>WNGS01003388.1:6724876-6747018 GCA_020271785.1 Procambarus virginalis
CGTGGGCCAGGGGCCAACACACACACCACGTGGTCCAGGGGCCAACAAACACACCACGTGGGCCAGGAGCCAAGAAACACCACGTGGGCCAGGGGCCAATAAACACACCACGTGGGCCAGGGGCCAACAAACACACCACGTGGGCCAGGAGCCACAAACCACCACGTGGGCCAGGAGCCAACAACACACACGTGGGCAGGGGCCAACAAACACACCACGTGGGCCAGGGGCCAACAAACCACACCACGTGGGCCAGGGGCCAACAAACACACCACGTGGGCCAGGAGTCAACAAACACACCACGTGGGCCAGGAGTCAACACAAACACACACGTGGGCCAGGGGCAACAAACACACCACGTGGGCCAGGGCCAACAAACCACACCACGTGGGCCAGGGGCCAACAAACACACCACGTGGGCCAGGGGCCAACAAACACACCACGTGGGCCAGGAGTCAACAAACACACCACGTGGGCCGGGAGCCAAGAACACACACGTGGGCCAGGGCCAACAAACACACCACGTGGCCAGGGCCAACAAACACACACGTGGGCCAGGAGCCAACAAACACACCACGTGGGCCAGGAGCCAACAAACACACCACGTGGGCCAGGAGCCAACACACCACACGTGGGCCAGGAGCCAACACACACACACGTGGGCCAGGAGCCAACAAACAACCACGTGGCCAAGAGCCAACACACACACACGTGGGCCAGGAGCCAAGAAACACACATGTGGGCCAGGGGCCAACAAACAAACCACGTGGGCCAAGAGCCAAGAAACACACCACGTGGGCCAGGAGCCAAGAAACACACATGTGGGCCGGGGCCAACAAACACACCACGTGGGCCAGGGGCCAACACACACCACGTGGCCAGGGGCCAACAAACACACCACGTGGGCCAGGGGCAACAAACACACCACGTGGGCCAGGGGCCAACAAACACACCACGTGGGCCAGGGGCCAACAAACACACCACGTGGGCCAGGAGCCAACAAACACACCACGTGGGCCAGGAGCCAACACACACACACGTGGGCCAGGGGCCAACACACACACACACGTGGGCCAGGAGCCAACAAACACAGCACGTGGGCCAGGAGCCAACAAACACACACACGTGGGCCAGGAGCCAACAAACATACGTGGACCAGGAGCCAACAAACACACCACGTGGGCCAGGTGCCAACAAACACACACACGTGGGCCAGGGGCCAACAAACACAGCACCACCACCAGCCAGGGGTCACACCGTAATGGCCAGCCACAACACAACTCACACATAACTCGCCAGCATGACGGCCTGGCCAGACTTACGAGGCCCGCCAGGCAGTTACACTCGTGAAACTTTTGTCGGCATGAATTTATGTTCGGCAATTGTATAACTGAGCATTCAGAGGCTAACTACCACGATGCTTTGTTGGTGTCTGAAAGAGAGGAGCCCTAAACGCTGCTGGCCTCTGAGGGACGACCTCCTAATGTTCTTCTGATAACGCCACTTCATTCTCAATGCTCCCCGAAGGAATGGAGTTCCTGAATCATTTTGTTGAAACACGTTTTTTTCAGTTATCTCTAACTGATGCAAATGGGGGATGTTCTTCGTTTTAAAAGCGGTTGCCATTACCTCGTGTATTGAAAGTAAGTCTTCTCCGGGTAGTAATATTCAACTGATTATGAGCCATAATTTTTTTTTTTTTTTGATATATACAAGAGTTGTTACATTCTTGTACAGCCACTAGTACGCGTAGCGTTTCGGGCAGGTCCCTGGAATACGATCCCCTGCCGCGAAGAATCGTTTTTTCATCCAAGTACACATTTTACTGTTGCGTTAAACAGAGGCTACAGTTAAGGAATTACGCCCAGTAAATCCTCCCCGGCCAGGATACGAACCCATGACATAGCGCTCGCGGAACGCCAGGCGAGTGTCTTACCACTACACCACGGAGACTAAATCACCTCTCTCTCCAGTTTACAGTGCCACAAACGTACGAGGGAATTACCTGAAAGGTAATAATATACTTGCAATATTAGCATAGCCACCGACGAGCTCGCCTTCAACAGGCCAGATGAGGTATTTTAAGAACTATGAACTTTAAGATGTAAAGGAGAATGTCATTCTCTGCGCTGATCATGTTCAAAGTTTGCTTAGTTGGTTGAGTGGGTGTTAGCGGGGTTTTTTTAAGGGGGGGGTTAATATTATTAATTAATGGAGCCAAGTGAGGTGCCAGAATGATGCACAATGAGGAATTGCAAAGATGAAGTCCGGCGCCTCGCCTCACATTCCTAAATGTGCATCGTGATTGGTGGAGCGCTACTGGTTCTGCAGGTGATTGGTGGAGTGCATCTGGTTCTGCAGGTGATTGGTGGAGCGCTACTGGTTCTGCGGGTGATTGGTGGAGCGCTACTGGTTCTGCGGGTGATTGGTGGAGCGCTACTGGTTCTGCAGGTGATTGGTGGAGCGCTACTGGTTCTGCGGGTGATTGGTGGAGCGCATCTGGTTCTGCAGGTGATTGGTGGAGCGCTACTGGTTCTGCGGGTGATTGGTGGAGCGCTACTGGTTCTGCAGGTGATTGGTGGAGCGCTACTGGTTCTGCGGGTGATTGGTGGAGCGCTACTGGTTCTGCGGGTGATTGGTGGAGCGCTACTGGTTCTGCGGGTGATTGGTGGAGCACTACTGGTTCTGCAGGTGATTGGTGGAGCGCTACTGGTTCTGCGGGTGATTGGTGGAGCACTACTGGTTCTGCAGGTGATTGCAAGTGTTCAGGTGCTAAATGGTGCAGGTCATTCCCTTGTTCAGGTGTTAAATGATGCAGCTCATTCCCTTGTTCAGGTGCTAAATGATGCAGCTCATTCCCTTGTTCAGGTGCTAAATGGTGCAGCTCATTCCCTTGTTCAGGTGCTAAATGGTGCAGGTCATTCCCTTGTTCAGGTGCTAAATGGTGCAGCTCATTCCCTTGCTCAGGTGCTAAATGGTGCAGGTCATTCCCTTGTTCAGGTGCTAAATGGTGCAACTCATTCCCTTGTTCAGGTGCTAAATGGTGCAACTCATTCCCTTGTTCAGGTGCTAAATGATTCAGGTCATTCCCTTGTTCAGGTGCTAGAATCAACTCTACCATAGATTCCGGCGTCTCAAAATCAACTCAATCTTTTATTCAGTGCTTTTCATTCTAACTTCAAATTTCTCTTGAGGATAATAATGATCAAGGATGGGATAGGAAGCGGAGAGATGAAGCTGTTGCTCTCTATTCATTGTGTTCACACTCTCTATAGCGCAGGCTAACTCTAGCCCGTGCTTCTTGCCCCGCTCCTGTGCCAGGTAAGTTACGGGCTCACCATAGCCCGTGCTACTTGCCCCGCTCCTGTGCCAGGTAAGTTACGGGCTCACCATAGCCCGTGCTACTTGCCCCGCTCCTGTGCCAGGTAAGTTACGGGCTCACCATAGCCCGTGCTACTTGCCCCGCTCCTGTGCCAGGTAAGTTACGGGCTCACCATAGCCCGTGCTACTTGCCCCGCTCCTGTGCCAGGTAAGTTACGGGCTCACCATAGCCCGTGCTACTTGCCCCGCTCCTGTGCCAGGTAAGTTACGGGCTCACCATAGCCCGTGCTACTTGCCCCGCTCCTGTGCCAGGTAAGTTACGGGCTCACCATAGCCCGTGCTACTTGGAACTTGGTCCGAGTAGCTGAATCTATAACAACAACAACTCTATAGTGACGCTGTTGTCCTTAACGTGTTGCCACACACAACACGCACAAGCTCGGCCGTTCAGGTGGAAGTCTGTCTTGCCACAGTGGTAATGATCTTTTTAATACTGTGACTTCTTCACTGTGTTGGAACAAACGGTGTTCTTTATCCTTGTCGTTTGAAATTACGTTCATGTTGAAATGAAATAATATCTGCTACCGAACCGCTATGCGTACTAGTGGCTTTAGGTACTGTATGTACCATCTCTATCTTTAAATCCATCATTGTGTATGTAACTGAATGGATGTACCTTTACCTGAATATAGAATCTGAAATATGAAAGTTACGTTAGGTACTGTCACTACAAAATAATTCTGCTATATGATATTTTCCGGAGGAACGAAGATAATACCCCACTCATAGCTGGTGAACCCGAGGCTGGAGTCCGCCCTCATCACAACTAATTTCTAAGAGCAACCTTTCAGACAGCCGAGAGCTGAGTGAGTTTCCTTTAATGGCATTAAACACTTTAATCCCGTCTTCCAGAACCACACTAAAGTCATCAGGTTTACACTTGGAAGCCAAAAGCTTTCCAGTGAGTGATACAGCGACTCAATTACTCATTTGTAATTCCTTTGCATATAGACCTGTCTAATCTATGTTCTCCAACTGCACCATCGTACGACACATTGAGGGCCAAGGCATCAGCACGAACTACAACAGCAGCAGCTGGAAGCTCTACAATTGAGATGCATTAAATACAACAATACAATGAACGAACATGAACAATGAATGCACCTCGATATGCAGCAACATCAACAGTTGATAATGTTGTTGAGAAGTTGAGAATGTAAATATAGAATGAGAAGAGTTCTACCAGGGCAGAGAGTACCAACGGTAACCGCCATGTGGCTATTACGGACTGGAAATAAAAAACCTCCACCCTTCAGCAAGCTACGATCAGTAGAACAGCAGACATCATAGCTTTGCAAGAAACAATATTTCCCTGGCAGGAAATCCTCAGCTTAGCCGAGTATGGCCAGTATATTACACCGTATGAGCAGCGGAGACAAAGAGGATTAATAATCCTAGTCAGTAATACCGTATATAGTATGACAATAAGAACCAGTTTCGTATAGGGATGGCGTAGAGGTACTTAGCGGTAACAGTCAATATCTTCTTCTGGAGGGAACGTGCAGTCTGCTTGAAGGGTTTATCCTCCCTATGACTGTTAATACGCGATACGCGTATTAATATTATTAATTAATGGAGCCAAGTGAGGTGCCAGAATGATGCACACTGAGCAATTACAAAGATGAAGTCAACTGTCTGCAAGAGTCAATATGGCGTGACATATCAGTCGACAAGACAGCACGGAGTGACTTACCTGACGACAGCACGGAGTGGCTTACCTGACAACAGCACGGAGTGGCTTACCTGACGACAGCACGGAGTGGCTTACCTGACAACAGCACGGAGTGGCTTACCTGACGACAGCACGGAGTGGCTTACCTGACGACACCACAAACAGTGTGGGCGATCACTACACCGACCAAAAAGCGAGCTGGCCCATCATCTAATTTTTTGTGAATCTTCGCCGCCTAATTATACCTGCATTTACCTGAATTTACCTGAGGGCCAATATATCTCTTGTTGCCTCGACGAAGACAGGATTTTGTCGATCTGGATTTTGAAATTTAGCAGCGTTTTGCCATTTGCGGCTTCGGCGGGTTCCGTGGGGATGAAAAAAACTTTTTTTTTCGTCCTACATTGTGACTTACTTCACCATTTGGGCACCATTTGGTCCGGGAGACATCTCCCGTCACGCAGGATGCAGTTGCGCCTCCACAGATCTCCAGTATCATCTTTTGATACTGGTAATGGCTCAAAAGGGCCACCACTTACGGGCTATTCATGCCCGTGCCACCTCTTGGGTGGCTTAATCTTTATCAATCAATCAATCGTGACTTACTTAGCTTGAAACCGTTGCTCCTTGCTTGGGTTACATCTGATCTTTTGAAGAAGTTGTTAGGATCAATATCCTCCAACCTGTTCAGTATTTAAAAGTTTCAATGCGATCAGCCCTGACATGTCTGGTGTGCAGGGTACCTGATACCTGCTTGATGGGGTTCTGGGAGTTCTTCTATTCCCCAAGCCCGGCCTGAGGCCAGGCTGGACTCGTGAGAGTTTGGTCTGGAGAGTTTGGGTTGTCAGCCTTGTGGCCCTGTGGCCCACTCATAAGGGATCAGGTTAATGTTAAGTACCCTCACTAACGGCCAAGTCCAACACCGCAGCTCGTGTTGATATTCAGATTAGGCAGCCAAGGAGCGCTGACACGCACGGGCCGCCGACTGTGTTGACACAGTGAGCGTTATGGCGGCGGCGGTGGTGGTGGGTGTTGACGCCGCGTCCGGCTGACACATCTTACTTACCACCATCACGCTCTCATGTAATGCTTATAAACGGTTCATGTTATCTGTAACCGCTTTTAACATAATATAGCTAAAGAAAACTTTTGACGAAAGGCGGAAAATGTATTAATAATAATTCAAAAAGTTCTCTAAAACGTCATCGATAGCCTATTCTGTTTCTTCTAAATAGGATTCAGAAGAATTCAGAATTCTTCTGAATAGGACAGATAGTCCTATTCAGAATTTCTTCTGAATAGGACTATATGCAACTGAAAACGCAGTTGCATATAGTCCTGGGGACCATTCAGGCTTGTTTGCATATATATATATATATATATATATATATATATATATATATATATATATATATATATATATATATATATATATATATATATATATATATATATATATATATAATTATAGCGTATATTGACAATTACGGTGTTTGTAAGGAAGCATATCTCTGTTACCAAGAGTAATAGGTTATATGTATATTGTAACGGGTCGGTGGTGGAAGATGACAGGGCAGAGTGTCCTCACCTAGTTGTGCTTGCGGGGGTTGAGCTCTGGCTCGTTGGTCCCGTCAATCAACTGGTGTACAGATTCCTGAGCCTACTGGGCTTCTATCATATCTACATTTGAAACTGTGTATGGAGTCAGCCTCCACCACATCACTGCCTAATGCATTCCACCTGTTGACTACTCTGACACTGAAAAAGTTCTTTCTAACGTCCCTGTGGCTCATTTGGTTACTCAGTTTGCACCTGTGTCCCCTTGTTCGCGTTCCACCCGTGTTAAACAGTTTATCTTTATCTTCCCTGTCAACTCCTCTGAGAATTTTGTAGGTGGTGATCGTGTCTCCTCTTACTCTTCCGTCTGGTATCTTAATAAGGGAATATACCGAGTTTGGTTCTGCGGACAGGAGAAATGTACTTCATCACCCATTGTGTTCTTGATTGCCCGTTGATTAATGTATATAGGAACACTGAGATAAGGACTGTTCCTAAACAAATAGCTGTCACAACGGAAATAATTGATATTCTGGAGAGATACAAGAATTTTGCAACAAGATTGTAACATTTTGTTGAATTCTCTTAATGTCTATTGCGGATGTCTGTGTACCTAGTCATAAAAGTATTTGTGTGTACGTCAGGTAATGTACTGCATGTGTAAAGGAAGAACTGTATATGTTTATCACTCAAAATGTTCGGTAATATGTTTATTGTTTGTGATGTGTGTTTATATAAGTATGAACACGTTGTACTGAACGGGGTGAGGATAGCTTGAGAGCCTCATAGAATAGGCTCATCCCTTTATGTTTATTTGTACCTCTATAAACGTATTTCAGTTTCCTACAACCACGTTCCTGCCAGCAAATACTTCCTTAATATACATCGTGATTGGTGGAGAGACTCCGCATGAGTTGCCACTTAAATAAATTCACAACCATTCGCTTAAATTTTTTAGAACTAAATTGTTGCTACTGGTGAAGGTTAGGTTATCGTTCACGTTATGTTCATCTTATTTTTTTGTTCATCGTTTTTTTGTTCATTTTGTTCTTATGTTCATCGTTATGTGGCAGCGCAAAAATATATCTATGTCTATCTTCAGAGACAAGATAATTAAGATGCCTACTGCGCAGTCTTAATCATACTGAGCACTACAAGAACAGCCAACAGTTCGACTTGAAAGGTGGATATCCAATAATGGACCCTTACATTCATCTCAATTGTATTACCATTGGGTTGATATACTGCGACAGGACTTCCCGCCCTCCCAGAGGCTGAATTGAGAGAACCGTGGGTGTATATTTTATACAATTCTTACATTCCTGTAAATCCACTAACACTCATAGCGTTTCGGTCTGGTCCTTAATCATAATTGTCCCTGGAATACGACCCACCAAATCGTTTAACGTCCAGGTACCCATTCACTACTGAGTGAACAGAGGCTAGTTATGGATTGGAGCCTAGTCAATCCTCCCCGGCCAGGATGCGAACCTTGGCCAAATCGCTCGCGATGCAAATATGGTGTGTGAGATGCTGCTCTCAGTTTGTAGATTGTGTATGTGTTAAAGGCACTTAATATCGTAGCAGGCTGAGTATGAGGGTTGTGTGTGAAAGGTGAAATATTAATCCAAGGACACCAGCTGCATTAGATGCAAATTCCACTGCGACTACTATTAGAAAATCCATTGGACACACTAGTGAACACTATGCGTCTATATCTGCCACCAAGATAATGTTATTAAAACAAGACTTAAACCAGTGTGCTAAAACAGAAGCGAAAAAGAAACAGGGAAAAAGGAGGAAACCCCACCTCCATTTAAAACTTTGACCCAAATATCACAGTAACAAAGTTATCGCAAATAACCGAATTCAATTATGGGCTCACTATAGCCCGTCCTACATGGATATTTCCTTCTGAGTAACTAAATCTAAAACAACAACACTAACTCTTCACTTGAGAATGAACCATATAGGTTCGAAATGCTGTGAAAATTTATAATAAGTGTAATATATTCAACAATTAATTATTTTGTACTGTAATGCCAATTACAGTACTAATTACTGTATTAATTACTGTACAGTATTAATTACTGTACTGTAATGCCAATCCTGAACTCAAAAGCTTCATTGAAGGTTGTAACAGAACCCATGAGCACCACACCAGAAATAAATACACTTTTGATATTCCAAGAGTACGGCTTAATCAAACTAGAAATGCTCTACAAATCAAGGGACCCAGAATGTGGAATGACCTTCCCAACCATGTTAAAGACTGTACCTCTCTCAACCAGTTTAAGCTTAAAATTAAACACTACCTAATAAATTCTCTGTAACCTACCTTACCCCTCTATTTTCAACCCATGTCTGTTATTTTTTTTTTAATCAACGCTGTTTGTCAACCTTTTGTATTTGTGCTGCTTTTTCAGTCATGTTCCCCCTTTTTTTTATCTTTTTTTGTGTTTGTTCTCAACACATTTTTTTCTTTATGCTCAATTAGTATTAAGTTCTAGATATTAATGTTCTTGCTGCCCGAAACGCATTGCGTAATAGTGGCTTTAGGCATTGTATGTACTAGCTCTATCTATAATTCGATCCATTAATGTAACATTACTTGTATATATGTACCTTACCTGAATAAACATATTATATTTATATTTATTATTTATTTATTTATTTTTCTTCACCTGGAACAAAGATGACATTTGGAGAAATTCTCTTCCAATTAAGCTAAGATGCAAGAGCACTAGCCAGACGGATAGAAGCCCTAAACAGAAAATAATCAATACAGAATATGCAGTCATATTCAATGAAATGTACATACATTCGGGAATTTACATACATACATTCATACAATACATACATTCCGGGAATTTTCCTGGAATTTTACAGCTTTCCATTATATTATATAAGATTATTTTTTTCTACTGTAATTTGAGTTAAAACTAACAGAAATTTGATCAAACCTAGCCTAAAATATCCAAGTCAGTAAGTAATTCATGTTCTTAATATAAGATAATAATATTAATAATATTAATTGGAATAAATCAATTTGGAAAGAAATATTTAAAATAATGAAAATCGCTCTGCCTTTAGGCAAATTGGGGTTTGCATACTAGGCCAAGTAGTGGTTCTATCTATAAGGCAGACGTATATTTAACTCACTTTGTGTTCGAGGGACAGGAAGCCAGGGTGTATTCATATACGTTGGCTTTTATCAAGGTCCACCCCCCCCCCCCCCCNTTGCCTCCCCTGGCCCCTCTGTTTCCCCCTCCTGCACTCTTACCCTGATCCAGTTTGACTCCTCACTCTGGTCAAGAGTGACTCCTCACTCTGGTCAAGAGTGACTCCTCACTCTGGTCAAGTAAGTAATTATCAAAAGAAGCACCAAGTCGAGAAGGCTCTGCAGCACTGTCAAATGTGCGGGGTAATCAGAGGACGCTAAATATTACTAAGGATGCCAAGACGAGAACAAAAGCGCACAAGACGAACGATATCAAAGGTCTCTGATTCACCAAGAATTCTATAGAGGAACAAGCGACCTCGGG
Source organism: Procambarus virginalis (assembly GCA_020271785.1). Classification (NCBI taxonomy): domain Eukaryota; kingdom Metazoa; phylum Arthropoda; class Malacostraca; order Decapoda; family Cambaridae; genus Procambarus; species Procambarus virginalis. The sequence goes on from WNGS01003388.1 coordinate 6,735,032, forward strand.
GGACAGTCGGAAAACAAGACACACGCTCGTCCTGGAAGTCAGGACATTCAACAAGGATATGCACGACTGTAAGAGGGACAATGCAGTTTGGACAATAAGGAGCAGGGCGGCGCTCCATTAAGTGACCGTGAGTTAAACGTGTATGGCCACAACGCAACCTTGCCAGAGCCGTTTCCCACCGCCGGTTACGATTGGTAGGAGGAAGGCCACAGGGACACACTACCCTTAAGAGCACGCAGTTTGTTACCAGTAACAGAAGACCAACAACCCTGCCAACGGACCAGGATAGAGGAATGCATAACTGTGTAAAAGTCGGAATAAGGAATACCTTTACGGGAGATGGGACGAATGCGGATAGCTTCCTTAGCGGCAGCGCCTGCACGCTCATCTAAGGACACACCAATATGGCTGGGAACCCAACACAACTCCACTGTCTTAAATCTATGGAGATAAAACAGCTAATGTTGGATCTCACTACCACTAAGGCGAACTGGATTAAAGGCGTCCGAGCCATGGGGGCGCTGCGAGAGTCAACCTACCACCACAACGGAGGATTGACAGCGAGAAAGCATTCACACGAAGAACATAGGAATAGCATAAAGTTCTGCCGTGAAGATGCTAGTCTCTGGAGGCAGGCGCAGTACTTGTGTACATCACCATCTTCTATGCTCTGCCGTTATCGTTCTCCCCTCTATTTCTCTCTTTTCCTTCCCTCGCTCTCTCTTCATGTTATCCTCCTCCTCTCTTTCTCGTTATCCCCTCTCCCTTCCTCTCTCTCTCTCTCTCTCTCTCCTCTCTCCTCCCTCCTCTCCTCTCTCTCTCCTCTCTCTCTCTCTCTCTCTCTCTCTCTCTCCTCTCTCTCTCTCTCTCTCCCTCTCCCTTATTATCCACTTCTCTCTCTTTCCCTATTATCCACCTTCCTTTCTCTTCCAGTCATCCCCCTTCCTTTCACACTACTCTTACCCTCTTTCGCTTATTGCTGTCACATTCACAAGAGACGATTGGGGAGTAATGGACGAACAGAAGGTTCAGGTTACCCAAAATGTCTCTCATGCATTCACTCGATCATACAGACAACAGCATCTTGCAGAGTCAACAGCATCTTGTAGAGTCAACAGCATCTTGTAGAGTCAACAGCATCTTGTAGAGTCAACAGCATCTTGTAAAGTCAACAGCATCTTGTAAAGTCAACAGCATCTTGTAGAGTCAACAGCATCTGTAGAGTCAACAGCATCTTGTAAGTCAACAGCATCTTGTAGAGTCAACAGCATCTTGCACATTCAACAGCATTTATACAGTCAACAGCATCTGCACAGTCACAGCACCTTGCACAGTCAGCAGCATTATGCACAGTCAACAGCATCTTGCACAGTCACAGCACCTTGCACAGTCAGCAGCATTATGCCAAGTCAACAGCATCTTGCACAGTCAACAGCACCTTGCAGAGTCAACACACCCTTGCACAGTCAACAGCACCGTGCCAGTCAACAGCACCTTGCACAGTCAACAGCACCTTGCACAGTCCACCGCACCTTGCCAGTCAACAGCACCTTGCCCAGTCAACAGCACCTGCACAGTCAAACAGCATCTTGCAGAGTCAGCAGCACCTTGCACAGTCAACAGCACCTTGCACAGTCAGCACACCTTGCAGAGGTCAGCAGCACACAGAGAACCCCGCCTGCAGATCAAGGGGTGCGCACACACCCTAAGTTGGGGCGGACGGCCAATAAAGATGCGACAGTTTGGGTTGAAGATCCTTATTATCAAGTTCCGTCCCGCGTGTGGCGCCCGCGCCTGTATGGGTACAGTATACACTTACAGGCTCTGGGGTCCGTGCTGTATGGAAACAGTATACACTTACAGGCTCTGGGGTCCGTGCCTGTATGGAAACAGTATACACTTACAGGCTCTGGGGTCCGTGCCTGTATGGAAACAGTATACACTTACAGGCTCTGGGGGTCCGTGCCTGTATGGAAAACAGTATACACTTACAGGCTCTGGGTCCGTGCCTGTTGGAAACAGTATACACTTACAGGCTCTGGGGGTCCGTGCCTGTATGGAAACAGTATACACTTACAGGCTCTGGGGGTCCGCGCCTGTATGGGAACAGTATACACTTACAGGTTCTGGGGGGCCGTGCCTATATGGGAACAGTATACACTTACAGGCTCTGGGGGCCGTGCCTATATGGGTACAGTATACACTTACAGGTTCTGGGGGGCCGTGCCTATATGGGAACAGTATACACTTACAGGTTCTGGGGGGCCGTGCCTATATGGGAACAGTATACACTTACAGGTTCTGGGGGGCCGCCCTGTATGGGAACAGTATACACTTACAGGCTCAGGGGGCCGTGCCTATATGGGTACAGTAACACTTACAGGTTCTGGGGGGCCGTGCCTATATGGGAACAGTATACACTTACAGGCTCTGGGGGGCCGTGCCTATATGGGTACAGTATACACTTACAGGTTCTGGGGGGCCGTGCCTATATGGGAACAGTATACACTTACAGGTTCTGGGGGCCGTGCCTATATGGGAACAGTATACACTTACAGGTTCTGGGGTGCCGTGCCTATATGGGAACAGTATATAACAACTGATTGCAGATTCTATTTTTAATTATTAGAGTTATCGCCTAAAAATGACTCCTTCGGCAAACTCAGTGAGATAGAGATATGATCTAACACATTTACAACATTATTGAGTCAGTGTGTCGAAGGGCTGAAGATGACGGGTGAAAGTGATAGAAGCTTGACAGGTGAAAGTGTTGCCAGAACTCCAGTGAGAACATGCATGCCGGGGTCCCCAGGGGACACAAAACATTTAAGCGATACCTACATCAGTGCCGAAGGTGATCTGTGGTAAGCACTGTGGAGGGAATGTTGGGAAAGTGACAGAGTACAGAGTGGGACGGAGGACTCAGAATGTTGGGAAAGAGAGCGTACAGAGTGGGACGGAGGCCTCGCACGACGGCGCGGCCATGGGCCACATTGTTGGACAGTTACAGTGGTGCCACTGTGTCCATAATGTGGAAGAAGTGGTCAGAATATGAACTAGAGGCGTTAGTGGTGCTGGGTATATGTAGTGGGCACAGTTAATAGTCTACCTCATCCTTCCCGCCCTCTCACAACGCTTCTTTACTTAGACCCACAAATTCCTACCCAAATTATCATTATTCTTGTTTATTCCCCTCCCCAGTTCTCCTCCCCAGCTCTCCTCCCCAGCTCTCCTCCCCAGCTCTCCTCCCCAGCTCTCCACCCCAGCTCTCCTCCCCAGCTCCCCACCTCACCGACTACGCCATTAATCAACACCTTCAGTTTCCTCTCACTTTTTACCAACATTGAAATGGGATTTTTCCAATTCATCTGTGTCCAACCCGGACCTCGGGGAGCGGTTGATGGGCGGAACTCTTCTGGCTGATGGCGTAAAGTAATGCGACCGTTGATCTAGTGTCGTGCAACCGCTGGCCCAAAGTCAGCGGGTCTGACTTAATATATATAGCTGACCTAATGCTATACAACCGTGACAAAAAAAAAACGGTACTGATCCCACTAGCTAACAGATGCTGTTTCTCGCTTTCAACCCACACAACCGTGAACATTACAATCAACCTCTTCCCCCCCCCATCCCCAACCACCCTACCCGTCCACCCCAAACCTTCTCCTGCCTGCTACCTCAACCCTACCTCATCCCCACCCATAACCCCTCAGGCCCGGTTCCCAATGGTCATAGCTCCAGTTCCGGGAACGGCCCCACTCAGATCAACTTCACTTTTCATCTGGCAGGACCCTTAACGCAATTTCTTGGCCGGACAGTAAGTGTTGTGTGTGTCTGTGTGTGTGCCAGGATCCGGGGAGTTCAAGACACACGGAGAGCACCTCAGGAAGCCTGTATCTAGGGTGTTCTAGACACACGGAGCTCACGGGGCACCTCGGGGTCCCTGAGATATAAAGTTGGTCATGTTTACTGGCTGGCGGGGCGAGCGCGGGTCGGGGCGGCGACCAGTTTGCCAGATAATCACAGTAATGCATGTTGTTCCCAGCTGCCCAACCCATTGTTCCAGGGAATATATAGCCTTGTTTTTCTTCCTGTAATTTGCGCTCGTGCGTGTGTGTGTGTGTGTGTGTGTGTGTGTGTGTGTGTGTGTGTGTGTGTGTGTGTGGTGTGTGTGTGTGTGTGTGTGTGTGTGTGTGTGTGTGGGCGCTCGTGAGTGTGTGTGTGTATGTGTGGGCGCTCGCGAGTGTGTGTGTGGGCGCTCGTGTGTGTGTGGGCGCTCGTGTGTGTGTGTGTGGGCGCTCGTGTGTGTTTGTGTTTGGGACCTCGTGCGTGTGCGTGGGCGCTCGCGCAGATGCTGGTAGTGGAACTTTGTAGGTAGAAAAGATGGTATTGTGTTGGGGCACTCGAGGAACCGTATTAGTAATTTAAATAGTAATTATGTAGCATATTAAATTAAGGAGTAAATACTTAGGTTGAAGACGTTGTAGAATGGTGTTGTAATGGGGGAAATTAAGTTATTTTCCTTTATTTTAAGACTGAATTTAACACAACATTAAACAACACAGGAAAAGAATTAAAACTTTGGATGAACTGACTTTGGGAAGAACTGATTTTCTACTAGATTCATATATTATCTTTAATGCGCTGATTTAAAGCTAACTTAAACAGAATCTTCATACAAAAAAACCTTACTAAAATACTAGTACTTGCAAATGTTAATGTGAGTTCAGTTTAAAAATGTATACATAAATAAATATCCTGAGTATACCTGAAGTAGGTTCTGAGAGTTCTTCTACTCCCCAAGCCAGGCTGGACTTGTGTTAACTTGGTCCACCGGGCTGTTGCTTGGAGCGCCCCGCAGGCTCACATATCCACTACAACCCGGCTGGTCCGCCATTTTCTGTAGGAACTTATCCACTTTTGTTTAAACTCGTCCACTTTTGTTCTGGCAATATTTCTTATATTTGTTGAACGGATATTGAGTAGCAGTGGAGTAGGTGAACGATTCCCTACTTAGGCAGCAACTAGCAATTGGAGAGAAGCAATGAACTACTCTACACGAACCAGGCTATCACAGGTAACTATGTTGATTCATAAATTAAGGGCATGACTACACTTAAAGACTGTCAGTCACTCCTATATGAGTGACATTCCACTGTCCGGTGGCACACAGTTGACCACCTCCTCACACCTTACTCAAAATGAGTAAAGCTATACCCAGATACTGCCAAGAAAAAACTGAGTTCTGTGCTACTTACAGGAGGAAACAGGAGAAGGAAAAAATGGCATCACAGATCAGTCTGCTACCTGGAAGTGCTTCACCTGCTTGAGCAAGCCCGTGAGCTCCTGCCTGTAGAGAGGTTACCTCCCTGGGAGGATGACTCGTGCAAGATCATCATCAATGAAATGGCAACGAAAACCTTCAACGTGATGCCACAAGAAATGAGGCATAATTATCTTGAGGAAATCTATAAAGAAGCCGGAAATAAATTAGATCAAATCTACACTGATTGGTCATCTAACCCTGTGAATGGCAGGGCTGGTGCAGCATACACTGTAATTAGGAATAATGTATTTCAACGCGAAAATGAAGGAAAAGCCCGTATGCCTCTTCAACGCAAGCGGAGCTAACTGCCATTGTTATGGCGTTAAGATTCTTTAAACGAAACACTAATGGTGCAGTGATCTGCACTGATTCAAAAGCAACTTTGCAAATCCTTAGTAAAATTCGGGCAGAAAATCCTGCGATAGTCCCTGAAATCAAGAGAGCTGTGAGAGGTCTAACCAACCAGGAAAGAGTCGTCAAATTCCTGTGGATCCCCTCCCATGTTGGAATTTGTCGGAATGAACGAGCAGATGTGCTGGCTACTGAAGGCGCTGAAGGAGACCACATTGAATACTTCATAACCAAGACTCTCCTACAAATTAGAGGTATCATCAGGCAAAATCACCGCAACAAGGTTACTGTTGCAGCGTTACCAAAAGAGGTCACAAGAACAAACCAGTGAATCTGTACGCTGGTACAAGTGGTTGCAGCTGGCAATCCCAATCATTATGGACGAAGAGGAGGTGGCCGCGGGAGAGAATCAGTAATAGCAAGAATTCGTCTTGGATACAAATATCCTTTGAGATTCGGAATGGAAACAACAGTTGATCAGCGAAGTTGCATAATCTGCGGTGAGAGTGATGAACACCGCCTTGACCACTACCTGATTGAATGTGACCATGTAAGAGCCATTAGAAATATGTGTAGAAAAATAAACCCCACGTTATTTGAGTTAGAAAAATACTATTTGTCAAATATAGATACTGTTCTTAAAAGGTTCCCCTATTTTCCACCCGTAAGATAAAGTAAGGGATGACAAATTTTAATCTTGTTGTTTGAGAAGTTATTCACTTGAGAGACAGTTAAGCAAGTCCCAGCTGTGTCTGGGTACAAGTGACAGGATGAACAACCCAGCGGGTTTTCTTCCTATTGGGAAGTGTTGTTCATGTCACTATGGCGGCGTGTCCACTCACAGGATGAGCGGCGCTGCCCAATACTGTCACTATGGTGGTGTGTCCACTCACAGGATGAGTGGCGCTGCCCAATACTGTCACTATGGCGGTGTGTCCACTCCCAGGATGAGTGGCGCTGCCCAATACTGTCACTATGGCGGTGTGTCCACTCACAGGATGAGTGGCGCTGCCCAATACTGTCACTATGGTGGTGTGTCCACTCACAGGATGAGCGGCGCTGCCCAATACTGTCACTATGGTGGTGTGTCCACTCACAGGATGAGTGGCGCTGCCCAATACTGTCACTATGGCGGTGTGTCCACTCACAGGATGAGTGGCACTGCCCAATACTGTCACTATGGCGGTGTGTCCACTCACAGGATGAGTGACGCTGCCCAATACTGTCACTAAGGCGGTGTGTCCACTCACAGGATGAGAGGCGCTCACAGGATGAGTGGCGCCCTCACACTAGGCTGTTTAAAGCAGCGGCCGTCCTCCCCGGACGCATTCATCAATTTTACCATATTGTGTATTAAAAATTGGCTTGTTCTCATATATAAATTAATATTATTATACATACAAATTCTATGTATAGTTAGGGATAGGTTAGGATAGGTGTTTATGGTCTGTTGGGGATTATTTGTATTTGAAGTACGTGGGTGAAGCATTTATAGAATTGTGGTTCGAACAAAGGACGTGTGCGAAGCACTTGTTCCGGAAGTGTTCGGACGACATCAGTTGTGAGTCGTGTGTAAACAGCTTTTCATTCATAAACAGGGGGTTTGGCGGCTGGATTAACGAGCTTGGATCTTTGTATGCGAGGACGGGGCTGGATACTTACATAGCAAGCATAAATATATTGATGGGCTCGCATCCCTAGTGGGGTTCGAACCCTCCAGGCAAAACGCAATCTCCCATAACCGTCATCAAACCTGCGACTCAATACAGTCTTCAGAAAAGCGATTCTCCAATGTTGTGTTTGAGCGATAGAGTGAACTACACGCCGATGTATAGAGATGTAGTTAATACAGCAGTGTATTGGGTGAGGAGGTGCGCTCCTGTGTGTGAACCCCGACTCAGTACACGTGGGCCAGGAGCCAACAAACACGTGGGCCAGGGGCCAACAAACACGTGGGCCAGGGGCCAACAAACACGTGGGCCAGGGGCCAACACACACACCACGTGGGCCAGGAGCCAACACACCACGTGGGCCAGGGGCCAACACACACACACCACGTGGGCCAGGAGCCAACACACCACGTGGGCCAGGGGCCAACACACACACCACGTGGGCCAGGAGCCAACACACCACGTGGGCCAGGGGCCAACACACACACACCACGTGGGCCAGGAGCCAACACACCACGTGGGCCAGGGGCCAACACACCACGTGGGCCAGGAGCCAACAAACACGTGGGCCAGGGGCCAACAAACACACCACGTGGGCCAGGGGCCAACAAACACACCACGTGGGCCAGGGGCCAACAAACACACCACGTGGGCCAGGAGCCAACACACACACACCACGTGGGCCAGGAGCCAACACACACACCACGTGGGCCAGGAGCCAACACACACACCACGTGGGCCAGGAGCCAGCACACACACCACGTGGGCCAGGAGCCAGCACACACACCACGTGGGCCAGGGGCCAACAAACACACCACGTGGGCCAGGGGCCAACAAACACACCACGTGGGCCAGGAGCCAACACACACACCACGTGGGCCAGGAGCCAACACACACACCACGTGGGCCAGGGGCCAACAAACACACCACGTGGGCCAGGAGCCAGCACACACACCACGTGGGCCAGGGGCCAACAAACACACCACGTGGGCCAGGGGCCAACAAACACACCACGTGGGCCAGGAGCCAACAAACACACCACGTGGGCCAGGAGCCAACACACACACCACGTGGGCCAGGGGCCAACAAACACACCACGTGGGCCAGGAGCCAACAAACACACACGTGGGCCAGGGGCCAACAAACACACCACGTGGGCCAGGAGCCAACAAACACACCACGTGGGCCAGGAGCCAACAAACACACACGTGGGCCAGGGGCCAACAAACACACCACGTGGGCCAGGGGCCAACAAACACACCACGTGGGCCAGGGGCCAACAAACACACCATGTGGGCCAGGAGCCAACAAACACACCACGTGGGCCAGGAGCCAACAAACACACACGTGGGCCAGGGGCCAACAAACACACCACGTGGGCCAGGAGCCAACAAACACACCACGTGGGCCAGGAGCCAACAAACACACACGTGGGCCAGGGGCCAACAAACACACCACGTGGGCCAGGAGCCAACAAACACACCACGTGGGCCAGGGGCCAACAAACACACCACGTGGGCCAGGAGCCAACAAACACACCACGTGGGCCAGGAGCCAACAAACACACACGTGGGCCAGGGGCCAACAAACACACCACGTGGGCCAGGAGCCAACAAACACACCACGTGGGCCAGGTGCCAACAAACACACACGTGGGCCAGGGGCCAACAAACACACACGTGGGCCAGGTGCCAACAAACACACACGTGGGCCAGGGGCCAACAAACACACCACGTGGGCCAGGGGCCAACAAACACACCACGTGGGCCAGGGGCCAACAAAACACACCACGTGGGCCAGGAGCCAACAAACACACACGTGGGCCAGGGGCCAACAAACACACACGTGGGCCAGGTGCCAACAAACACACACGTGGGGCCAGGGCCAACAAACACACCACGTGGGCCAGGGGCCAACAAACACACCACGTGGGCCAGGGGCCAACAAACACACCACGTGGGCCAGGGGCCAACAAACACACCACGTGGGCCAGGAGCCAACAAACACACCACGTGGGCCAGGAGCCAACACACACACACGTGGGCCAGGGGCCAACACACACACACGTGGGCCAGGAGCCAACAAACACAGCACGTGGGCCAAGAGCCAACAAACACACCACGTGGGCCAGGGGCCAACAAACACACCACGTGGGGCAGCGGCCAACAAACACACCACGTGGGCCAGGGGCCAACAAACACACCACGTGGGCCAGGATCCAACAAACACACCACGTGGGCCAGGAGCCAACAAACACACACACGTGGGCCAGGAGCCAACAAACATACGTGGACCAGGAGCCAACAAACACACCACGTGGGCCAGGGCCAACAAACACACACACGTGGGCCAGGGGCGAACAAACACAGCACCACCACCAGCCAGGGTCACACCGTAATGGCCAGCCACAACACAACTCACACATAACTCGCCAGCATGACGGCCTGGCCAGACTTACGAGGCCCGCCAGGCAGTTACACTCGTGAAACTTTTGTCGGCATGAATTTATGTTCGGCAATTGTATAACTGAGCATTCAGAGGCTAACTACCACGATGCTTTGTTGGTGTCTGAAAGAGAGGAGCGCTGAACGCCGCTGGCCTCTGAGGGACGACCTCCTAATGTTCTTCTGATAACGCCACTTCATTCTCAATGCTCCCCGAAGGAATGGAGTTCCTGAATCATTTTGTTGAATCACGTTTTTTTTTCAACAATCTCTAACTGATGCAAATGGGGGATGTTCTTCGTTTTAAAAGCGGTTGCCATTACCTCGTGTATTAAAAGTAAGTCTTCTCCGGGTAGTAATATTCAACTGATTATGAACCATAATTAACTCTCTCCAGTTTACAGTGCCACAAACGTACGAGGGAATTACCTGAAAGGTAATAATATACTTGTAATATTAGCATAGCCACCGACGAGCTCGCCTTCAACAGGCCAGATAAGGTATTTTAAGAACTATGAACTTTAAGATGTAAAGGAGAATGTCATTCTCTGCGCTGATCATGTTCAAAGTTGCTTAGTTGGTTGAGTGGGTGTTAGCGGGTTTTTTTTTAGGGGGAGTTAATATTATTAATTAATGGAGCCAAGTGAGGTGCCAGAATGATGCACAATGAGGAATTGCAAAGATGAAGTCCGGCGCCTCGCCTCACATTCCTAAATGTGCATCGTGATTGGTGGAGCGCTACTGGTTCTGCGGGTGATTGGTGGAGCGCATCTGGTTCTGCGGGTGATTGGTGGAGCGCTACTGGTTCTGCGGGTGATTGGTGGAGCGCTACTGGTTCTGCAGGTGATTGGTGGAGCTACTGGTTTCTGCAGGTGATTGCAAGTGGTTCAGGCGGGTAAATGGTGGAGGGCATTCCCTTGTTCAGGTGCTAAATGGTGCAGGCATTCCTCGTTCAGGTGTTAAATGATGCAGCTCATTCCCTTGTTCAGGTGCTAAATGGTGCACTCATTCCCTCGTTCAGGTGTTAAATGATGCAGCTCATTCCTTGTTCAGGTGCTAAATGGTGCAGCTCATTCCCTGGCTCAGGTGCTAAATGGTGCAGGTCATTCCCTTGTTCAGGTGCTAAATGGTGCAGCTCATTCCCTTGCTCAGGTGCTAAATGGTGCAGGTCATTCCCTTGTTCAGATGCTAAATGGTGCAGGTCATTCCCTGTTCAGGTGCTAGGATCAACTCTACCATAGATTCCGGCGTCTCAAAATCAACTCAATCTTTATTCAGTGCTTTTCATTCTAACTTCAAATTTCTCTTGAGGATAATAATGATCAAGGATGGGATAGGAAGCGGAGAGATGAAGCTGTTGCTCTCTATTAATTGTGTTCACATCTCTATAGCGCAGGCTAACCCTAGCCCGGCTTCTTGCCCCGCTCCTGTGCCAGGTAAGTTACGGGCTCACCATAGCCCGTGCTACTTGGACTTGTTTCGAGTAGCTGAATCTATAACAACAACAACTCTATAGTGACGCTGTTGTCCTTAACGTGTTGGCACACACAACACGCACAAGCTCGGCCGTTCAGGTGGAAGTCTGCCTTGCCACAGTGGTAATGATCTTTTAATACTGTGACTTCTTCACTGTGTTTGGAACAAACGGTGTTCTTTATCCTTGTCGTTTGAAATTACGTTCATGTTGAAATGAAATAATATCTGCTACCGAACCTATGCGTACTAGTGGCTTTAGGTACTGTATGTACTATCTCTATCTTTAAATCCATCATTGTGTAGTGTAACTGAATGGATGTACCTTTACCTGGATATAGAATCTGAAATATGAAAGTTACGTTAGGTACTGTCACTACAAAATAATTCTGCTATATGATATTTTCCGGAGAACGAAGATAATACCCTAGTCTTAGCTGGTGAACCCGAGGCTGGAGTCCGCCCTCATCACAACTAATTTCTAAGAGCACCTTTCAGACAGCCGAGAGCTGAATGAGTTTCCTTTAATGGCATTAACACTTTAATCCCGTCTCCAGAACCACACTAAAGTCATCAGGTTTACACTTGGAAGCCAAAAAGCTTTCCAGTGAGTGATACAGCGACTCATTACTCATTTGTAATTCCTTTGCATATAGACCTGTCTAATCTAGTTCTCCAACTGCACCATCGTACACACATTGAGGGCCAAGGCATCAGCACGAA
>WNGS01003388.1:6748349-6769403 GCA_020271785.1 Procambarus virginalis
GAGAGGAAGACACGAGTGGGAAGACATGAGTGGAAGACATGAGTGGAAGACATGAGTGGAAGACATGAGTGGAAGACATGAGTGGAAGACATGAGTGGAAGACATGAGTGGAAAGACGTGAGTGGAAGACGTGAGAGGAAGCTGGAAAAGCAAATGTTTCGAAGAAATGTAGCCGTCCCCGTGGTGCAGTGGTAAATCACTCGCCCGGCGCTTCGCGAGGGCTTTGACCTGGGTTCGTATCCTGGCCGGGAAGGATTGACCGGGTACCAGTCCTTAACTGTAGCCTCTGTTCACCCAGCAGTGAATGGGTACCTGGTTGTTAAATGTTAAACGATTTAGCGGGTCGTATTCCGCGTAATATTAAGATTTAGGACCTGCCCGAAACACTGTGCGTGCTAGTGGCTGTACAAGAATGTAACAACTCTTGTATATATAAATAAATACCAAAAGAATAGGGGTGGTAGGAGAAGAAAATATCAAAGTGTTCAGTGAGGATCCACAAGGTCTTCTCTGAGTACTCTTTATTTTCTTCACCGAGGCTATGGGTCCCTACACTTGCACCAGAGGTGGTACACCTTATATATAAATAAATAAATGTAAGGAAATTCTCGTGGCCAGTACAGGTGGTCAATAAGTGAATAAACTGTAAGAAGCTGAGGAAGCCACCTCCATCCACGACATTAACACTAGATTCTAAAAAACATCAAACAATAGAATAATTCAATTGCAAGTCAACAGGTACAAAACTAGTAGGCGAGTAATATAGAGCTACAGACCTCACGTCCCCGTAATCACCAATAGGTAAATACTGACAAGTAACTACAAGCTTATACCAGCTTACTCACCAATCTCCAGCCTCCATTATAGCGTGTTTTAGTGTGTCGTAACCAGTAATGAGATGTCTGCCCCAATAACGTAACACCAGGATCTTGGATTACGCCATTACCCTTGCAATACCTTAATCCAGCATGTCACTGGTGATTCCCACCAGTGTCTCAATATGTTAAACCACATTCCTCATGACTCTGACGGTGTGTGGTTGTATTTCCTGCGGCTCCTGACCTTTAGTGGATATATTGAAGATTTTAACATGATAGAGAGAGAAAGGAACAGCAATGTTATGTATAGTTGGAGAGTGGAAAGGTGGGTTACTTATATGACTGTCGCGGGACATATAAAACGCATGAGTTGGACAGCTTGCAGCTGGTATAGTGGTGAGGGCTGATTACATATATATATATATATATATATATATATATATATATATATATATATATATATATATATATATATATATATATAATGTTACAGAAAATCATCTATAAACAGAAATATCATCTATAAACTGTCGGCAGAATATATAAAAATGTATTTCCAAGAGAGAGATTCCGGCCACAGTAAGGGTTGAGGCGGACGGGTCCCCGGAACTATCAAGTCACTCCTCAGATAAATTCCCGGGCAATTTCAAGATATTTCTGGACATTGGCAACACAGATGTCCCCGGAGAGCAATTCCTGAGAGACACCGGGGAGTGGATCCCAGCTGCTGCTGCTCCACGCACGTCACACACACACACACACACACACACACACACACACACACACACACACACACACACACACACACACACACACACACACACACACACACACACACACACAGCAACAAAGCACTGCACTCAACAGCACTCACACACACACACACACACACACACACAGCACACACCCGACATACATACCAATCAGCACACGCACCACACACCCTGAAGTATATTAAAGGTTGCATAGTTTGTGTCAAGACGTAGCTAAGTGTCAAGACGTAGCTAAGTGTCAAGACATAGCTAAGTGTCAAGACGTAGCTAAGTGTCAAGACATAGCTAAGTGTCAAGACGTAGCTAAGTGTCAAGACATAGCTAAGTGTCAAGACGTAGCTAAGTGTCAAGACGTAGCTAGGTGTCAAGACGTAGCTAAGTGTCAAGACGTAGCTAAGTGTCAAGACGTAGCTAAGTGTCAAGACGTAGCTAAGTGTCAAGACGTAGTTAAGTGTCAAGACGTAGCTAAGTGTCAAGACATAGCTAAGTGTCAAGACGTAGCTAAGTGTCAAGACGTAGCTAGGTGTCAAGACGTAGCTAAGTGTCAAGACGTAGCTAGGTGTCAAGACGTAGCTAGGTGTCAAGACGTAGCTAAGTGTCAAGACGTAGCTAAGTGTCAAGACGTAGCTAAGTGTCAAGACGCAGCTAAGTGTCAAGACGCAGCTAAGTGTCAAGACGTAGCTAAGTGTCAAGACGTAGCTAAGTGTCAAGACGTAGCTAAGTGTCAAGACGTAGCTAAGTGTCAAGACGTACCTAAGTGTCAAGACGTAGCTAAGTGTCAAGACGTAGCTAAGTGTCAAGACGTAGCTAAGTGTCAAGACGTAGCTAAGTGTCAAGACGTAGCTAAGTGTCAAGACGTAGCTAAGTGTCAAGACGTAGCTAAGTGTCAAGACGTACCTAAGTGTCAAGACGTAGCTAAGTGTCAAGACGTAGCTAAGTGTCAAGACGTAGCTAAGTGTCAAGACGTAGCTAAGTGTCAAGACGTACCTAAGTGTCAAGACGTAGCTAAGTGTCAAGACATACCTAAGTGTCAAGACGTAGCTAAGTGTCAAGACGTAGCTAAGTGTCAAGACGTAGCTAAGTGTCAAGACGTAGCTAAGTGTCAAGACGTAGCTAAGTGTCAAGACGTAGCTAAGTGTCAAGACGTAGCTAAGTGTCAAGACGTACCTAAGTGTCAAGACGTACCTAAGTGTCAAGACGTAGCTAAGTGTCAAGACGTAGCTAAGTGTCAAGACGTACCTAAGTCTCAAGACGTACCTAAGTGTCAAGACGTACCTAAGTGTCAAGACGTAGCTAAGTGTCAAGACGTACCTAAGTGTCAAGACGTAGCTAAGTGTCAAGACGTAGCTAAGTGTCAAGACGTACCTAAGTGTCAAGACATAGCTAAGTGTCAAGACGTACCTAAGTGTCAAGACGTAGCTAAGTGTCAAGACGTACCTAAGTGTCAAGACGTAGCTAAGTGTCAAGACGTAGCTAAGTGTCAAGACGTACCTAAGTGTCAAGACGTACCTAAGTGTCAAGACATAGCTAAGTGTCAAGACGTACCTAAGTGTCAAGACGTACCTAAGTCTCAAGACGTAGCTAAGTGTCAAGACGTACCTAAGTGTCAAGACGTAGCTAAGTGTCAAGACATACCTAAGTGTCAAGACGTAGCTAAGTGTCAAGACGTACCTAAGTGTCAAGACGTAGCTAAGTGTCAAGACATAGCTAAGTGTCAAGACGTACCTAAGTGTCAAGACGTAGCTAAGTGTCAAGACGTACCTAAGTGTCAAGACGTAGCTAAGTGTCAAGACGTACCTAAGTGTCAAGACGTAGCTAAGTGTCAAGACATAGCTAAGTGTCAAGACGTACCTAAGTGTCAAGACGTAGCTAAGTGTCAAGACGTACCTAAGTGTCAAGACGTAGCTAAGTGTCAAGACATAGCTAAGTGTCAAGACGTACCTAAGTGTCAAGACGTAGCTAAGTGTCAAGACGTACCTAAGTGTCAAGACGTAGCTAAGTGTCAAGACATAGCTAAGTGTCAAGACGTAGCTAAGTGTCAAGACGTAGCTAAGTGTCAAGACGTAGCTAAGTAACACATCCCCATCTTACAGGATGGTTAGTTATACATTGGTTATGCTATCAGGAGCCTCCTACGCTGGCAAATTCTGGAGGCATTACGAGGATATCCTCTATAACATTACGAGGATATCCTCTATAACACAAGAGTGAACTAAGTAATTGCAAAGCTTTTCTTATTATTAATAATATATTAGGTATATCTGCATTTGTGCAGCTACCCTAGACTATATGAAGTGGAGTACAGTGTGTGTCAAAAAGATAGCAACGTGATGCTAAACTATCCCCATCACACAGGATGGTTAGTTATACAGAGGCATGTTTTAAGTAGTCTACACTGGCAGACTCTGGCAGCATTATAAGGATATCATCAAAGCCCTGTACACAGTGTCGTACAAAACTCTACGGGACCACTTTGCCACGTTTAACTAACACGGATGTGACAGGCTGCATTTCTTGCACCAAAATGATAAAATAATAAAATAAAACAATAATGATCCTAAAACATTCTAGGAAAAAATGCTGAACATAAATTATATCCTGATCCTGTCATCGACCAGGCCTCAGGAGGCCTGGTCGATGACCGGGCCGCGCGGACGCTAAGCCCCGGAAGCACCTCAAGGTAACCTCAAGGTATCCCGTTTTTACTATATTTAAAACGATAAAAATGTTTTTGTCTCAATTTATTTGGTTAAATATGCAGTTAAAACGGAAAAAACTATTCAAATAATGAACTAAATTGACTATTAACGCTGTTATTTCTTCTGATCATCTTATTCTGTTGCTACGTGGCGGTTGCTGCTGGCTGTGGCACACAGAGGGCCAGTAACTAGCTGCCTCCTGGTTATATTCTTTGTGTGACGTGTCCAGCATGGGAGCACAGAGTCACCACATGGATGCCACCACGTTCTCACAAGCTGTTAGGCAAGGAATGAGGGGCAGTTCTACCCTTGCTTACAGTAGTTACACAGTGAAGAGGATAACAGAGATACCCTGTATACTCTCCACACGGTACCAGAGATACCCTGTATACTCGCCACACGGTACCACAGATACCCTGTATACTCCCACACGGTACCAGAGATACCCTGTATACTCCCACACACGGTACCAGAGGTACCCTCTATACTCCACACGGTACCAGAAAGATTTGGAACCTTGAGCTACGAGGAAAGACAGAGGGAGCATGAAGTAACCCACCACACAGCCTGGCCCACCACACAGCCTGGCCCACCACACAGCCTGGCCCACCACACAGCCTGGCCCACCACACAGCCTGGCCCACCACATAGTGTGGCCCACCACACAGCCTGGCCCACCACACAGCCTGGCCCACCACACAGCCTGGCCCACCACACAGCCTGGCCCACCACACAGCCTGGCCCACCATACAGCCTGGCCCACCACATAGAGTGGCCCACTAACACAACAGCTCAACACCCATAATTTTCTTGCACCGTCGACTAAATCCTAGACAAATCCTGATGGCTCTTCCAGGCTGCTGGCCCTGAGACCTGGGTCCTGGGTCCTGGGTCCTGGGTCTGGGTCCTGGGTCCTTGGCCCTGAGACTGGTCCTGGGTTCTGGGTCCTGAGACCTGGGTCCTGGGTCCTGGGTCCTGGGTCCTGGGTCCTGGGTCCTGGGTCCTGGGTTCTGGGTCCTGGGTTCTGGGTCCTGGGTCCTGGGTCCTGGGACCTGGTCCTGGGACCTGGGTCCTGAGAGTCTGCGTCCGGTGCCCTGGAATGCCAACTTGGGACGCCATAGACGTGTATATGACCTATTAAGAGTGGGAATCCCCGGAATAAGGGACAAATGCGAAATATAGCGTGGTGAGGTGGTGCAGGGGAGGGGTGAGGTGGTGCAGGGGAGGGGTGAGGTGGTGCAGGGGGGGGGTGAGGTGGTGCAGGGGAGGGGTGAGGTAGTGCAGGGGAGGGGTGAGGTGGTGCAGGGGAGGGGTGAGGTGGTGCAGGGGAGGGGTGAGGTGGTGCAGGGGAGGGGTGAGGTGGTGCAGGGGAGGGGTGAGGTGGTGCAGGGGAGGGGTGAGGTGGAGCTGGGGAGGGGTCAGGTGGTGCAGGGAGGGTGAGGTGGTGCACACAAGGACAAACGTCTTCTCCAGCACTGTGCTCTCCCCAACTACAGCCCCGCTCCTGTGCCAGGCAAGTCCACTACGGGGTCACCATAGCCCGTGCTACTNCACACATCCCACCAGCACCACATCCCCACCAGCACCACATCCCCACCAGCACCACATCCCACCAGCACCACATCCCCAACAGCACCACATCCCCACCAGCACCACATCCCCACCAACACCACATCCCCACCAGCACCACATCCCCACCAGCACCACATCCCCTCCAGCACCACATCACCAGCAGCACCACATCCCCACCAGCACCACATCCCCACCAGCACCACATCCCCACCCGCACCACATCCCCACCAGCACCACATCCCCACCAGCACCACATCCCCACCAGCACCACATCCCTACCAGCACCACATCCCTACCAGCACCACATCCCCACCAGCACCACATCTCCACTATCACCACATCCCCACCAGCACCACATCCCCACCAGCACCACATCCCCACCAGCACCACATCCCACCACCAACACCACATCCCCACCAGCACCACATCCCCACCAACACCACATCCCCACCAGCACCACATCCCCACCAACACCACATCCCACCAGCACCACATCCCCTCCAGCACCACATCACCAGCAGCACCACATCCCTACCAGCACCACATCCCTACCAGCACCACATCCCCACCAGCACCACATCCCCTCCAGCACCACATCCCCACCAGCACCACATCCCCACCAGCACCACATCCCTACCAGCACCACATCCCTACCAGCACCACATCCCCACCAGCACCACATCCCTACCAGCACCACATCACCAGCAGCACCACATCCCTACCAGCACCACATCCCTACCAGCACCACATCCCACCAGCACCACATCCCTACCAGCACCACATCCCCACCAGCACCACATCCCTACCAGCACCACATCCCCACCAGCACCACATCCCTACCAGCACCACATCACCAGCAGCACCACATCCCTACCAGCACCACATCCCTACCAGCACCACATCCCCACCAGCACCACATCCCCACCAGCACCACATCCCCACCAGCACCACATCCCCTCCAGCACCACATCACCAGCAGCACCACATCCCCACCAGCACCACATCCCCACCAGCACCACATCCCCACCAGCACCACATCCCCACCAGCACCACATCCCCTCCAGCACCACATCACCAGCAGCACCACATCCCCACCAGCACCACATCCCCACCAGCACCACATCCCCACCAGCACCACATCCCCACCAGCACCACATCCCCACCAGCACCACATCCCCACCAGTACCACATCCCTACCAGCACCACATCCCCACCAGCACCACATCCCCACCAGTACCACATCCCTACCAGCACCACATCCCCACCAGCACCACATCCCCACCAGCACCACATCCCTACCAGCACCACATCCCCACCAGGATGTAAAAATAATGAACATATAGTTATAGGGTAGAAACAACAGACCTAAGCTTTAGTTCATTCATAAAACATCTCAAGTCAGTTATATCGGAGCACACGTGCTCCTCGGGTCATGTGTGTGTGTCATAACACATCTGTACCTCATATCAGGTGTGTGACAACATCCCGTGACTCACAAACAATGCATTAACTCATATAAATGGCTCTAAATAAAATTTTGATATAAATCCTCATTCTTAATATAAAGATTCATTTGCAAGTATTATCATAAAAA
Organism: Procambarus virginalis; assembly: GCA_020271785.1. NCBI lineage: Eukaryota > Metazoa > Arthropoda > Malacostraca > Decapoda > Cambaridae > Procambarus > Procambarus virginalis. The sequence goes on from WNGS01003388.1 coordinate 6,755,806, forward strand.
ACCGTAATTTCAAATGACTAATATATACCGAAGAAGTTATCCATGACACATATACAGTCATAATGAAATATTGCTTGACATACATACTATTGTTATATAGAGAGAGGTCCCGTTGGTGGCGCTCATGGGAGGCAGCGAGGAGGTGAGCGCTCATGTCCTGCTGCACAATAGCTTCTCTTCGTGGTTGTTTTAATGAGGCAGCGGCAGGTGTTCCCTGCTGAGCGTGTCATCTTGACGTCGGTGGCATGCCAACTTCACGTCAACATCTTGACGTCACAAGGTAACGCAACAACATCTTCACTATAAACGTAAGTTGCTTCCTTAACAGACATCAGCTGCTGTTCCCTGGAAATTCTTTATCCGTGTAGTTTTCTTCCCCATTAGTGTTAAATATAGAGGAAAGCGTTAGTGGGTGTGTGTGTGGGTGGGAGGAGTGAGGTGCTATGATGCCCGAGCGGGCTGAGGGAGGGTGGCAGGCGTCACTCTGGCTCCCACAGACACCACACAGCCTCGCCACCGCCGCCCACAGCCTCGCCACCGCCGCCCACAGCCTCGCCACCGCCGCCCACAGCCTCGCCACCGCCCACAGCCTCACCACCGCCCACACCTGTATACACCCCCCACCCCTCGGGGTGTATTCATAATGACATGCGCGGGCAGAGTTTTTTGTTTTTTGGTCATGTCGAGACCAATTGTTTTATAGAATTACCATGTTGTTTACAAACCGTCAGTGCTATCAATACTTCTATAGAGTATCTACGATATCTGCTCGTCGCAGGTGTGTTTCTAAACAATGGTGGGAGGCAGTTGTGTGTATGGTTGTGAGACTTGCATGGTCCCGTCACTCGGGGGAGAAGAGCGGCAGCATCCACCACAAACACCTGTTCTACAGCTACCCCATCTCTCTCCCCCCCCCACCCTCCCCCATGACCCTGAGGCCGGGCCTGGCCCTGTGCTACCCACCGTACTGGCACTGGGCAGCCACGGCCAGCCACGGGCGGCACTGGCAACTCCAAAGCACGGAACAGTGAGCGCAGTGGGAGAGCGCCCGGGAGTGACTCGACTCTCTGGCACCGCGAACACGACTAACCTTTGCGTGGTGTGGTTGGCCCCCGCGAGGCTGGTGCCGCTCTGGGGGTGCCACACGCGCCCCTTTGTGTTGGCACTCACCTTGACTCGCACTCATCATACTCACTCCACTTGGGTCATTAGGTGAGTACTAAGGACAAGAGTGAGAGGAAGGGTGAGGAGTGTGAGGCAGGTAGAGAGGAAGAGCAGCATGATAGGTTTGGGAGAGTCCATCCTCCGAGCTTACAGCATCAGCCCCACCCACCGCCCTCACTCATCCCGGCATCCTACCTCCTGCATCCTTCCTCTCTTCCTCCCGCCCTACCTCCTCATCCTCCTCCCCCCCCCCTTTCCTCCTCCTACCGCCGGTCCTATACCATTGAATTTATAGTTACGATACCAGAGAAATTACAATACACCACGACACTAAGCCTCCTCCACCTCCTGCCTCTCTCGGTGTTCCTCCTCTTGCCCCTCCTGACTCTCCTCCTGCCCCCCCCCCCCCCTCCTCCTAACCCACCTCTTGCCCCTTCCTCGTCCTCCTGACCCACCTCCTGCTCCTCCTAACCCACCTCTTGCCCCTTCCTCGTCCTCCTGACCCACCTCCTGCTCCTCCTAACCCACCTCTTGCCCCTTCCTCCTCTTCCTGACCCACCTCCTCCTCCTCCTGCCCCCTCCTCCTAACCCACCTCTTGCCCCTTCCTCGTCCTCCTGACCCACCTCCTGCTCCTCCTGCCCCTCCTCCTAACCCACCTCTTGCCCCTTCCTCCTCCTCCTGACCCACCTCCTGACTCTCCTGACCATCAACGTGACAGGCACAAATGTTAACAGTATACAAAACAACTTATCAATACACTAATCCACCTCCGCCAGTAAGTGCTGGAGTAAAACAGTGTTACTGTTGTCTCAAAACTATTTCCTGCCGTTAGGTTAGGTTAGGTTAGGTTAGGTTAGGTTAGGTTAGGTTATTAGGTCGCCACCCGGAAGACAGTGTCAGATCTACTGGGTCCAGCCAGACATTGACTCACACCTTCAAGTCTATGCCATTTCTACTTTGTTCTTTCCTTGCGCTTCCCAATTTAACTTTCCTGTTTTGGTTTGTTTATGAAGTACGACGTGTGTGGAAGCAACCAATCCCAGTCGTGCTCTTTAACGACCCTCGGCCAATCAATGATGCGTCAAGGCTCGGACTCACGTGTAAAATCACTGGCAACACGTCAGAGATTACGGCTGGCCCCAGAGGTATTATGACCGCCCTGGCTCCTCTCAGACCGTCCAGGCTCCTCTCAGACCGTCCTGGCTCCCCTCAGACCGTCCTGGCTCCTCTCAGACCGTCCTGGCTCCTCTCAGACCGTCCTGGCTCCTCTCAGACCGTCCTGGCTCCTCTCAGACCGTTTTGGCTCCTCTAAGACCGTCCTGGCTCCTCTCAGACCGTCCTGGCTCCTCTCAGACCGTCCTGGCTCCTCTCAGACCGTCCTGGCTCCCCTCAGACCGCCCTGGCTCCTCTCAGACCGTCCTGGCTCCTCTCAGACCGTCCTGGCTCCTCTCAGACCGTCCTGGCTCCTCTCAGACCGTCCTGGCTCCTCTCAGACCGTCCTGGCTCCTCTCAGACCGTCCTGGCTCCTCTCAGACCGTTTTGGCTCCTCTAAGACCGTCCTGGCTCCTCTCAGACCGTCCTGGCTCCTCTCAGACCGTCCTGGCTCCTCTCAGACCGTCCTGGCTCCTCTAAGACCGCTCTGGCTCCTCTCAGACCGTCCTGGCTTCTCTCAGACCGTCCTGGCTCCTCTCAGACCGTCCAGGCTCCTCTCAGACCGTCCTGGCTCCCCTCAGACCGCCCTGGCTCCTCTCAGACCGTCCTGGCTCCTCTCAGACCGTCCTGGCTCCTCTCAGACCGTCCTGGCTCCTCTCAGACCGTCCTGGCTCCTCTCAGACCGTCCTGGCTCCTCTCAGACCGTTTTGGCTCCTCTCAGACCGTCCTGGCTCCTCTCAGACCGTCCTGGCTCCTCTCAGGCCGTCCTGGCTCCTTTCAGGCTGCCCTTGCTCCTCTCAGACCGTCCTGGCTCCTTTCAGACCGTCCTGGCTCCTCTCAGACCGTCCTGGCTCCTCTAAGACCGCTCTGGCTCCTCTCAGACCGTCCTGGCTTCTCTCAGACCGTCCTAGCTCCCCTCAGACCGTCCTGGCTCCTCTCAGACCGCCCTGACTCTTCTCAGACCGTCCTGGCTCCTCTCAAACCGTCCTGGCTCCTTTCAGACCGTCCTGGCTCCTCTCAGACCGCCCTGACTCCTCTCAGACCGTCCTGGCTCCTTTCAGACCGTCCTGGCTCCTCTCAGACCGCCCTGACTCTTCTCAGACCGTCCTGGCTCCTTTCAGACCGTCCTGGCTCCTCTCAGACCGTCCTGGCTCCTCTCAGACCGCCCTGACTCCTCTCAGACCGCCCTGACTCTTCTCAGACCGCCCTGACTCCTCTCAGACCGCCCTGACTCTTCTCAGACCGCCCTGGCTCCTCTCAGGGCGTCCTGGCTCCTCTCAGACCGTCCTGGCTCCTCTCAGACCGCCCTGACTCTTCTCAGACCGTCCTGGCTCCTCTCAAACCGTCCTAGCTCCTCTCAGACCGTCTTGGCTCCTCTCAGACCACCCTGGCTCCTCTCAGACCGTCCTAGATCCTTTCAGACCGTCCTGGCTACTGTGAGACCGTCCTGGCTACTGTGAGACCGTCCTGGCTACTGTGAGACCGTCCTGGCTACTGTGAGACCGTTCTGGCTACTGTGAGACCGTCCTGGCTACTGTGAGACCGTCCTGGCTACTGTGAGACCGTCCTGTCTACTGTGAGATGGTCTTGGTTACTGTGAGACCGTCCTGGCTACTGTGAGATGGTCTTGGTTACTGTGAGACCGTCTTGGCTACTGTGAGACCGTCCTGGCTACTGTGAGACCGTCCTGGCTACTGTGAGACCGTCCTAGCTACGGTGAGACCGTCCTGGCTACGGTGAGACCGTCCTGGCTACGGTGAGACCGTCCTGGCTAGGGTGAGACCGTCCTGGCTACTGTGAGACCGTCCTGGCTACTGTGAGACCGTCCTGGCTACTGTGAGACCGTCCTGGCTAGGGTGAGACCGTCCTGGCTACTGTGAGACCGTCCTGGCTACTGTGAGACCGTCCTGGCTACGGTGAGACCGTCCTGGCTAGGGTGAGACCGTCCTGGCTACTGTGAGACCGTCCTGGCTACTGTGAGACCGTCTTGGCTACTGTGAGACCGTCTTGGCTACTGTGAGACCGTCTTGGCTACTGTGAGACCGTCCTGGCTACTGTGAGACCCTCCTGGCTACGGTGAGACCGTCCTGGCTACTGTGAGACCGTCCTGGCTACTGTGAGACAGTGCCAGCTGCAGCCCGTGTACAAGGCAGCAGTGTGCGCGCGCGCAAGGATGTCTGCTGGTGTACGTGTAATGCAGGAGCTGAGAACACCGGCAGATTATTAGTCCCCGCAGACTAGTGTGTTCTAGCAGAGCTCTCTCCACACCCCCGGCGGGAGACATCCTCCTGCTGCCCCCACACTCTGCCTGCCACAGAGCAGAGATGAGGGAGGGAGGCAGCGATGGAGGATAGAAGGGAGGGCGGCAGGGATGGAGTAAAGGAGATAGGAAGGGATGGATGGAGGAGAGGAAAGAGGAATGGAGGAGAGAAGGGAGGATGGGACACAGGCAGGAGTCTTCTATAAGTTACGTGGTTCAATTAAATTCTATATGACTTTTTGCACACACAAGATGTGACGAGCAAGTAAGTGGCTGAAAAGGAAGTTATGGAATGGGGGGAGGGTAGTAAAGGGCTGGCAAAGAAAGTCAGAGGAAATAATAAAGATAGATATGAGGATGCCTGCAGACGTGGGTGGTGTTCACCCGCCACCTCACATTCAACAACTCATCAGACCGTCCTGCTCTGATGAGTTGATAACTCTTCTAAAAGTTTCATCACTGAAAGTTTCCTACAGGTTACCGTCGATGATATTGTTACTTGTTTGACTCGTCTTCAACCCTGTTTCAGGATCACTGTTTGCCTCTTAGCGCCCGTCTTGTCAACCCGTCACAGTCATTATAGTCATAGTTCCTCGTCTTTTGTTTAGAGGAGAAGGGGGGAGACAATTTAGCCTTCCACGTCAGTCTTTATAGAACAGGGGCCAGATTCACGAAAGCATTTACGCCAGCACTTACGAATACATCTTTTCTCAATCTTTGGCGGCTTTGTTTCCAATTATTAAACAGTTAATGAGCTCCGAAGCACCATCAGGCTGTTATAACAATAACAACAGTTGAATGTGAAGTTTTCATGCTTGTAAACTGTTTAATAAATGTAACCAAAGCCGTCAAAGATTGAGGAAAGATGTACACGTTCGTAAGTGCTTGCGTAAGTGCTTTCGTGAATCTGTGAGAATTAGTGGGGAGTAGATGACCCAGGCAGGGAGCAGGGGAGAGTATGTGGGAGGTGGGCAGGGTAGAGTGTGTGGGAGGTGGGCAGGGTAGAGTGTGTGGGAGGTGGGCAGGGTAGTGTGTGTGGGAGGTGGGCAGGGTAGTGTGTGTGGGAGGTGGGCAGGGTAGTGTGTGTGGGAGGTGGGCAGGGTAGTGTGTGTGGGAGGTGGGCAGGGTAGTGTGTGTGGGAGGTGGGCAGGGTAGAGTGTGTGGGAGGTGGGCAGGGTAGAGTGTGTGGGAGGTGGGCAGGGTAGAGTGTGTGGGAGGTGGGCAGGGTAGTGTGTGTGGGAGGTGGGCAGGGTAGTGTGTGTGGGAGGTGGGCAGGGTAGTGTGTGTGGGAGGTAGGCAGGGTAGTGTGTGTGGGAGGTGGGCAGGGTAGTGTGTGTGGGAGGTGGGCAGGGTAGTGTGTGGGAGGTGGGCAGGGTAGAGTGTGTGGGAGGTGGGCAGGGTAGAGTGTGTGGGAGGTGGGCAGGGTAGAGTGTGTGGGAGGTGGGCAGGGTAGTGTGTGTGGGAGGTGGGCAGGGTAGTGTGTGTGGGAGGTGGGCAGGGTAGTGTGTGTGGGAGGTAGGCAGGGTAGTGTGTGTGGGAGGTGGGCAGGGTAGTGTGTGTGGGAGGTGGGCAGGGTAGAGTGTGTGGGAGGTGGGCAGGGTAGAGTGTGTGGGAGGTGGGCAGGGTAGTGTGTGTGGGAGGTGGGCAGGGTAGTGTGTGTGGGAGGTGGGCAGGGTAGAGTGTGGGGAGGTGGGCAGGGTAGTGTGTGTGGGAGGTGGGCAGGGTAGTGTGTGTGGGAGGTGGGCAGGGTAGAGTGTGTGGGAGGTGGGCAGGGTAGTGTGTGTGGGAGGTGGGCAGGGTAGAGTGTGTGGGAGGTGGGCAGGGTAGTGTGTGTGGGAGGTGGGCAGGGTAGTGTGTGTGGGAGGTGGGCAGGGTAGTGTGTGTGGGAGGTGGGCAGGGTAGTGTGTGTGGGAGGTGGGCAGGGTAGTGTGTGTGGGAGGTGGGCAGGGTAGTGTGTGTGGGAGGTGGGCAGGGTAGTGTGTGTGGGAGGTGGGCAGGGTAGTGTGTGTGGGAGGTGGGCAGGGTAGTGTGTGTGGGAGGTGGGCAGGGTAGTGTGTGTGGGAGGTGGGCAGGGTAGTGTGTGTGGGAGGTGGGCAGGGTAGTGTGTGTGGGAGGTGGGCAGGGTAGAGTGTGTGGGAGGTGGGCAGGGTAGTGTGTGTGGGAGGTGGGCAGGGTAGAGTGTGTGGGAGGTGGGCAGGGTAGAGTGTGTGGGAGGTGGGCAGGGTAGAGTGTGTGGGAGGTGGGCAGGGTAGAGTGTGTGGGAGGTGGGCAGGGTAGTGTGTGTGGGAGGTGGGCAGGGTAGAGTGTGTGGGAGGTGGGCAGGGTAGAGTGTGTGGGAGGTGGGCAGGGTAGAGTGTGTGTAGGAGAAGAGGAAGGAGGTGGAACACACTCTTCTTTTATAGGAACATCCAGAACTAATTATTTAATTCTCTTAACCAAAAAAATCCTCACACTTCAAGATGTACTTCTCTCCACTATTGACTCAAGGAAGCGGTGGTGGCAGCCGCTGAGGGGAACTGACAAGGTAGACAAAGAGCTTATTTAAATTGAGAAAATATTGGATATGAGTGGAAGACATGAGTGGAAGACATGAGTGGAAGACATGAGTGGAAGACATGAGTGGAAGACATGAGTGGAAGACATGAGTGGAAGACATGAATGGAAGACATGAGTGGAAGACATGAGTGGAAGACATGAGTGGAAGACATGAGTGGAAGACATGAGTGGAAGACATGAGTGGAAGACATGAGTGGAAGACATGAGTGGAAGACATGAGTGGAAGACATGAGTGGAAGACATGAGTGGAAGACATGAGAGGAAGACACGAGTGGGAAGACATGAGTGGAAGACATGAGTGGAAGACATGAGAGGAAGACACGAGTGGGAAGACATGAGTGGAAGACATGAGTGGAAGACATGTGTGAAAGACGTGAGTGGAAGACGTGAGAGGAAGCTGGAAAAGCAAATATTTCAAAGAAATGTAGCCGTCCCCGTGGTGCAGTGGTAAATCACTCGCCCGGCGCTTCGCGAGGGCTTTGACCTGGGTTCGTATCCTGGCCGGGAAATATTGACCGGGTACCAGTCCTTAACTGTAGCCTCTGTTCACCCAGCAGTGAATGGGTACCTGGATGTTAAATGTTAAACGATTTAGCGGGTCGTATTCCGCGTAAAATTAAGATTTAGGACCTGCCCGAAACACTGTGCGTGCTAGTGGCTGTACAAGAATGTAACAACTCTTGTATATATAAATAAATACCAAAAGAATAGGGGTGGTAGGAGAAGAAAATATCAAAGTGTTCAGTGAGGATCCACAAGGTCTTCTCTGAGTACTCTTTATTTTCTTCTCCGAGGCTATGGGTCCCTACACTTGCACCAGAGGTGGTACCCCTTATATATAAATAAATAAATGTAAGGAAATTCTCGTGGCCAGTACAGGTGGTCAATAAGTGAATGAACTGTAAGAAGCTGAGGAAGCCACCTCCATCCACGACATTAACACTAGATTCTAAAAAACATCAAACAATAGAATAATTCAATTGCAAGTCAACAGGTACAAAACTAGTAGGCGAGTAATATAGAGCTACAGACCTCACGTCCCCCGTAATCACCAATAGGTAAATACTGACAAGTAACTACAAGCTTATACCAGCTTACTCACCAATCTCCAGACTCCATTATAGCGTGTTTTAGTGTGTCGTAACCAGTAATGAGATGTCTGCCCCAATAACGTAACACCAGGATCTTGGATTACGCCATTACCCTTGCAATACCTTAATCCAGCATGTCACTGGTGATTCCCACCAGTGTCTCAATATGTTAAACCACATTCCTCATGACTCTGACGGTGTGTGGTTGTATTGCCTGCGGCTCCTGACCTTTAGTGGATATATTGAAGATTATAACATGATAGAGAGAGAAAGGAACAGCAATGTTATGTATAGTTGGAGAGTGGAAAGGTGGGTTACTTATATGACTGTCGAGCGAGATATAAAACGGATGAGTTGGACAGCTTGCAGCTGGTATAGTGGTGAGGGCTGATTACATATATATATATATATATATATATATATATATATATATATATATATATATATATATATATATATATATATATATATATATATAATGTTACAGAAAAATCATCTATAAACAGAAATATCATCTATAAACTGTCGGCAGAATATATAAAAATGTATTTCCAAGAGAGAGATTCCGGCCACAGTAAGGGTTGAGGCGGACGGGTCCCCGGAACTATCAAGTCACTCCTCAGATAAATTCCCGGCAATTTCAAGATATTTCTGGACATTGGCAACACAGATGTCCCCGGAGAGCAATTCCTGAGAGACACCGGGGAGTGGATCCCAGCTGCTGCTGCTCCACGCACGCCCCACACACACACACACACGCACACACACACACACACACACACACACACACACACACACACACACACACACACACACACACACACACACACACAAAGACCTGGGGGTTGATATCACGCCAGACCTGTCCCCTGAAGCTCATATCAAGAGGATAACATCAGCAGCATATGCCAGGTTGGCTAACATAAGAACGGCCTTTAGAAACTTGTGTAAGGAATCTTTCAGAACATTATATACCACATATGTCAGACCAATCCTGGAGTATGCGGCTCCAGCATGGAGTCCCTATCTAGTCAAGCATAAGACTAAACTGGAAAAGGTTCAAAGGTTTGCCACCAGACTAGTACCCGAGCTGAGAGGTATGAGCTACGAGGAGCGACTGCAGGAATTAAACCTCACTTCGTTGGAAGACAGAAGAGTTAGGGGGGACATGATCACCACATTCAAGATTCTCAGGGGAATCGACAGGGTTGATAAAGACAGGCTGTTTAACACAAGGGGCACACGCACTAGGGGACACAGGTGGAAACTGAGTGCCCAAATGAGCCACAGAGATATTAGAAAGAACTTTTTTAGTGTCAGAGTGGTTGACAAATGGAATGCATTAGGAAGCGATGTGGTGGAGGCTGACTCCATACACAGTTTCAAGTGTAGATATGATAGAGCCCAATAGGCTCAGGAAACTGTACACCAGTTGATTGACGGTTGAGAGGCGGGACCAAAGAGCCAGAGCTCAACCCCCGCAAGCACAACTAGGTGAGTACAACTAGGTGAGTACACACACACACACACACACACACACACACACACACACACACACACACACACACACAGCAACAAAACACTGCACTCAACAGCACTCACACACACACACACACACACACACACACACACAGCACACACCCGACATACATACCAATCAGCACACGCACCACACACCCTGAAGTATATTAAAGGTTGCATAGTTTGTGTCAAGACGTAGCTAAGTGTCAAGACGTAGCTAAGTGTCAAGACGTAGCTAAGTGTCAAGACATAGCTAAGTGTCAAGACATAGCTAATTGTCAAGACGTAGCTAAGTGTCAAGACGTAGCTAGGTGTCAAGACGTAGCTAAGTGTCAAGACGTAGCTAAGTGTCAAGACGCAGCTAAGTGTCAAGACGTACCTAAGTGTCAAGACGTACCTAAGTGTCAAGACGTACCTAAGTGTCAAGACGTACCTAAGTGTCAAGACGCAGCTAAGTGTCAAGACGTACCTAAGTGTCAAGACGTAGCTAAGTGTCAAGACGTACCTAAGTGTCAAGACGTACCTAAGTGTCAAGACGTAGCTAAGTGTCAAGACGTACCTAAGTGTCAAGACGTACCTAAGTGTCAAGACGTACCTAAGTGTCAAGACGTACCTAAGTGTCAAGACGTACCTAAGTGTCAAGACGTACCTAAGTGTCAAGACGTAGCTAAGTGTCAAGACGTACCTAAGTGTCAAGACGTACCTAAGTGTCAAGACGTACCTAAGTGTCAAGACGTACCTAAGTGTCAAGACGCAGCTAAGTGTCAAGACGTAGCTAAGTGTCAAGACGTAGCTAAGTGTCAAGACGTACCTAAGTGTCAAGACGTACCTAAGTGTCAAGACGTACCTAAGTGTCAAGACGTACCTAAGTGTCAAGACGTACCTAAGTGTCAAGACGTACCTAAGTGTCAAGACGTAGCTAAGTGTCAAGACGTACCTAAGTGTCAAGACGTACCTAAGTGTCAAGACGTAGCTAAGTGTCAAGACGTAGCTAAGTGTCAAGACGTAGCTAAGTGTCAAGACGTAGCTAAGTGTCAAGACGTAGCTAAGTGTCAAGACGTAGCTAAGTGTCAAGACGTAGCTAAGTGTCAAGACGTAGCTAAGTGTCAAGACGTAGCTAAGTAACACATCCCCATCTTACAGGATGGTTAGTTATACATTGGTTATGCTATCAGGAGCCTCCTACGCTGGCAAATTCTGGAGGCATTACGAGGATATCCTCTATAACATTACGAGGATATCCTCTATAACACAAGAGTGAACTAAGTAATTGCAAAGCTTTTTTTATTATTAATAATATATTAGGTATATCTGCATTTGTGCAGCTACCCTAGACTATATGAAGGGGAGTACAGTGTCAAAAAGATAGCAACGTGATGTTAAACTATCCCCATCACACAGGATGGTTAGTTATACAGAGACATGTTTCAAGTAGTCTACACTGACAGACTCTGGGAGCATTATAAGGATATCATCAAAGCCCTGTACACAATGTCGTACAAAACTCTACGGGACCACTTTGCCACGTTTAACTAACACGGATGTAACAGGCTGCATTTCTAGCACCAAAATGATAAAATAATAAAATAAAACAATAATGATCCTAAAACATTCTAGGAAAAAATGCTGAACATAAATTATATCCTGATCCTGTCATCGACCAGGCCTCAGGAGGCCTGGTCGATGACCGGGCCGCGGGGACGCTAAGCCCCGGAAGCACCTCAAGGTAACCTCAAGGTATCCCGTTTTTACTATATTTAAAACGATAAAAATGTTTTTGTCTCAATTTATTTTGTTAAATATGCAAGTTAAAATGGAAAAACTATTCAAATAATGAACTAAATTGACTAATAACGCTGTTATTTTTTCTGATCATCTTATTCTGTTGCTACGTGGCGGTTGCTGCTGGCTGTGGCACACTGAGGGCCAGTAACTAGCTGCCTCCTGGTGATATTCTCTGTGTAACGTGTCCAGCATGGGAGCACAGAGTCACCACATGGATACCACCACGTTCTCACAAGCTGTTAGGCATGGAATAAGGGGTAGTTCTACCCTTGCTTGCAGCAGTTACACAATGAAGAGGATAACAGAGATACCGTGTATACTCCCACACTGTACCAGAGATACCCTGTATACTCCCACACTGTACCAGAGATACCCTGTATACTCTCCACACGGTACCAGAGATACACTGTATACTCCCACACGGTACCAGAGATACCCTGTATACTCTCCACACGGTACCAGAGATAACCTGTATACTCTCCACACGGTACCACAGATACCCTGTATACTCGCCACACGGTACCAGAGATACCCTGTATACTCCCACACGGTACCAGAGATACCCTGTATACTCCCACGCGGTACCAGAGATACCCTGTATACTCTCCACACGGTACCAGAGATAACCTGTATACTCCCACACGGGACCAGAGATAACCTGTATACCACCAACACTGTACCAGATATCAAATATCGACAGCTGTAAATATGCTAAACACTCCAGTACAAGAGAGTTTCCCCTGACCTAAACCACAGTGACCTTCAGAGATGTACGCACAACCTACGTCAGACCTAATCTTGAGTATGCAGAACCAGCATGGAGCCTCCAGCACAAACCAAATTGTAATAGAATTTAGAAAGATTTGGAACCCTGAGCTACGAGGAAAGACAGAGGGAGCATGAAGTAACCCACCACACAGCCTGGCCCACCACACAGCCTGGCCCACCACACAGCCTGGCCCACCACACAGCCTGGCCCACCACACAGCCTGGCCCACCACACAGCCTGGCCCACCACACAGCCTGGCCCACCACACAGCCTGGCCCACCACACAGCCTGGCCCACCACATAGAGTGGCCCACCACACAGCCTGGCCCACCACACAGCCTGGCCCACCACACAGCCTGGCCCACCACACAGCCTGGCCCACCACACAGCCTGGCCCACCACACAGCCTGGTCCACCACACAGCCTGGCCCACCACAGCCTGGCCCACCACACAGAGTGGCCCACCACACAGCCTGGCCCACCACACAGCCTGGCCCACCACACAGCCTGGCCCACCACACAGCCTGGCCCACCACACAGCCTGGCCCACCACACAGCCTGACCCACCACACAGCCTGACCCACCACACAGCCTGGCCCACCACACAGCCTGGCCCACCACACAGCCTGGCCCACCACACAGCCTGGCCCACCACACAGCCTGGCCCACCACACAGCCTGGCCCACCACACAGCCTGGCCCACCACACAGCCTGGCCCACCACATAGAGTGGCCCACCACACAGAGTGGCCCACCACACAGCCTGGCCCACCACACAGCCTGGCCCACCACACAGCCTGGCCCACCACACAGCCTGGCCCACCACATAGAGTGGCCCACCACACAGAGTGGCCCACACACAGCCTGGCCCACCACACAGCCTGGCCCACCACATAGAGTGGCCCACTAACACAACAGCTCAACACCCATAATTTTCTTGCACCGTCGACTAAATCCTAGACAAATCCTGATGGCTCTTCCAGGCTGCTGGCCCTGAGACCTGGGTCCTGGGTCCTGGGTCCTGGGTCCTGGGTCCTGGATCCTGGGTCCTGGGTCCTTGGCCCTGAGACCTGGGTCCTGGGTTCTGGGTCCTGAGACCTGGGTCCTGGGTCCTGGGTCCTGGGTCCTGGGTCCTGGGTCCTGGGTCCTGGGTCCTGGGTCCTGGTCCTTGGCCCTGAGACCTGGGTCCTGGGTTCTGGGTCCTGAGACCTGGGTCCTGGGTCCTGGGTCCTGGGTCCTGGGTCCTGGGACCTGGGTCCTGGATCCTGGGTCCTGGTCCTGGGACCTGGGTCCTGGGTCC
>WNGS01003388.1:6835964-6849750 GCA_020271785.1 Procambarus virginalis
ACTCACCTAGTTGTGCTTGCGGGGGTTGAGCTCTGGCTCTTTGGTCCCGCCTCTCAACCGTGTGGTGTGTGTGTGTGTGTGTGTGTGTGTGGTATGTGTGTGTGTGTGTGTGTGTGTGTGTGTGTGTGTGTGTGTGTGTGTGTGTGTGTGTGTGTGTGTGTGTGTGTATGTGTGTGTGTGTGTTAAGGAGCAAGATATGGGATGGAATAATGTGGTGGCGGAGTGGCTGGAAGATTTGGCTGCAGGGAGGACCATGAGGTCAAAACACTAATTTAATACCCGTCTTGTTGTCAATATTGCACATTAGCAGCCTCTTGCCCTATGTCTGTGGTCACGGGGGTAGCATGAAGAGCTTTCCTCTCCCACCATCACTAACTCCTTCCTTCTCTTCCCTTCCAAGTCCTTTCCCTTGTGTCGTTCCATTTGTCTCTTTATGTTAAAATATGACAGGTTATGTTATGACTTTAATTCTTCTAGTTTTCTCTCACAAATGTTTTATATATTGCAGTTCTTTTTTTCCATTTCTTATCTTTTCTTATCAGTTTCTTCCTCTAGGTTCAGCAGTCTTCCCTGACAATGTTTTAGAGTCGACCGCCTTGGCTAGATGTTCATGTAATTCTTGTTCTTTCCATTAACTTTTATCTCAAAATATTTATGTAATTTCTTGTGTCTATATCCTATAGAAATTTCTCATATATATATTCCTGTTTTGTCTCCCATCTTATAACTTTTTTCTTCCTTCGTTTTTATTTGATCTTTCGTATTTCCCCACTCATTTAGACCCTTAATCTTTACTTCCTCCAATTTTGTCTCTGTGTCTCCCTCTGTTTATATGCCTCTTGTTTCTTTTACTAGTTGACCAGACCACACACTAGGAGGTGAAGGGACGACGACGTTTCGGTCCGTCCTGGACCATTGTAAAGTCGATCGACACAATCGACTTGAGAATGGTCCAAGACGGACCGAAACGTCGTCGTCCCTTCACTTTCTAGTGTGTGTGGTTTGGCCAACAAAGATGTACACGTTCGTAAGTACTTGCGTAACTGCTTCGTGAATCTAACTCCTGGTCGTCTGCAGTTGCAACAATTGATCACTCCCTATAACAGAATATAAGAACATTAGAAGCAGTGAGCACTGCACTGGGCCTATATACCACCTGGTTCCCGTTTGAAACCTCTCGTTCTTACCCAAATACGTATTCTTGGACGCTGTTGTGGAAACAAATGATATACGCCTCACAGAGAACAATATGCCGTATCTTACGACCTTTTTGAAGTGACGGAGATCCCAAGCATGAATCTTACGCCTCATTGCAGGAAGCCAGCCACTGCTGCCATCTCGATAAACATTCGTATTAATAGATGGGACATTTCGAAATGTTGTCCCCTTTTTTGGCGACGTCCATAGTCCCAGTATAGATCCTAACCGGCAGAGTTATGTCACATATAAAGGAACTTGTCACGCCGTCACAGTGCTTTCAAACAAATGGTTCGAGACCTCGTAACAGTTATTCTCGATGATGCGTCTCTCAAAACAAGTGTGTGTGTCTCTCCAGTGCGAAGCGGGGAGGTTCATCGGGCCTCGGTTGGATGTCAATGTCACCGTCTTGCTCGCTCCTGTGACGTCTCCTAATCCATTTTAGGAGAAGACTGCAGCGGGGTGTTTGATGTCAGGGCGATACTGGTATGTAGAGTCGTGTGTTAGTACGAGAGATGTGACGAGGGAATGAAGCGTTGGTATTTATCTACTGAGATCAGGGAAGCTGGGGAAGATGCCTGTAGCTGGGAAGATGCCTGTAGCTGGGGAAGATGCCTGTAGCTGGGGAAGATGCCTGTAGCTGGGAAGATGCCTGTAGCTGGGAAGATGCCTGTAGCTGGGGAAGATGCCTGTAGCTGGGGAAGATGCCTGTAGCTGGGGAAGACGCCTGTAGCTGGGGAAGATGCCTGTAGCTGGGAAGATGCCTGTAGCTGGGGAAGATGCCTGTAGCTGGGGAAGATGCCTGTAGCTGGGGAAGATGCCTGTAGCTGGGGAAGATGCCTGTAGCTGGGGAAGATGCCTGTAGCTGGGGTGATGCCTGTAGCTGGGAAGATGCCTGTAGCTGGGAAGATGCCTGTAGCTGGGGTGATGCCTGTAGCTGGGGTGATGCCTGTAGCTGGGGTGATGCCTGTAGCTGGGAAGATGCCTGTAGCTGGGGGAGATGCCTGTAGCTGGGGTGATGCCTGTAGCTGGGGTGATGCCTGTAGCTGGGGTGATGCCTGTAGCTGGGAAGATGCCTGTAGCTGGGGGAGATGCCTGTAGCTGGGAGATGCCTGTAGCTGGGGAAGATGCCTGTAGCTGGGGTGATGCCTGTAGCTGGGAAGATGCCTGTAGCTGGGGAAGATGCCTGTAGCTGGGAAGATGCCTGTAGCTGGGAAGATGCCTGTAGCTGGGGAGATGCCTGTAGCTGGGGTGATGCCTGTAGCTGGGAAGATGCCTGTAGCTGGGGTGATGCCTGTAGCTGGGGTGATGCCTGTAGCTGGGGTGATGCCTGTAGCTGGGGAGATGCCTGTAGCTGGGGAAGATGCCTGTAGCTGGGGTGATGCCTGTAGCTGGAAGATGCCTGTNTACACACACACACACAGCCAAGCATGCAGTCCTTTCCGCTCTAAATATTCGCTAATACTGTGTGGAAGACTCTTCCACACAGTCTTCCACACAGTCTTCCACACAGTCTTCCTCTCCCCACTGACAAGCACCAGGGTGGAAGAAGACCCCACCACACCCAGAGATTTGGCCGCAATTATTAGAATAATCAGATAGTGAGGATAATGTCTTTAGCCTGCCAAGTGAAAGCCTGGAGGCGTAGACGGCTGCTGGAGACGACTGACAGCAGCTGATGGCGTCAGATCGTTTACCAGAGATAACGTCGCTGCCAGCCTGAGAACTGGTTGTCGAATCAGTGTCATGCACTTGGAGCATGTACCAAGACGATGTCGAGAAGCGATGTCGACGAGATAGCAGCAGCGACAAGCCAGGCGGGTGTGAAGAGCAGCGACGCCTGCAGAAGATATCTTACCTTACGTGAAGAGTGGCTGCTGAAGGCTCCCAGAGCCTCTTCCTAGCAGGGCGAGCACCATCTAGAGTCTCAATAGAGACACTGAAAGATAATCTTAATTCCTCATCACAATCGACTTGAGAATGGTCCAGGACGGACCGAAACGTCGTCGTCCCTTCACCTTCTAGTGTGTGGTCTGGTCAACATACTTTAGCCACGTTATTGTGACTCATCGCCTGAGTAATCTTAACGTTTCTTATCATCTCTGAAATTATTGCCCGCTAATCTAGCGTTCGTTACATTCTTATGCCTGTTCGCTCCGGTATCTAAGTCATTCATGTAGTTAGCAACAAATGTTGGTTCAAAATAGAGTAAACTCGTTAAACATGGCCGTCCTTTTATAAAGCAATATTGGGATATATTTATTAAATCTTTCCAGAATTGGTAAAGCTAATCCCAAGGATTGGAAACTCGAATCAGAAGATGGAGAAACAGCAACGTTTCGGTCCGTCCTGGATCATTATCAAGTTGTTGACACAGAGAGAGGAAAGCACAGGCATCTTCGTATATCTTCCTCTCTTTTAATAGTATAGTTCTTATAATATAATAACTATAGGTTATTATATAGTTATTATATAAACATATAGTCTAGGTTTAAATTGCTAAATACCAATTTACTGGGTAAACACTGATTTGGAAATAGGGATGTTGATTATAGAACGAATGTCCTGAAAACACTATTGACGTGAGAGTTCTTGATTGTTTCAAGCGTAGGTTAGACATACATATGCGTGAGTTTGGATGGATTTGTGAGTTTGAAGTTTGGGAGGAAGTGTATTTAAAGGCTTCCTACAATTTCCCTTATTCTGATGTTTTAATATTATAATTAATTATGTATGCACAGACATGTTTAAATTATAACCAAAGGCATAATTGAGTGTAAAATCCATATTGTTCAATATAATTAATGATTGATAATGTTTAAAACGCACCTATTATTTCACTCGAATTATTAATCAATGTATCGTAACAGAAGTAGAAATAGTTGTAGTTGCGGTATAGTAGTAAGAATGGTAGTAGTAGTAGTAGTAGTAGTAGTAGTAGTAGTCGTAGTAAGAGGTGCAAATTAGAGTGTCAGTCACCTGTTTGAGCAGCTGCCTCCACTACCACCATCCTCCCTTCACCTTCCCTAGACTCACCTGTCCCGAGGTAAACACACACACACACACACACACACACACCACACACACACACACACACACACACCACACACACACACACACACACACACACAGGTCGAGCGGAGAGTGCTCTGGAAACGTAGTCGTAAGGACATGGGTTCGATTCCCGGTCGTGGCTAGAAACAAATGACAAAAAGTTTTGTTTTCACCTGGTGCTTCTGTTCACCTAGCGGAAAGCAGGTACCTGTGAGTTAGAGAGCTGCTGCGGGCTGCTTCCTGAGGATGTGTGTGTGTTAGAGTGAAATATCTAGTAGATATGATAGATATCGAGTCAGTTCATTAGATAACTGACATTTAGAAAGGCGAGGTCCAAAATCTAATGCCTCGATGTTGCTAGCACAAATAACAAATACATACAAACACACAGTACAGTGAAGAACGAACAAAGGTGCCATAGGCACAATCAGAGAACACTGTATGGTCATCAGAGGTCCACGGTTGTTCAACACCCTCCCATCGAGTGTAAGAAATATTGCCGGAACAACCGTGGACGCCTTCAAGAAAAAACTGGATAGTTTTTTTTCAAGAAGAGCCGGACCAACGAGGCTGTAGTGGATGCTTGGGCCTGCGGGCCGCTCCAAACAACAGTCTATTGGATAAAGTTCCGACAAATCAAGCCTGACCGCGGACCGAGCTTAGGGGGAACATAAGAACTCGCAGAACACCATCCAGGTACAATCCACACACCATGAGCCCAATCCACACACACACAAGCAGTCACTGAACACAATCCACCACACACAAGCGCTCCACACATCAAACTCCGCTAACATATATCCACTCCACAAGTGCGAAAACCTTCCTCACATTCCCATGCTCCTAATCACCTGAGATCATTGAGATTGACGTGCCAACACCCTCAACTCACCGACTGGCAGTAACCAGGAGGGTACGTAGCCATGCCCGCAGAGCATCATTATACACCTGTCAGTTTCCAGAGGCGGCCATGCATTGTACCAGCAGTCACGCGCGCCTGGTCAAAGGCGAATTATTGTATCATCCACGTAACGATTTACTCAATTAGTGTAATCAGATAGACTGAAGGGGAGTCCTCAGTCAGGTCTCTGGAAGCAGGCTGGTAGGCGAGAATGCAGACAGGTTGGTTGGGAACAAAGAGGGTGGGAAATAGACGGGTTTTGAACGAGCACGGAAAGAGTAGGTGGCAGAGTGGCAGACATGAGGATTTACGTCCACATTAGCAGGTGGATAGAGAGCAGAGACTAAGCAGATGGTTGGAAGGTATGCAAGCAGGCAGGCAGACATTCGGTTGGCATTTGGGTTGGCACAGAGGTAGGTAGGCTGGTGTGGGCCAGCAGCAGACTTCTCAAGTCAGGTTGGGGTGAACCCATGACGTGTACCGCTGCCTGAGGAAGTGGACCGTGGGACCGGTGGGTACTGGACCGCCTGGTGGAGCAGCACGCACACACATACACACACACACAAACACACACACACACACACACACACACACACACACACACCACACACACACACACACACACACACACACACACACACACACACTGTAAAGCTCAACCCCCGCTCACCACTAACTTCATTGAGGTTCTTATGGTTGACTAAACCTGATCCGCCCATGTTTGGTATCTACCCTCAGCGATCACTGTGCAACGTTGGATGAGGCTAGCCCTAAGTGTCCGGCCTCCATCTTAGGACAGACATCTTATAATTATTATTATTATTATTATTATTATTATTATTATTATTATTATTATTATTATTATTATTATATAAAGATTCAATATGTGGGTATTCCGAGGCTGTGAATTGTTTGATAAGTCAATTAAATCTTACTGTGAGGATCGTGCTTAAGTGTTGCGGTGAGGGCTGACATGTTGACAGATCTTCCTGTGTGTGTCTTCGTCATTTTCTTGAGACATTGTTTCCCTTTCACTCCTGACCAGTACGTACGATTTAATGTGTGTGTGTGTTTGCTCAATTAGCTTTTTGGTAGCTATCAACCACAAACTTGTTCGTCTGCCTATATTTAGACATGTCTTTGACTATCAACGTCTCTCTCTCTCTCTCTCTCTCTCTCTCTCTCTCTCTCTCTCTCTCTCTCTCTCTCTCTCTCTCTCTCTCTCTCTCTCTCTCTAGAAGTTCATCAGGATGACTGGTGCATCTGCAGGCTCAAGTAATCACCTCTACCTGGTTCACCTGCGCTCCTTAATGACAGGACCTGTGTGAACTGCATGATAACAAGCGTGGAATGATTGCCTGGTTGTTTTATTAGCATGGCTTGGCTGACTGGCTGATTGCTTGATTGGTTGGTGAGTGGGCTGGCTCGGTTGACTGTCTGGTTGTTTGTTGGGTTGGGTGGTCAGTCAACCGGTCGGTTTTTATCGTTGATTGATAAATTTGGTGTTACCGAGGCCCTTAAGTGATTAGTTTAGGTTAGGTTAGGTTAGGTTAGGTTAGGTTAGATTATTTTCGTTTTTTGGTTAATCAGTTTGCTGACTGGTTGGTATTTGATTGGTTGGTGTCTGGTTAGATGATTAGTAGGTTATTATCAGTAACTATTATTATCTCTCTCATCCAGAAATTTTTTGTCATATTTCGAAGTCATAGTTCAAATGTCATTTGGGTAAAGTAACTCTGCACAAGTGTGTGACGTCTAGAAACAGATCCAAACAGCGAACTGCAAATGGCAGCAAACTGTATTAACGAGAATAATAAACTCTCTTGGCATCAAATTCTAAAGCTTCTGTGTATCTAGAAGGGTTTCTACTACCACTACTACAACTACTAATGCTAATAATAATAATTAAAACATAGATTTATAATACAATAATAATACTAATAGTAATAAAGAATAATAATTATGAAATCAAGTGTAATGGGGAAAAAGATGAGGGCCAAGTCATGGGTGTTCTCATGGCATCAGCTTTATCTTACAATTGTCTTTAGGGAGAAGACACCAATATGGGCCACAGAGGCAGGTTTCCGGGTAGCAGAATGTCACATTTTTTAGTTTTTCCATTTTGCATCTAATTAAATCCATGCTGCCTCAGATTGTAAGTGCATTTGTTAGTGTTTCAAGTGGCAGAGTGAGAGCACTGTGAGGGTCCCTGTTGTAACTCATTAGATGTGTCGTTGTGTCATGCTTTTAGATGTAGCTGTTTCGTAGCTGGGGCTTTTAGGGCGACTTCCATCTCCATTCTGTCACTTTAAATACTCACATTTGTCATTTCCCGAGGAATTGTTGGATCTTAGGAACGAGTTGAGAGAAGGAGAAGCAATAGGAATTTTACACTCACCTGACATTTGTGTCACCTGACACTTGTGTCACCTGACACTTGTGTCACCTGACACTTGTGTCACCTGACAGACACCGACACACTCGCCAGGTAACGAACCCCTTGCTGAATACTCGCTCGCTGCAGCATCATTGGCCAGTCAGTTCGAGTGACACATTTCTTTCAGTAATGGTTTGACCCAACACTCACTTCTCGCGCTGACTGAAGGACAAAGTGGACGAGTTAGAAGCGGTGAAGTACAAAGTGGACGAGTTAGAAGAGCTGAATGACGCAAATGATTAATACAAATGGTACAAAATTGTAATGTAAACAGGAAAGGAAAGGATAGAATAGAACAAGATACTGAGGCCAATAGTATGAAGGGATCAGAATACCAACAACACGAATCGTAATGCAGACAGACCTCAGAGATAAATGACACAGGGAGTTAGATAGCGAAGGTGAACATTCCATACACCCGATACATCAGACACGCAATAGTTGTGGGAACGAGAAAGCAGAGGAGAATCCCAAATGCGTGAGAGAGCAAATGTGAGTAATATTGTGAACATAATAGCCAAGGTGGATAAAAACAAGAATCAAAACAACATTGGTAACAAGAGCTAAAGAAAGCAGATAACACAATGGTTAAATCTGAACATTGTTCAGGATTAAGCTACACTGTGTGTGGATTATGTACAAAGGTACATAATTTACCCTCTTGGTCCAACCCTGAGCACTAAATGTGTGCATTCTACCAGCGGGAACTGGGTCAAGATCTCACACCTCAACTTTACTGAATGTCCAGTCATTATAGATCCTTCACACCTGCCGGTAGGTAGTACCTGCAACTTTGCAATTACGTTATCAACTTTCTGCTGCTCTTGTGGATTTAATGTCCTCATAATGCAGCCAAAGTTTTGCCAGTGTAGTCTACTGATCACATGACTACGTCAGTCAGGCGATGAGTCACAATAACGTGGCTGAAGAATGTTGACCAGACCACACACTAGAAGGTGAAGGGATGACGACGTTTCGGTCCGTCTTGGACCATTCTCAAGTCGATTGTTATCCTGGACCATTCTCAAGTCGATTGTTATCCTGGACCATTCTCAAGTCGATTGTTGTCCTGGACCATTCTCAAGTCGATTGTTGTCCTGGACCATTCTCAAGTCGATTGTTGTCCTGGACCATTCTCAAGTCGACATTCTCAATCGATTTGAGAATGGTCCAGGACGGACCGAAACGTCGTCGTCCCTTCACCTTCTAGTGTGTGGTCTGGTCAGCTACATCAGTCAATTTGGGGACTTTGAGAATCAAGTGGTTATAGACCCTGACACACTATGTAACCCTTCACATAGTCTATTTCAGCTGCATTATTACATATTTACCTATGTTAATAATACAAATGGTGCACATATATCCTTGTTGCTCTCGTATTGGGTCTTGGTGATTGGATTAAATTTGGTCCACACGAGATTTATTAAGACCTCCCACACAAGCTTAAAGGCACCACGGGATCACCATAGCCCGTGCTACTTGGAATTTTGTTCCAGGTAGAGAATATTTAACAACAACAACAACAACACAAGCTTACTACCCAACGAGCAAGGAAACTTTAGCCCTAAGCACAGCCTAGGTCTAAACTTAACTGTTAGTGTATACGCTTCAATACATACGATACATCTCTGGGTATACATACCCATGTATCCTGCACTACCATTGTGGGTATACATACCCATGTATCCTGCACTACCATTGGTATAATTATTTGTATTTTTATTTTGCCCGAAATGTTGAGTGTGTTCAGTGATATATTTCTTATCAAATTTCTATTTTTCTAATAAATGTAACAAAAATAATAATAATAATATATTATTATATATATATATATATATATATATATATATATATATATATATATATTTATATTTATTATTTTTATTTATTTATTTATTTATTTATTCCCAGGCTTCCTGTCCCCAATAACGCGAATATTAGCATTTTGTAAATACTTTAGTCACCGGTATCTCTTTCTGTGCACTGAACTCTACGGGAATATTGCACCAGAAGTCAGATTCACATACCATATAAACATCCGTTTTCTCTCGCCCCGGAGACCTGGAGGGACCTGGAGACCCTCCAGGTCTCTGCCAGGGCTGCAGGAGTCGTACAGTACCTGCTGGTAACGCTGGTTTACCTTATTCACTCTCGCGGGTCTTGCTGATATTCTGGTGGTGCTCCCTGAGTGTGCCAAGGCAACTTGTCACATGGCCACATGGCCCGGCTTGACTGATCAAGGACCGGGCCGCGGGGACGCTAAGCCCCGAAATCATCTCAAGATAATCGACTGATCCTTCACGTAGTATTGGGTTAGCGGGATATGTGTAGCTTTATATGTGTTACTGAAAAAAACAATAATAGGCATATGTGGTTCGTATTTCTAGACAGTCTACACCTGTACCTGCGTAGTGACAGGTGTGTGTGGGAATGTTTTACAGTTAATCATTCTAGTTACTCAGGACCGGTCACTTCATGGATGCGGCACCTGTCACTCACTTGAAGACACGGCCAGTCACTCACAAGTAAGTCATCGATCCGAGGAAAACCAGTGGTTTGTATTTATTAACTGAGCCATTTTATTAGTCATAAAGAGTCGTTCAGAGTCTTTTATATACAGAGTCGAGTACTACTCTAAACTATGGCTCTTCCTCACGCTGTTCAAGTCGTCTCTTGATCATCTGGCGTGTGGTTTGGTCATTATCTTGCTCCTGTTTGCCTCTGTAGATCACCTTGCTTCCGTTTATTCCTCTACCTCACCTTGCTCCTGTTTGCCCCTGTACCTCACCTTGTTCCTGTTTATTCCTCTACCTCACCTTGCTCCTGTTTATTCCTCTACCTCACCTTGCTCCTGTTTATTCCTCTACCTCACCTTGCTCCTGTTTATTCCTCTACCTCACCTTGCTCCTGTTTACTCCTCTATCTCACCTTGCTCCTGTTTACTCCTCTATCTCACCTTGCTCCTGTTTCCATCCTCCGCTGGCTCTGGCTTGACTTTACTGCCAAATAAATCCAGATTTTAAACTTGAGAAATAATCACTGAGCTTCAATGTACAACCTGGATTTATGCTACAATTATATTGCGGTAAGTTACGCCAACGAGCGTGTTATTTCTGCCCGGCTGTAAGTAGTGCCTGTATCGTGGCTTACAGCCGAGTTATCGTTGTAGTTTAGCCCTGTTTATATGATGTGGAGAAGTTATAAAAGTCAAGTATTTAGGTAGTGCCAGGAATGGTTCGGGGGTTCAGGAATGGGCGCCGTGAAGCGGTGGGTTTGTGGTCTTTCACTGGTTCTGGCGGGGCTTCAGCGGGTAGGAGGTTCCAAGGGTATAACTCTATGGGTGAAAGACATCTCTTGTTTTCAGTCCTACAGTGTGGCTCGTTGAATTTAGAACCGGTGCTCCTTGTTTGTGTTACATCTGACGTTTTGAAGAAGTTGTCTGGATCAACATCCTCCAAACTGTTCAGTATTTTGGAAATTTCCAAAATACTGAAATTTTGGAGGAAATTTCGAAATTTCGAAATTTCTGAAATTTTGACTAAAGCTTCGATGAGATCCGCCCTGACATGCCTGGTTTACATGTTGCTGTTGTTGTTTAAGATCCGCTACCTGGAACAAAAAGTTCCACGTAGCACGGGCTATGGTGAGCCCGTGGAAAAGTGTTGTTAACCCAGTGGCCCTCAACCGTTCCTGGTATGAACGTTACTGATGGCAACGTTTTGCCTATAAGAGACGACTTAAGGTGATATTTCGCCAGTAAGATACAATACTAAATGAAACGTTTGGACAGTAAGGGGTTAAAAAAAAGACTTTCCAGATTATCTTCAACAAAGTCTACATAACTTGGTGCTTCACTAAATTATTGATGCGGTAAAGAAGACTTATTTTATACAAATTCCTAGACTCGTTGACTTTTAAATGGAGTCTTTGCACACCGCTAAAATTTCATGGTTTATTGACGTTAGAGTAATTCCTTGTTTCTCCAGCTCCACGTTACTCTTCCAGTTTCTGTTTTCTTGCTTCGCTTCCAGTTCCAGGTTCCTTCCTTTTCTTATAGTTCCAGGTTCCTTGCTATTCCTCCTGCTCTATGCTATATACTTCGGTTCCAGTTTCAGGTTGAATGCTTATCCTCTAGTTTAAGTTTCACGCTATTCCTCCAGTTCCATGTTCCATGGTTCTCTTCCAGTTGCAGGTTGCATGCTACTTCTCCAGTTCCAGGTGAGCTGACATGAAAACGGAGCCAATTTACCGTTCCCCAACATTCCAGGATCAACGTCACTGAGTTTAATAATGTATTTTCTCAAAGTCTTTACTTTGGCAAAGCATTTCACTCAGCTATGCTCCCCACGCGTGCATATCTCAACAATGATGTGGGTTTCCAGATTCATAGCCCTGTGTGACCCTTCAATTAGCGGCACTAAGAGGCGGGAGTCTTTAAATATAGATCGTGTCTGCTCCTTACTGTTGAACATGTGCAACATTTTCTTCGAAATATTCCACATAAATTGGGTCTTTATAGCCATTTATTAAACGATAAAAAAGTGCAGGAATAATGTTTATGAAGATTAAACCACGGTTCTACCTCCAGTAATGTCAACACTTGTGTTCTCCAACGCGTTTTACAGTTAACATTGGCAAGGTGAGTTTCGTTTGCTTTAGTAAACCCTTGTGAGTTATGGTATTGAAAGTCAGCATAAAAAACGACGAATCATTCACCTCACGATTTGACACACTACGGTACGAACTTCCGCAGCGACCGGGCACGAAATATTTATGTTTCAGTAATGAATTCGTGCGTGAGGTGAGGCTGTAGTGGGGGTCGTGCGTGAGACTGAATGCTCACCTCACAGGGCTTGTAGCGTTAAGCTTCAGCTCCTGGGCTTCGCCTCTTAGCCGTCGGTCAACTGGTGGTCTTGAAATATCAACGTTGAAACTAATTATTGTCACTTGTTCAGTAATATTCGGTGCTCTTAAGAATTTTTTTTTTATGTTCATGAAGTTGTTGTGTTCTGCTGATGGCATTCAGCCTTTGCTTTTCTTAGGCCTTGTTTTGCGAAGATACGTGTGTTCTTACAAGTATCAACACAAGGCGGAGATAGGCCTTGTGTTGTTACTTATTGACCATTCTCAAGTCAATTGTCTTGAGAATGACAATCATCAATAAACATGAGAATGGTCCAGGATGGACCGAAACGTCGTCGTCCCTTCACCTTCTAGTGTGTGGTCTGGTCAACTCCTCTCTCATTTTTCTCCTGATAGTTCCTTTCCCTCCCCTCTCCTGTCTCATCTCTCCTTCCTACCTTCCTCCTCTTCCCCCTCACGAAACAATGACAGGGAGAGACAAGCTAAGACCTTGACGTCATTATCTCACCCCGCGACACAGCACAAACACCAAGGGTGTGTGAGTGTGAGTGTGTGTGTGGTGGCACTCTTGGCACTACTGGCACTCATGTGTTTTTAGCTCCTGCCGCCTTTATTAAGCTCCCCAACAATTCCCAACATTTGGAAAATCGACCTGTCACTCACGTTCCATTTTTCCCTGTCAGGAAGTCACTCTCAAGACGGCATTAATTACCATCAGCGTGACGAGTCGCGAACAGCATCAAGGAGAGGCTGTCACTCATCCCTTCTCTCTCTCCAGTGATGCCTCGATCAGGGCCGGCCGCGTCGGAACACCTTGGGGACTCACTGGAACAACACCCAGAGGACTTTGTATGCCTCGGGATGATTGGAACACTGACACAAAACAACAACTCAAAACGCCTCACAATGAATTAAGACATCTGTCAACGATAGAGATGGCTTTCAAGCAACTCTGAAGAAGTATTATGCCTATGGGACGTCCTGGAACACAATTGAAGTTCTTGGAACACTATCAAAGGCATTGGATCGTACGGAACGCGTCGAAACACTGTTGGAATATCTTGAAGAGCCTTGGGAGGCCCGAGAGAGAGAGAGAGGCACTGACAGTGAGGGACATCCACCCATCAACGGCCAGACGTGCACTCGAAAACCCAGTTGGTAATTATTAGTTATTACTTGTTGATAACGAGCTGCGACAGACACCTTATGATGAAAACATCACTCCTGCTCCGACACCAGGAAAACTGGCGAAATAGTTGGGAATTGTCGCAAAATGAGTCCTTTTCTCTCTCTCCTCTCTCTCTCTCTCTCCTCTCTCTCTCTCTCTCTCTCTC
>WNGS01003388.1:6903113-6915613 GCA_020271785.1 Procambarus virginalis
ATTTCATCTAGATCACGTATTCCCCGTCGTCGCCTTCGTCAGTGGGAGGAAGCCAGAGAGATGGCCGTTCGGAGGAGTCTCGACCCCTTACCCGTCCACAGAGAGTGCCTCCCCCTCTCCTCGTCACTGCCTTTGGTGTCCTGCGCACCGGTTTTAATGATCGCTCTTAAAATAATGAAGTTGGCGCGCGCGTGTGTCTTTGCGAATGGCTTTATCGACCTTCGGTTATTTTATATTGTTGTTTTTACGTCTCAGGGAAAAAAGGTGGCGTCCGCTGGTAGGAAGCTGGGGTGTGGGGGGTGTGGAGAGGGGTTATAATGAGTTGTCTATACTGTGTTGTGTTTAGTTGGTGGTTGGTACTCCTGTGTTGTGTTTTGTGGACGTGTGTGTGTGTGTTGTTGGCGTGTGTGTGTGTGTGTATACTCACCTAATTGTGCTTGCAGGAGTTGAGTTTTGTCTATTTGGTCCCGCCTCTCAACTGTCAATCAACTGGTGTACAGATTCCTGAGCCTACTGGGCTCTATCATACCTACATTTGAAACTGTGTATGAAGTCAGCCTCCACCACATCACTGCCTAATGCATTCCATTTATTAACTACTCTGACACTGAAAAAATTCTTTCTAACGTCTCTGTGGCTCATCTGGGTATTAAGTTTCCACCTGTGTCCCCTTGTTCGTGTCCCACCCGTGCTGAAGAGTTTGTCTTTGTCCACCTTGTCAATCCCCCTGAGAATTTTGTAGGTAGTTATCATGTCTACCCTTACTCTTCTGTTTTCCAGGGACGTGAGGTTCAGCTCCTTTAGCCTTTCCTCGTAGCCTGTGTGTGTGTGTGTGTGTGTGTGTGTGTGTGTGTGTGTGTGTGTGTGTGTGTGTGTGTGTGTGTGTGTGTGTGTGTGTGTGTATTGAAGAGAGTGGAAAAGCAAGCAGCCCAACGCGGACAAGGCCTCTGCAGCCACCACACTGAACAAAATCATAATTGTGCGTATTCCTGAACAAAGCGATAAACTTTCTGGGACGATTATCCCACAGAAACTAATGAACTTGAAAGGATTCAACAAATTAGGAAATGTGGCGTTGCCAACATCTGAAGGTAATCAGCGTGAGTTAAGACCGCTTGAGGTCGTATCTGTCGATACATCAGTCTTAAGACATCATTCTTAAAGCAGCTCATCTTCGGACGATGATCGTATGAAGATGAACTCATAGGCCCTCATAGAAGCTTTTATCTGTTTTCTACCACATACAAAATAAAATCGTATTAACTCAAATATAGATTAATAGTGTAGTATTAAATTTGTGTGTAGTTATGACAACAGTAAGTTATGTTAAATGTTTTTGTTCTGTTGGCAATTATTTGTGTACACAGGCCGGTGGCTGCCCGTCCTCATAAACCCCAGCCGAATGCCTGTTAATCCAGCGGCGCACGCTAGTGGTGCTGGGACCAGGCAGAAGGTCAGCCAGGTACCAGCCAGGTACCAGCCAAGGGCCAGCCAGGTACCAGCCAAGGGTCAGCCAGGTACCAGCCAAGGGGCAGCCAGGTACCAGCCAAGGGCCAGCCAGGTACCAGCCAAGGGCAGCCAGGTACCAGCCAAGGGGCAGCCAGGTACCAGCCAAGGGTGAGCCAGGTACCAGCCAAGGGGCAGCCAGGTACCAGCCAAGGGTGAGCCAGGTACCAGCCAGGTACCAGCCAAGGGTGAGCCAGGTACCAGCCAGGTACCAGCCAAGGGTCAGCCAGGTACCAGCCAGGTACCAGCCAAGGGTGAGCCAGGTACCAGCCAGGGGCCAGCCAGGTACCAGCCAAGGGCCAGCCAGGTACCAGCCAAGGGCCAGCCAGGTACCAGCCAAGGGCCAGCCAGGTACCAGCCAAGGGCCAGCCAGGTACCAGCCAAGGGCCAGCCAGGTACCAGCCAAGGGCCAGCCAGGTACCAGCCAAGGGGCAGCCAGGTACCAGCCAAGGGCCAGCCAGGTACCAGCCAAGGGGCAGCCAGGTACCAGCCAAGGGGCAGCCAGGTACCAGCCAAGGGGCAGCCAGGTACCAGCCAAGGGCCAGCCAGGTACCAGCCAAGGGCCAGCCAGGTACCAGCCAAGGGCCAGCCAGGTACCAGCCAAGGGGCAGCCAGGTACCAGCCAAGGGGCAGCCAGGTACCAGCCAAGGGGCAGCCAGGTACCAGCCAAGGGGCAGCCAGGTACCAGCCAAGGGGCAGCCAGGTACCAGCCAAGGGCCAGCCAGGTACCAGCCAAGGACTAGCCAGGTACCAGCCAAGGGGCAGCCAGGTACCAGCCAAGGGTGAGCCAGGTACCAGCCAAGGGCCAGCCAGGTACCAGCCAAGGGGCAGCCAGGTACCAGCCAAGGGCCAGCCAGGTACCAGCCAAGGGGCAGCCAGGTACCAGCCAAGGGCCAGCCAGGTACCAGCCAAGGGGCAGCCAGGTACCAGCCAAGGGCCAGCCAGGTACCAGCCAAGGGGCAGCCAGGTACCAGCCAAGGGGCAGCCAGGTACCAGCCAAGGGGCAGCCAGGTACCAGTCAAGGGGCAGCCAGGTACCAGCCAAGGGGCAGCCAGGTACCAGCCAAGGGCCAGCCAGGTACCAGCCAAGGGGCAGCCAGGTACCAGCCAAGGGCCAGCCAGGTACCAGCCAAGGGCCAGCCAGGTACCAGCCAAGGGGCAGCCAGGTACCAGCCAAGGGCCAGCCAGGTACCAGCCAAGGGCCAGCCAGGTACCAGCCAAGGGCCAGCCAGGTACCAGCCAAGGGGCAGCCAAGGACTAGCCAGGTACCAGCCAGTGGTCGACATGCAACTGATGCATAGGAAACAGCTTCTCTAACCTTCATTGTGTATAAACTCCATCTGGCGTGCAGGATTAATCTTCACTGGGTGTGAATAGATGAGCCTCGCGCTCAGTAAACAAAGGTTCCCAATGTGGGACTCTAACACACTCAATCTTCTTTGCTTCTTGGAGTAAATAAAGTCACTGTAAGTAGCTCGCTCTACGTAACAAATGATCATTGTCTTCGATGGGTCAGATAGTTTGTTGAAGATTTCTTCGGTTATGTAAAGGTTAAATAATTCCAGTGGACACTGTTTATCGCCAGGAGCCTCTGCTTCACCTGCTAGGAGAGACTAGATGTATTTGATACCAAAATACAGATGAATTTCAAATCCA
Source organism: Procambarus virginalis (assembly GCA_020271785.1). Classification (NCBI taxonomy): domain Eukaryota; kingdom Metazoa; phylum Arthropoda; class Malacostraca; order Decapoda; family Cambaridae; genus Procambarus; species Procambarus virginalis. The sequence continues at coordinate 6,906,275 of WNGS01003388.1, forward strand.
GCTCTGCAAAGTCATCAGGATAAGTAAGGGAATTTGGGTGGACTTCGACAAGTCGCCGGCTTCCTGTCCTTGTCGAGGCCACTAGAGAGATAGTTTGAAAGAGGAGTTTAATGGTGAGCGAGAATCACTAAAAGACGAATAAAGAAGTGTAAGTAATGCTGGAGAGAGAGAGAGAGAGAGAGAGAGAGAGAGAGAGAGAGAGAGAGAGGAGAGAGAGAGAGAGAGAGAGAGAGAGAGAAAGGCCGGACAATTTACGTCATAAATATTGAAAAGACCACGAGTCAACACGTAATCAATCTTCACAATTACAGGCGAAAAATGTCATCAGACGAAAACCCCCATCTCCCCCCCCCCTCCCCTCCCCTTCCCCCCACCCCCTACCCAACCCCACAAAAAACTTTTCAAACCTTACAATTTACTTGTAAAAAAAAAGAATAAAAAGAGTCCAAAATCCTCTACTCCCATCCCTTTACAAAGAAAAAAAAAAGTCTTACAATGTCGTTTAAGGCCAACACATCGCTTTTGAGGAGCAGTTGGAGATCCGTATTGATCCGGATCTTCCGCCTCTAGCATCATTTTGTAGAGTTTCTCCATTCAGGATGACGACTCCGTCCTCAACAGGAAGCCATGGAGGGCCCTCCGGCCCGGACACACATGAAAGGGCTAAGGAACTTCATAGCTCATCAGTTTCTGGCTAAGCGGCTAGTCGGGTAGGGTGCTCCAGGATCTCTTCAATGCCTCCTCCTCCTCGTCAGTCGTTCACATCCCAAAACTCACACTCATTATCTTGCAGAGAAAAGAACGAGAGAGGTGAGAGAGTTCAGGCTTTTAATGACGCTCACTTAAGGCTCAAAGCTGCCAGCGCCCCAAGCGTTTTTCAAATATTTTTTATTATTAATTTAGTGCCAGATTGCAGCCAAGACGGCTGTTTAGCCAGAAGTTTCCGCCAAAAGGGCTCACTGAAAGGCACTATGCCATCGCCTAATCTTACCTAGGGTGAGGGAGAGGTGCTGGCGACGCTAACAACCGCAGCAGCACCAGCAGCACCAGCAGCAGCAGCAGCAGCACCAGCAGCAGCACCAGCAGCAGCACCAGCAGCAGCACCAGCAGCACCAGCAGCACCACCAGCTCCACCAGCAGCAGCACCAGCAGCTGTGGGACCTCTTGAGAGACCAGAGTCAGCGTCCACGTTTCGAGTTCTTTTGTCTTCGAGAGAGACCATTATCAGATTAAGAGTGGAGGGACACCGCCACCCGACATCCAGAGACAATAAGATAGATGGCCGGAGATAAGGAGATGGAGGATAAGTGGGATGTAGAGAGAGAGAGAGAGAGAGACGAGAGACGAGAGAGAAAGAGGCTGGAAAGCCAGTCTGCAGGAGGATACATAACGCAATCATATTAGTGAAAAGGCACAGACGCCGAAAAGAAATTAACAGAGTAGAGAGAGAGAAAGACAGAGAGACGTTAAGCTTTGAGAAGCGTTATTACTGAATGCGGAGATGTGCCTCAGAGACTGAGAATACAGTCCAGTAACCTTACTGAAGCCATCATTCTAGACATCATTCTAGACATAAATTCTCGTTCACTGCCCCAGTAAAAATGAAAAGAGCAACACTTGTGCGGGCCAGCCAGAGGCTTGGAGCCCACGTAGGAATATCACTGAGCAAAAAAAAAAAAAATGGCCAACAACACATCTGTCCAAAATGCGATATCTGTGTCCAGAGATGCGATATCTGTGTCCAGAGTTGCGCTATTATGAAACATTAGTTAACTGAGAATTATATAAACTATATGTAATGTAGTATAGTCCTTGTAAATTGGTATATATATATATATATATATATATATATATATATATATATATATATATATATATATATATATATATATATATATATAATATATATATATATATATATATATATATATACATATATATATGACTTTTATATTGTATATTATATAATAAAGATAAAAAAATATTATGCATAGGATGCGCCATCTCTGCCAAGCATGTGACATCTCTCTGCCCAGGTTATGACATCACTGCCCCAGTATGTAACATGTGTGACAAGAACCCGACATCTCTGCCGAGGAGGAGAACGCCTCTGCCCAGGAAATGACATCTGTGGTCTAGAAGCGACATCGGTGGCCAGGAAGCGACATCGGTGGCCAGGAAGCGACATCGGTGGCCAGGAAGCGACATCGGTGGCCAGGAAGCGACATTGGTGGCCAGGACGCGACATCGGTGGCCAGGAAGCGACATCGGTGGCCAGGACGCGACATCAGTGGCCAGGAAGCGACATCGGTGGCCAGGAAGCGACATCGGTGGCCAGGAAGCGACATTGGTGGCCAGGACGCGACATCGGTGGCCAGGAAGCATCATAATAAAGCCCATAGTGTTGTCGTTTCACTCAGTACAATATATGTGGTAATACTGGCTAATGACTAGTTAAAGCGTCTAGTTTATTGCTGACGAACCACTGTGTGTTTTTCACTTGGCGATGATTAATGGGCGTGGCTTTGTTACTGATTGGCTGAAATTTATTTGTAATGTATGAGGTGATAAATCCTCTATTATACAAATTGGATGATAAACTATCGCTGACGAATTTTTATTATGTGTGAATTACCAGGTATAATATTTTTGTTGGTTTCATTTCGACAAAAATTCATCTGGACCCAACTTTACCTGATCAACACACCGGGCAGGCAAACGCAATAATTAATCATGTCAAAAAATATTGATGTGATTTTGCCTTAAATGTTTGTACTCATTTACAGCACATGTGGTTATCTCGTGGTTATCATTGCTGAGATGCAATTCTTGAAAATATTGCAGGAATCGAACGTTACATGTGAGTATATGTTGACCTAGCGGTGCTCAACTTCCTTTTTTACTGGCGTGAGCTGTTGTTCAACTCTATATTCCAATATCTCAACTTTCAATCGACATCTTGTATATAGATTACCAAAGCCTTTGGGTTCTGTCGTAATTCCTTTTAGAGCTATACATGGAGTCTTGCTTTACCGCGCTCCTTCCCACATCATTCAATTTCTTGACTACTCTACACAAAGCAAGTTATCTCATTAAACCTCATTAAACTTTGCATGGTGACTGTGTTGCGTTAGGGGACTGACACAGGCGGGTCGGGGTCATCACCAATGCCCCCTTGAAAGGTATTGGCATTCATAGGCGTTCCCCATGAGTGCATTAGAGATGAAATGGTGGCCACCGAGTCCGTATCCTTTTGTCATCAGTTCATAACATCACAGAATTCAGAAATTGCTAGGCCAAATGTCATGTTATGAAGGCAGAGTTGTATTATTGGGGCTCCAAACCCTTAAATAGATTGGTTCGAGTCGACCCGGACATATAGTAAGATATATAATTAATGTATTGGTAAACGCATATATATATATATATATGCACATATAAAACGCATATAGTAAGATATGTAATTAATGTATTGGTAAACGCATGTAAATATATATATGCACATATAAAACGCATATAGTAAGATATGTAATTAATCTATTGGTAAACCCATGCTCTAACGAACGACAAACCAAATTTATTCGGAAATCTCATAAAATGAAGACGAACAGAGAGAAGCCACGGGACAAAAGCAGCAGTCTGGCTGGAGTGGGACTGCGCTCATCCCTCAAGGAGTGGAGTGTTAAAGGACTTTGCTGAAGGATGCCTGTAAGTGCTTCGTCAGGGTACACCTCGGGAGCCCTGAGAGCGCTTCATACCTGCGGTAAACTGGTGTCGTCCCCCTCTCCCTCACTTCCCTCGTGTCTAGTGCTTCAAGGAATTGATGAGAGGGGAATTTCCGCTGAGCCTTCCTGTATCATATATATTTCCCCCCCCCACAAACATATTTCACCCAGATTTATCAGAGGGAAGAAATTTCCCCCCCCCCCTTTTAAAATGATTTGTTTGCAGTTACGAGGATTAACTTTTTATGCTTTGACCCTGACTGTTAGGAACCCCTTTTCTCAGCCTTTGATAAAAACTAATAGTAAATGACATTCGAATGAATTTATTCGACATTAAAGGACGAAGGAAGCTGATTAATTGCACTATTCATCCTTGTTGATGAGTAAAATGTATGTTGAGTATAGAAGTTTGTTTGGGGCGTCTATAGGAACCTTCATGGCACACAGAACGGCAACTTAATGCGACAAAAAGAGAAAGATCTACAATAGATATTAAATTTAAGAGCACATGAAGAGCGCAAGAACCTGGCCAACCCGTCGTAATTTTGACGTTGTGGTCTACGTCACAGTTTACATGAAGTGTGAGGACAGGCTGTGTAAGTCATTTTTTTAGACTATCTTGAGGTTATCTTGAGATGATTTCGGGGATTTAGTGTCCCCGCGGCCCGGTCCTCGACCAGGCCTCCACCCCCAGGAAGCAGCCCGTGACAGCTGACTAACACCCAGGTACCTATTTTACTGCTAGGTAACAGGGACATAGGGTGAAAGAAACTCTGCCCATTGTTTCTCGCCGGCGCCTGGGATCGAACCCAGGACCACAGGATCACAAGTCCAGAGTGCTGTCCGCTCGGCCGACCGGCTCCCCACTAACTAACTATAACTGTGTGACTAACATGGAAATTATATTTACATTGAGATCTTAAAATGACACATTCCGGAAGGTACTACTGACAAATGGGGCTGCAGGGGCCAGATTCACGAAAGCACTTACGCAAGCACTTACGAACCTGTACATCTCAAGGGGCTTTACAATCGCCCCTTGACGATTCACAATCGACGTGAGAATGGTCCCGGACGGACCGAAACGTCGTCGTCCCTTCACCTTCTAGCGTGTGGTGTGGTCAACTGTACATCTCAATCTTTGGTGGCTTTGTTTCCAATTATTAAACAGTTAATGAGCTCCGAAGCACCAGGAGGCTGTTTATAACAAAAACAACAGTTGAATGGGAAGTTTTTATGCTTGTAAACTGTTTAATAAATGTAACCAAAGCCGTCAAAGATTGAAGAAAAATGTACACGTTCGTAAGTGCTTGCGTAAGTGCTTTCGTGAATCTGGCCCCAGGTCCTCTTTCCTCCTAGTAAACAGTTCCTAGTCATTATACAGGAGTTGTAGGGCACACCAGTCTCTCGTACTGAATGAAACGTATGAGCCAGTCAGGTCCTCAATGGGAGGTCGTTCATTAAAAGCTCTCATGAGGTACGAAGTTGAGAGTTAATTCTGTTGTGAATGAATCTCTCATTCATGGGAAAGTTCCAGTCCATGCATCTTGGCTTTGTAATTAAAAGTCAAGTTGTTTGGAAAAGAGTTATTATTTTGAGAGGCTTCTTATCCTAGACTCTGTTCTTTGTGTGATGTGACTGTGAAAAGGTTTTAGATTGTCTTGTTTATGTCTGAAGAACTGAAAAAAAAGGCTTCATACACCACGAGACAATATCTTGAGCTGGATGGGGATCGAACGACTGTCCTGGTGATTTCCTTGAGTTAATATTTATTTATTTATATACAACAAGGTACATTGGGGGGTTACAAGAGAACACAGAAATGATGTTGATTTTACATTCTTGTAAAGCCACTAGCACGCATAGCATTTCGGGCAAAAATAGATCATGCTAATAGAACATGTTACGTGATATTCAGAAGTATAATTTGGAAATGAAAAGTAACTGGCCAAGGGGATGTATTTCACTAAGTAATATTTAGTTTTTCAACAAGTGCCTGAGTGTGAAAATATTGTATTTCAGGTATATCTTTATAGAAGAAAGTCGGCGATTTCTAAGTGCTTCAGGGCCTAAATCTTATTAATAAATGTAAACTAAGCCATCATGATGGGGGGGGGAAAGATGTATCGATTCCGTAAGTGATTGTGTGATTGTGAAAGTGATTGTGTAAGTGATCGTGTAAGTGACTGTGAAAGTGATCGTGTAAGTGACTGTGAAAGTGATCGTGTAAGTGATTGTGTAAATTTAGGGCCGATGAATTCTGACTTTGATTGGAATAGATACATTTACTATAAGTAACGTTGTTGTTGTTGTTAAGGCAGATCTACTAGTGCTTCCAGGAGCATTAGTGGAGCATTATCTGCCATCAGTAATACAGGTGATCATATTGATTAATTATTGTGATTGGATGATTAATGTCAATGCAGAGCATTAATCGAGCATTATCTCTTATCTATACCTCGGCTGCTTGTAAGAGTATTATCTGCCATCAGTTACTTGGGTGTTCGGAGCACTGTTTGGGTGGAGCATCAGAAGCACTGTTTAGGTGGAGCATCAGAAGCACTGTTTGGGTGGAGCATCAGAAGCACTGTTTGGGTGGAGCATCAGNTATATATATAGAAGCGAGGTATACCTCTTCCCTCTTATACTCTGAGAAACAGATTATAACATACCATTCCCTGTCGCTGTGAATATATGCGATTCCGTCACATATGCGTCACCATCAATATATTCCCTCTCCCTCCCTCCCTCCTTCCTCCCTCTCTCCCTCTCCGTTCCCCTGCTCTTTATCACCTCTCCCTCGTAACCCCCCTCCCTATAGCACTTTAGAACCGTTGTATCACTGTGCCTATACAGCATCACGTAATTGAGGCATTTTCTCTCTCTCTCTTCCTTCCTCCGTCCTGTCCCATTCTCCCCCCCCCCCCCCCCGGACAGGTTTTTCCGATGGGACCAATTTTAACCGTCTTTGGCTCTCTTTCCCTTTCGCTCGTCCCCATCTCCCTCCCATAAGACGAATATACACTTAACCCTCCCATTTGCCCATCCCGCCATTACTCTTCCTTGTAGTACGATATTTATATCTTCCCCCCCCCCTTCCCTCCATTATTATCTTTCATACTTTTCCACTTATTCACACTCCTGTCCCCTCCTTCGATGTTTTCCTCTCTCTCCCACCGCATATAGGTTCGAACCCTAATCAAGGGTTTATTATTATTATTACTATTATTATATTATCAAGTAATGGTGATGTCTTCTGACAGACATAATACCATAGGATAAATATACACCTGTGTATTGTGAAATTTATGTAAAGATTTACACCAAGTCTTTCGCACTCTCTGAGTGCTTTGTGAAGGTAGAGACTTGCATCTTAACGTCTAATTGATTTGTCATTGAGACGTGAGTTTCATCCATCTCGTAAGTTGAGATGTTTAGGCGATCAATGGGCGGTTGTCACGGTACTGTGTACGTTTAGGGGTGATCCTGGACGCCGTGGGTTCGAATCCTGGTCTGGTCATTAATTAGAGTTCTTGGTAATCTACGCCTTGCGCGTTCCTGCAGGTCCTGTTATATTTATAATATAACATAAATGAATAACACTTGTATCCCCACTACGTTGCTCTCTCACCTCTTCCATCCCACTTTACCGTCTCCTTCCCTCTAAAACCTTCCCTCACACCATCGCCCATGTCAGTTCCTGTTTTCTCCACCACTAACCTCTCATCACTGGAGCTCTCCCTGTTGTTGTTGTTATAGATTCAGCTACTCGGGACAAGTTCCAAGTAGCACGGGCTATGGTGAGCCGTAACTTACCTGGCACAGGAGCGGGCAAGAAGCACGGGCCATGGTGAGCCCGTAACTTACCTGGCACAGGAGCTGGGCAAGAAGCACGGGCCATGGTGAGCCCGTAACTTACCTGGCACAGGAGCTGGGCAAGAAGCACGGGCCATGGTGAGCCCGTAACTTACCTGGCACAGGAGCTGGGCAAGAAGCACGGGCTATGGTGAGCCCGTAACTACCTGGCACAGGAGCTGGGCAAGAAGCACGGGCTATGGTTAGCCTCGTGGACAGGAGATGTCTGGGAGCTCTCCCTTCCCTGACTTGTTATACATATTCTCACTCCCAATAATCCCTTTCATTCTTTACTCTCTCTCCCTCCTACACCCCCCCTCCTCCTCCCCACCTCTACTATCAGGAGCTCTTCCTCCTTCCCTCCCTCCCTCCCTCCTCATCCCTCCTCATCCAATCCCTTATACCCACATTCCCCCTCCCTCACACTCTCTCACACATCCCCTTGCTTATACCCTGAAGCCACACGAATACACAGCGTACAACGGGTGTAGTTACACCCGCGAAACATCGCCGTGAGTATGGACACACGTGGTTACACAATGAGTGTAGTGCACTCATTACACTCACATATTTCCTTCCACTTCTCCAAGACACCCAACTTTCCTTCCTTATCTTACAATCATCTCCAATATGAGTCATCCAAGAATACCTTCTTCGGCATCCATAAGCGACCTAACGTTTAGGGAGCATAACCAAGCAAATATTGCGTCAGCCAGAAAAATGATAGGATGGATTACGAGAACTTTCAAATCCAGGGATCCCATCACAATGGTTGTACTCTTCAAGTCACTTGTGCTGTTCCGTCTTGAGTACTGCTCAGTACTCACTTCCCCCTTCAGAGCAGGAGAGATTGCTGAAATAGAGGGAATACAGAGAACATATACGGCACGCATAGACGCGATAAAGCACCTAAATTATTGGGATCGTCTCAAAGCCCTCCAAATGTACTCACTAGAAAGGAGACGAGAGAGATATCAAATAATATACACGTGGAAGATATTGGAGGGCCAAGTACCAAATCTACACAATAAAATAACAACATACTGGAGTGAACGATATGGAAGAAAATGCAAAATAGAAATAATAAAGAGCAGGGGTGCCATCAGAGAACACTGTATAAACATCAGAGGTCCGTGGATCAGAGGTCCACGGTTGTTCAACACCCTCCCAGCGAGCATAAGAAATATTGCCGGAACAACCCTGGACATCTTCAAGTGAAAACTAGATAGTTTTCTTCAAGGCGTGCCGGGCCAACCGAGCTGTGGTGGATATGTGAGCCTGTGGGCCGCTGCAAGCAACAGCCTGATTGACCAAACTCTCACAAGTCAAGCCTGGCCTCGGGCCGGGCTTGGGGAGTAGAACTCCCAGAACTCCATCAACCAGGTAATCAGGTATCTCTTACAGGCTCACAAGAACGCCACCGACACAAGAACGCCATATATCACACTCTTCACGAACGCACCTCCCTGACTTTCCTCAAAATAACAAATTGAACACACAAAAAGAGAGACGACTCCAAAAAATGAGGCGGGCGGAACGTGGTGGTGAACGAGAAGGAGCTGGTTGGGCGGAGTCATAACTCAGGGCGTGGCCTGCAGCAGGTGATCGATGATTGGCGATAAACCTGCTCTTTCTCCAATTAGCGGCAGGTGAGACTTGGCTGAGGGCAGCGCACAAGTTTACGGGCTATGGGGGATGTGTGAGGGGGGGGGGGGGTTAATGGGGGGTGAGGTGGGGAAACTGGTGTGGAAGAGGGGGA
>WNGS01003388.1:6938112-6968547 GCA_020271785.1 Procambarus virginalis
AAGTGGCTCCTACTTAACTAAGTCTTTTCATCGACTCCTTAAGTTGACCCTTCCATAAGACTTTTCAGACAATTTTCCTGTCATCCCGCAAGAATCTCTCAGACGACCACGAGTACTGAGACTTTAAGCCTTTCCCCAAAGACTGTTACCTTGGAGGAAAAATCTTTTTAGCCGTTTGAGCATCGGAACGTATTGTCGGGGATATGTTCAGACTTATTTATTTTGTCTTTACACAAGAGACAAGCTAGAGGTCCTTTGGACTCAGTCTTTAAGGCTGATGCCGTGACCCCGATTTATGCCTCAGGGCATCGGCAGGCATTATATTTCTGGGCCTCACATAACATTAGATCTACAAGCCTCTGTAAACCTTAAGACTTTTTACCTCAAACGACTCACCGTATCAAGAACGTAGCAATATTGAAGACTTGAAACCCGAGGAGGCTTTGATCTCAGTACCTCTGTAAGATTTACGTCTCAAAGTCTAAGTCAGTTTTTGTCTCAGGGCCTAAGCAAGCCTTAGGTTTCAATGCTTGAGCAGGAGTCCGTTCTCAAGCCTTGTTTGGGTGTAGGAAAGACAAAATTACTTCCACATAAATTATCATAGGAATCAGGGTCGGGTCTGTTGGGCCATATTTAGCCCGTCTAAATAGGGCTTTGAAATGGTCAACAGATTGGCAGATGCAGTTTAATGCTGACAAATATAAGGTTCTGAGGCTAGGTAATGATGATAGTTACAAGATAGAGCTAGATGGTGTTGAGATTGCGAAGTCAGATTGCGAAAGGGATCTGGGAGTTATGATTAGTACGAATTTAAAACCAAAAAATCATTGCATGAATGTTCGTAATAAGGCAAATAGGACACTAGGATTTATTTATCGAAGTGTTAGTGATGAGACACCTAGTGTATTCTTCACCTATATCTTGCTCTGGTTAGCCCCCATTTAGGTTATGCAGTTCAGTTTTGGTCGCCGTACTATAGAATAGGTTCAAATTCACTAAAACGCGTCCAGCGTAGGATGACAAATTTAATCGCGAAAATTTGACACCTTTCATATAGAGAAAGATTGAAAAAGCTTAATTTATATTCTCTATAAAGACGAATAATTAGGGTGATATGATACATGTGTACAAGCGGATGAATGGGCATAACAAAGGGGCTATTAATATGGTATTAAAAGTATCAACACAAAATAGAACACGAAACAATGGGTATAAAATGGGTAAGTTTAGATATAGGTAAGACCTGGGTAAATATTGGTTCAGTAACAGGGGTGTTTATTTGTTGACCCAATTACCGCGTAACATAATACAAGTAGGACCCCTTGATTGTTTCAAGCGTAGGTTAGACATGTATATGAATGAGATTGGGTGGATATAAATATACGCTGCTTCGTATGGGCTAATAGGCCTTCTGCAGTTTCCTTTATTTTTATGTTCTGGATGAGTTTTGTATACATCCACCCCATTCACCCATGCACCTGTCCAATCAACCTCCTTCTTACCCATACACCTGTCCAATCAACCTCCTTCTTACCCATACATCTGTCCAATCAACCTCCTTCTTACCCATACACCTGTCCAATCAACCCTTTCCGGAGTTCTGTGTTCTGGGAGGATACTGTCATCACTGGCAGCAGTGAGTGAGGTATACTGAAAGTGGATATAACAGGAAAAATAGCCGGATATATCTGTTGTCACCATCACTGTCTTATACCCACTGATATAAGAAGTTAGAGCATTATCACGAGAAAATAATCAATATGAGGCCTTCCTCTTCCAGACAGACACATAAAGTTAATATTACAATTATCATAGCTAGACTATGTGCATTTTCTGTTCCCGTGAAAACATTCAGTGAAATTAAGAAAGAAACTTGTCTAGAAAACTCGTCGTTAAAAAGTGTCTTACCGCCATGAGGTTCACAGACATGATTTAGTAAACTGAGATATTCCAGTTAGCTCATCTCCATGCTGAGATGAGCTAGATGAGCTCATCTAGCTCATCTCCATACATACCAGCACAGTTGCTGGTGAAATGAGACACAAACACACTCGTGAACAAATACTACAGAGGACAATTAATGCCAATTGTGAGTATTGATGAGTTAGTGATATTAAGTGTATATTGCACAGTACTGTGCCACCGGATGGAAGTGGCAGTAGCAGGAGTAGTAGGTGGAAGAGGCGAAGGAAGAAGAAGAGTTGGAGTAAGAGGAGAACGGGAGGAGGGAAGGGGGTGGGGATAGTTAAAGCGTAGCAGTGGAGGAGGGGGAGCAGCGGGAAGCATAAAACAAGAGAAGATTTATGCGCGTGCGGGTCAGAGAGAGAGAGAGAGAGCGGCATCGTTTGATGTCTTGGTCCGCCTTACTGCGTCCGAAACGCCACACAGACACACAGACACACAGACCCTTCCCTTCCCCTCTACCCTCTCTCCTGCTCTTCCTCCTCCTACTCCACACTCCCGCTGTGCCTCTTCTATGTAACATTCATCCCTTGAACTGAAGCCACGATATGCATTGAGAGCGAGATCAGTCCGGTTGTTTTATCTGGTAGTTTTAATTAGGGGGTTAAAGGCAGTTAAACTGCAGTAACTGCCAAAGGGCATCTAATTAGAATGATGAGGAAGAGGGCGACTACCACTCAGGGAGTGGAGGAACTGAAGCCTGGCGCCTCGCCTCTTGAAGTTAAGGCCAAGAAGAATTATAAGGATCACTCAGCAACACTGGCCTTATACGTCCACACCGAGGTAACCAGAGCGAAGACCGGCCTGGTCATTCTTCTATGTGATCAAGCCCAGACCGCACGTCCAATGACTGAGTGGAGGACGGGCCGTGGATCACCCCTTAATGGATTGAAATTGTTGTTCCATCAGACGTGACTACACTCGCTATCTAGCCTAAACAAGACTCCCGTGATTTATGGCTTCCACACACAAAGTTCCATCTCAGGATTCATCGTAAGGAAAGGCTCCGGAGTATGATAAAGTTGAGGGTGAAGCGGGGGTCTTTGAAGCCAGCTTTCGAGGCCGCGAGATGGGCGGGGGGCGACTTGGCTAATTTGCTGACCTCAGATGGCCCGCGATAAGGCCAATTTACGAGCTGTGCGGTGCTGGGGGAAAGGTGTTGAGAGGCGTGTTGTTGTGTCCTCTGCTCCAGTGATATTTTACCTGCTTCGTTAGCGGAGGGACTTGTCGGCTCGGCGGCCACGACAGCTGGGGGGGAAGACGCACACTCACACACGCCAGATTCCTGAGACCTCCCGAAGAGGTTTTGTTTCTTAGGCGTTGACGCGAGAGTGGAGGAGAGCTGACACTGAGGCGTGGAGGGAGGGAGGGAGCGAGGCGCGTACTGAGAGGCTGCTGACACTATGTGGTGTGTTGCAGGGGGAGGGGTGTGTTGCAGGGGGAGGGGTGTGTTGCAGGGGGAGGGGTGTGTTACAGGGGGAGGGGTGTGTTGCAGGGGGAGGGGTGTGTTGCAGGGGGAGGGGTGTGTTGCAGGGGGAGGGGTGTGTTGCAGGGGGAGGGGTGTGTTGCAGGGGGAGGGGTGTGTTGCAGGGGTAGAGGTGTAGGAGGGAAGGGGTGTTGGAAGGACGAAGAGCAAGAACATTGGAGGGGTAGAGGCTATGAGAGTGAGGGAGCCGGATGTAATGAGGTAGTGGAGAAGCGATAGCAACAGGGCAGGAGATAAGTGTGAATATATCAGGTGTTAACAAGACAGAGGAGGAGGAGGAGGAGGAAAAGCACAATGAGAGAGTAAATGGAAACTGAAACAAAACGAAAAACAAAAGTGAGGGGCCAACGGAGGTATATAATGCCATGGGGAGGCAGGCAGAGTGAGTGAAGCGCCCTCCTGGTTGATGCTGCCACAGGAACAATGTCGAATTCAAGTTGACAGCCTTGCAAAGCAAACGACCAAGGGTTTGTGGTGAGCACCGGGTGAGTTTCTCTCCGGTGGTAAGAATGTGAGCCTTGCACCACACCACAGGCATTCCTGGTGGTGTGGACCAGGCCACCAGCCTAGTCCACAGGCTGGTGGCATTCCGGCTACCCGAACACACACGTGCGTAAAGATGTTTCGTAGAGTTTGCTGTCTGTCCCATGACTCCACACGTCCCTCTCTTTGTGGACCCACTCACGTAGAGCGCAGAGCTCCCCAGCTGTGCTCAAACCCTTTAGAAATCCTCACTTTGAATGGGAATCGCTTTATTCTCCGACCTTAAACTCAATTATGCGTATGAGTTGAAATAACAATTAAGAACACACTAAATCAGAAAATATAAACGAGCCATTCTGATGCAGGTTCACCGAATTATTCAACACTGACCATGTCAATCCCTGGGGGCATCTTTCAATATAATATATATATATATATATATATATATATATATATATATATATATATATATATATATATATATATATATATATATATATATATATAATATATATATATAATCAGGCGTGTATATACGGGCCTAAATGTATTCATTTAGAGAGAGACACACAGCCCCGCTCCTGTGCCAGGTGAGTCCACAACGGGGTTACCATAGACCGTGCTACTTGGAAGTCTTTGTTCCAAGTAGCGAATCTCAAACAACAACAACTCGTTTAGATATACTCATCTGCACACTTGGCAAGACGTGCTTGCTCGGCTCCTACACCCTCCATCCCAACGTTCGTAGATTAATGCGATTGCTTAGTCTTTATCTAATCTTGTCACTAATTGGCTGTTGCATTTAGAAATGTTCTTTAAGGCGCCTTCGTGAGATAGTTTATGTTCTCTAGTTATTGTCTATGCTTGGTTTTGCTTCATCTCTTCCCTCTCTTTTCATATCAATTTTCTCGTTCGCTTTATCTCTCTCTCACTCTCTCTCTCTCTCTCGTATATTTCCTTTTCTTTTTTTCTGGTAGCAGATCATTCAAAATGATCTGCTACCAGAAAATCTAGCCAAATATCCCCAGTTTGCTAACTGTAGGTAGTAACTGAGTGATTGTAACCTATCCACCGCTGTCCACTGGATGGGGGCGGTGTGCAGGACAAACATATAAATTGTGACACTAGCTCTCCACATATGTCAGTTGCTTAATTTAGAACCTGTACTTGAGGTCGATCTCGAACCCATTGTTGATGTGACGACTTATATTGAATTTTGTAACTAGCTCATCAAGATTGTAACTTGCTTAGCTAAATGAATTGTGGGGTTCAGTCCCTGAGCCCATTATGTGCCTCTGTAACCCTTTCCACTACCGCCCACAAGATGGGTATGGGGTGCATAATTAATGAACTAAACTAAAAGCTTCGTTATACCTGAAAAATTCACCAACTTAAGTGCATGTTGCCAGCCATAGTAATCGTTAGTGAGTTGTACGACCATAAATACTGTTAGAAGATAAGAGTTGGAGGTAAGGAATGGAAAGAGGGGACGAGGAGAGGGGAAGAGATGATGGAAAGAGGGGATGGAAGGGGTGATAATCCAGGACAGAAGAGGAGGAGGGATCACACAGCTAAGCCCTTATTTCACACAGTCTTCATCATAGCTGATAATTAACTTTACGATTTTTAAGAAAGGTTATAAAGAAGGAGAGAGATAACCCCCAGAAACTATTGCTATGGAGGATAAACACAAATCTAAATATAAGATTATATATATATATATATATATATATATATATATATATATATATATATATATATATATATATATATATATATATATGTATATATATATATATATATATATATATATATATAAGACTCTCCTTAAAGAAATGCTGGGGGGGGGGGGGGTCTTAACAATCTCAGCACCTTATTTAGTGTGCCGAGAGTTGAAAAAGGTGGAAAATCTCTGTTTTATATAGTCAGCTTGGGAGGAA
Organism: Procambarus virginalis; assembly: GCA_020271785.1. NCBI lineage: Eukaryota > Metazoa > Arthropoda > Malacostraca > Decapoda > Cambaridae > Procambarus > Procambarus virginalis. The sequence continues at coordinate 6,943,984 of WNGS01003388.1, forward strand.
AGGCCTCCGTCGTCTGTGCCACACGTCTCAACGTGACATAGCTCCTTATTATTCTATATATTTACTAATGTAACTGTTCGATAGCGGGTGTTTACACTCCTCAGCTGCCCAGTGCAGTAAGCCTTCACCAACTGCGTGCTTGTAATGTGAAGGGACGGGGAGGTAGGAATGGTGTCCAACCACTTGGACGGTCGGGGATTGAACGCCGACCTGCATGTTGTAATGTGAAGCATTACATAATTAACTGTCAGTAACTATGCGATTTAGAGCAACTTGGCACGTTTCCATGTTCACTGCCATAACCTAAATCAAATTGGGGGTCTGGTTATCTTGAGGTTATCTTGAGATGATTTCGGGGCTTAGTGTCCTCGCGGCCCGGTCCTCGACCAGGCCTCCACCCCCAGGAAGCAGCCCGTGAGAGCTGACTAACTCCCAGGTACCTATTTACTACTAGGAAACAGGAGCATCAAAGAAACTCTGCCCGTTGTTTCTCTCCGGCGCCCGGGATCGAACCCGGGACCACAGGATCCCGCGTCCAGTGTTCTGTCCACTCAGCCACCGGCTCTCTTGTTCCCATTATGTGGGATTCTATAGCCATTCTTTTACCTCAGGACGGGTATGGGATCAACCACCACTCAAAGGATAGGAATGAAGCCATTACTAAATATAATTAATATGAATCTCATACACTTCTCTCTTATTAACTAGCGATAACGCGTAATGTAGAACAACATAAAAGTGCATTGTGGGTTAATTGGTTGCATGACTCGCTAAATTGCTTGGTGACGGCCATGAGTCTACTCATGGTGATGAGTGATGACTTACAAAGCATCTATTTCCCCTAGGGAGCCGGTCGGCCGAGCGGACAGCACGCTGGACTTGTGGTCCTGGGTTCGATCCCAAGCGCCGGCGAGAAACATTGTGCAGAGTTTCTTTTACTCTATGACCCTGTTACCTAGCAGTAAAATAGGTACCTGGGTGTTAGTCAGCTGTCACGGGCTGCTTCCTGGGGGTGGAGGCCTGGTCGAGGATCGGGCTGCGGAGACACTAAAAAGCCCCGAAATCGTCTCAAGATAACTCAAGAAGATAGCAGCTGGCTGTAGCTGGAAAGCGATTTGGTTAGATAAATGCGTTTATTTAGTTAAAATGATCAAGAGTCGTTATCCTGACGAATCCAAGTGCTCACTAAAGGCATGCCAGTATGTTAATTACTTAAATAACTTAGCAATTGCAATGGCAGACACAGTAAGATAACATTACGTTATCAGAAAGTTACCGCTACACTGGTTTAGAGTCTGTTATCTTTGCCTAGGAGGGGAAATAGTTCTGCATTGAACAGCACGTTAAAAAAACAAAAGATAACGGCAAATGGCTTATTGAGCCATTCGAAGCAACTCCTATTTATATCCATTTAAACTCCTTCATAAATGACACCAAGAAGCATAGCAAGAATACTACAACAGCAAAAATAAGGACATAAAATCAGCGTTTGATAATAATAATAGACGTCGAATTCTCGATGACCCTGACATCCCGAGAGTCTTCAGACGTCCCTGACATCTGAGCAGGTGCGGGAGTTGGAGTCACCCCTTCGATGCTCGGCGCACAGAAAACGGGGACTATTACCCCCCCCCCTCCTATCAGGCAGCCAGATACTAACAAACACACGGACACACACACACATGGGGGCCGGATAGGCCCATTTTTCTTGGTTGGATAGCTACATAATCCTATATAAAGCCAAACGAGAGGCTAATCACACGTAATTTTGTTAATACCTAACTGTTCGTGGCTCTTGTGAGATGTATGAAACCCAAAGAAAAGGTGGAGTGGAAAGTGGAATAGGTGGATGAGGAGAAGGGAAAAGGGAGAAGAGTATAGAGGAATGGAGCGGGCCGCTCCAAGCAACAGCCTGGTGGACCAAACTCTCACAAGTCAAGCCTGGCCTCGGCCGGGCTTGGGGAGTAGAAGAACTCCCAGAACCCCATCAACCAGGTATAGAGGAGAAGTATTAGAAGAAGGTAGAGGAAGAAGGTACTTACACCTGGCTTACAGTGACTACAGTGAAATAGTGTCATTGTACATTTTGCATTTAATTTTAACTTTCCAGTAGTTCGAAAACTTTATCGTATCTAGGCCTTAAAGATTTGGATGGAGGTGGCTTCCACAACTTCTTCTTTCAATGCGTTCCACTATTTGACCACCCGGGAGCCGGTCGGCCGAGCGGACAGCACGCTGGACTTGTGATCCTGTGGTCCTGGGTTCGATTCCAGGCGCCGGCGAGAAACAACGGCAGAGTTTCTTTCACTCTATGCCCCTGTTACCTAGCAGTAAAATAGGTACCTGGGTGTTAGTCAGCTATCAAGGGCTGCTTCCTGGGGTGAAGGCCTCGTCGAGGACCGGGCCGCGGGGATACTAAAGCCCCGAAATCATCTCAAGATAACCTCAAGATAACCCATACAGGGTGCGAGTATTTCCTTACATTACTTCGACTCAATTGTGTTTCAATTGTCTCCTGGTTAAAAGCGGCTGTCCTTGTCCATCTTGTCTATTACCATAATTATCTTTCATGTCGAGATCATGTCCCTTCTGTTCCTCTCTCTGCTAGTGCTGTGAGATATAGTTCCTTTAATTTATCCTCACAGCTGAGTCCTCTCAGGTTTGGCACTATAGTCTCGTGGTAAACCTTTGTACTTCTTTGTTCAGGTTGTATTCTGCTTTATTAGCTGCGGATGCCATGCCGGCGCTGCATATTTCAGCATCGGTCTCACATTGGTTGCATAGATTCTCTTGAAAGAGTTGTTATTTAGAGGTGTTTAAGCTGTTTATTTTGCTGCGATGTTCTCCTGTTTATATGGGCTTCTGATGTTTAATGTGGGAATTACTTTCATTTCAAAGTCTTCTAGAGAAGAGTTTGGAGTTTTCTAAAGAAGGAGGAGGTGGTGCAGCAGCAGCAGCAACAGCAGGAGGAGGTACAGCAGCAGAGGGAGGTGCAGCAGCCAGCAGCAGTAGGAGCAGCAGCAGGAGGAGGGTCAGCAGCAGCAGCAGGAGGTGCAGCAGCAGCAGCAGCAGCAGCAGCAGGAGGAGGTGCAGCAGCAGCAGCAGCAGCAGCAGCAGCAGCAGAGAAGCAGCAGCAGCAGCAGCAGCAGCAGCAGCACAGCAGGAGGAGGATGACTAACCAACAATTAGGGCAACTCTGGCTTTCATTCCGTGCCGCGGCTCCCTCAGATTAATGGAGGCGATGATGATGAACTGATGGCCAACCCTTTTGTTGCAACAGACTGAGCGAGACGGAATATACCCCCTGATCCCCCCCCCTTCCCTCTTTCTCCCCCCTCCCATCTCCCCTTCCTCGCTCCTTACCCTCCTCTCCCTTCACTCTCTCTTTCCCCTTCATCTCACTCGACCATGTTCTCCCCCGCACTGTCTCTCTCTCTCTCCTCTCCTCTCTCCTCTCTCTCTCTCTCTCTCTCTCTCCTCTCTCTCTCTCTCGACTCCTCTCTCTCTCTCTCTCTCTCCTATATGTAACTACACTGACTCCCACATGTTAAGTCTTACACATATGGAATATATTAATACTAATTAATACTAAAAGAAGTATACTAATAACAATTATATTGGAAGGTGATGGTAGTGGTGGGTGTTGGTGGGTGTTAGTAGGTGTTGGTGGGTGTTAGTGGGTGGTGGTGATGGTGGGTGATGGTTATAGTGGGTGTTAGTGGGTGGTGCTAATGGGTGAGGCTAGTGGGTGATGGTGGGGGGTTAATGGGTGGTGAAGTGAATGGGCCAGAAGGGAATCGACTGCCTGCAGGGTGTCAGTCGTCAGGGTGGTGGGGGAGGCTGGCTATCCTGATGACACACAACACACACAGGCTCTGTTAATCATCTGCTAACATCTGTTTCACATTTTGCCGTGTTGAGCCTTCCGTCTTCCAACACCTGGCCCTGAGTTACTAGTAACTAGCCCCCGTAAACTAGTGCTGGTGTTGCTCTTGCAAGATGTCATCATGGCCTCAGCATGGAATATCCACGATCAGAATACTTCCACGGGCTTTACAAATGAACAGTGCCTGAGAGTGTGTGTTCAGTCTTATTAGCAAGAAGCCTTATGCTCTCTATGCTCGACTCATGTGTGACATATTAGTTACAATAATCTCTACTGCAACCTGTTCCTCGGATACAGCTTCAGAAGACGAGCTGAAGAAACCTTTGAAGGTGTTGCAGTAATGCAACTGGGTCTGCTGCTGTTATTGCAACTGGGTCTGTTATTGCAATCCCTGCTAATATTCGTGTTAACTATCCTGCTAGTGATGTTATTACTACCGTTGTTGTTGCTACTACAGCTACTGATGCTACTGATACTGCCGTTTAGCAACTAGTTGCCTGCGTGTCTGTGGCCACTTGGTCTATACTCCACAGAGGAGCAACAGACCGACCGTTCGTGTTGTCCTCTGATCTGTTCACAGAGAAGCTAAACAGATAACGTGCGTCACCCCTTAGCAAGTTGCAGAGGCAGGAAACACAGTCGACTTGGAGAATGGTCCAGAACGGACCGAAACGTCGTCGTCCCTTAACCTTCTAGTGTGTGGTCTGGTCAACATATTTCAGCCACGTTATTGTGACTCATCGTCTGCATGTGAAACATAAGATTACTGATCCAGACACTAAATTTAATAGGAGTAAAAATAGGGGCGCCACTTGTGTTCACGACCCTTGCCCCTTAAGACTAAACTACCAAAACAAAAGGTGTCTCAAGTGGCTACCAGTCAGAAGTTTCCTGGCACTAACCCCGCATCTTAGCACCTCGTATCTCCTTAAAAATGAAAAATAATAGCACTTGTTTCGACAACAGTGTGGAAGAAACACAAATTTAGCAAATAAATAGTGACATTTAAACAAAATTCAACATATTTCGAGGACTGTACAAAGTAATGTATATTTGCTTTGACTTTACATACAGACAAATTCATGTATATTTACTGAACGTTTATGTGTAGTGTACTAAACGTTCATTCTGAATACTGAATGTGCTCTGAATTGGGGCTCTGACGGCTGAGTGGACAGCGATCGGGATTCGTAGTCCCAAAGTTCCGAGTTCGATCCCCGGTGGAGGCGAAAACAAATAGGGCAGAGTTTCTTTCACCTAGCAGAAAAATAGGTACTTGGAGTTAGACAGCTGCTACGGGCTGCTTCCTGGGGTGTGTAACAAAAAGGAGGCCTGGTCGAGGACCGGGCCTCGGGGACGCTAAGCCCCGAAATCATCTCAAGATAACCTCAAGATAACCTTCATTTGGATCACAACAACTAAGAATAAATCGATGTTTACAAAATCATTCTAATGGCAACACATAGCATGAATCAATAAGAAAATATTAAGTGTAAGAAATTAAAAAAAAAAGTTAATAAATATTAATTGATCAGAATCGTACTCAAAAATCTAATCAAACACACTTGTCAGAAACATTTAAAACAAAACAATAAGCTATAATTCATAAAGTATAACGTTAATCAATACTAAAATAAAAACCATTCCGCCTTAAAAGGGGAATAAATAATTATAAACATTATTTATACATATAATTTGTATCAACAACATTTATATAAATTTCAGGAAATCACAAACGTGTGTCCAAATTTACGATGCCTTAATCATTTATATTTCTGTTAAGTCTCTGGTACACACTCATAAAAAATATATTGAAATCCAGGCCACGGGTGGCCAGGCACGATCCTCAGTTCCTTTGTTTTAAGACATTTCATTAGAATCATAACCTCTCTAATCTATGAAGAGGTTACCTTGAGGTGTTTCGGGGCTTAGCGTCCCCGCGGCCCGGTCGTCGACCATGCCTCCACCTCCAGGCTAAGTATATATTCCCTCGTTGGCTTAAAACAGCAGACGGGAATGACCGCTGTTTTCTCGTCAAGGTTTCAGGTTATACCTTGCGGTGATTTCGGGGCTCAATGTCCCCGCGGCCCGGTCATCGACTAGGCTTCCTCGTCATGGTGGGAGGGAATGAGGGGGGGGGAGGCCAGCTGTAATCTTGGTGTATGTCGAAGGTTTAGAGAAATAGATAACTAGAATGAAGTCCATCACAATGAGAACGTCTCCTACAGGTAAAAACATAGACCTGATATCCTCTACCACATCTGATATTTGCCGTGAAGACCATTGACTCCAAACCGTCACAGGATAGCATGGGTATAAAGATTCTAAGTTAGTATAGGGTAAACAGCCCTCTTAGGATGGTATACGCCAAGGTCTCTCGGGATGACGTAAACTCAAGACCCCCTCTTACAAGGGCATAGGATAAAGGCTCTTCCAGGATAGAATACTTCATAAAAAATTAATGTGATGACCCATTAACCTATTGACATTTGTCATAGCTGCCTATGACCTCTCATGTAAGGCAGCTGGCAGTATACCTCCCCCCTACCTCTCTTCCTTGTTCAACCTGTCTTTAGCTATTCGGTCCCGCCACTGTGGTTCCTGCCATCTTGAACGACCTCTATACTCACCATTTCACGCATTTGTTCACATATTTGTAGCTGCATGGTCGAGGTTTAGCTCTTAGACCCCCACATTTCAATGACGTTTTGGCCTATTTCCATACTGTGTGATGTTCGTGTCATTGCGTATATCTGTGTCTGCGTGTTGTGTGTGTGTGTGTGTGTGTGTTTGTGTGTGTGTGTGTGTGTGTGTGTGTGTGGTGTGTGTGTGTGTGTGTGTGTTGTTCACATTGCGTGTTAAGTTCAAATGCTCTAAAACATAAGCTGCTATCGTAAACACTGTAAAAATTCGGACGTCGCATTCCAAGTGGGTTTATTACAAAGTGTGCGAACGCTTAATATCATGAATCCCCAAGATATTTCATCAGAGAGCCGTCACGAACACAAACACAAGACGCCCGCGCCATGCCCGGGGTCGGGTGGTGTGTGTGCATATATATATATAGTATATATATATATATATATATATATCTATATATATTATATATATATATATATATATGACAGTGTGAGACCACGGAGGAAGAATTGGACCAGGAATTTCTGTAAGTACTTTCGTATATTAATACAGCTTCAGAAGGAATGAGATGTATTCCTTCTGAAGATGTATTATATACAAAGTACTTAAGGAAATTCCTGTTTCAGTTCTTCCTCGGTGGTGTGACACTGTCACATTTTTCATCACATGTTAATTTTCTTGATTTACACACACACACACACACACAACATATATAATATATATATATATATATATATTATATATAATATATATATATATATATGTGTGTGTGTGTGTGTGTGTGTAATATCATAGTTGTGTAGTCTCATAACACAGACTGGTTCAGCTGTAAGAACTATTCACTGTATTTTGTACCATACACATGTATGGTACCATGTATTTTGTACTCTTAACATGTGATAGCGACTAATAAACACAAAATACACCAATGATAACTATCATGGCTATACGCGAGGCTAAGTTTAAAATTCTAATTAAAATATTTTGAACCTATACCTTAATGATGATACACGAACGAGATGATACAAATCTCGACACAGGGCTACAGCTATCTTGTGTTAAGAAGGTGTGACCTGCTATCCTGGACAGGGAGTGCATGAAAGGCAGGAGTCACACCTAGATAGCCACACCTATGCGTTTTTTCTCACACCAGGTATGCTCAGGTGACGACTCCTGCTACGACAACCTGAAGGTGGTATGTGAATATGAGATTATATATCAACTTGTGGTCTCCTGGTATCACTGCATTGAATACCAGCATTATCTTCACTTTAATAAGACTTAATCGAAATCCTCAAATTAGGCAAAATTGTCAATAGGTTGACAATGTCAAATTGTCAAAAATTATGCAATTAATTTTGGCAATAAAGATGTTAATAATAATAATAATAATAATAACTACATTTGCTTTTCATAGACACGTTGGTCTACCAAAATTTTAGTTAATGTCCACGATGAGTATTTTGTAATATTTTTTCCCCCCCTTTCAACAGGTTTCCTTTCGAATGTTTGACTATATTTAATTAAAACTTTGATATTGAAAAATAAAAATATAGCTTTGAATCATGGTTCTTTTCGTGTTATATCTCGAGAGAGTGTAATCATATAGACTTGAAACTTGTAACACATGATTTTAAAACTAAGTTCCTCTCCTTATTCTGAGGCATTAATAATCTGTAGCTATTGTTGTAATATTTGTTTTATGTTTCTTTATATTTTAATATCTTATAGATTTAAAAAACAAAACACTTATATACGAAAACACAGGTGAATTTACCTTCGTTATTGGACGATTATTTGCTGCTATTCTTTTAATATTATAATGATGTTGGTTTGCTGATGTAAAATTTTAGTATCACAGCTTGCTGTAGATACAGAGTGACTCTTGTTGACCAATCCACACACTAGAAAATGAAGGGACGACGACATTTCGGTCCGTCCTGGACCATTCTCAAGACAATCGTCTTGAGAATGGTCCGGGACGGACCGAAACGTCGTCGTCCCTTTATTTTCTAGTGTGTAGATTGGTCAACATACTTTAGCCACGTTATTGTGACTCATCGCCTTGAGAGTGACTCTTCATATAGTCTAGGACAGCTGTGTAAATGTCCAGGTACTTAAGTATCACGTAGCCAGCTCTTGACACTATGTGACTCTTCATATAGTCTAAGGTAGCTGTGTAAACACCCATGTTAAAAAAAAATAACCGACCCACGATCACCCTCCCACATTCCTCCCACCAGCCACGTCTTCAAGCATCACCCAACACCAACCACCTGCTCCTTACCACTCCCATTTTTCAACCCTTGACCCCACCATCACTCCCACTCCCAATTCTAATCCCCTCCCTCCCTCCCTTCCTTCCTCGGCCTAATCGCACTAACATGCCTCCCTCCCCATCCCTCCTGCTCTCCTAACGTGAATACCAGCATTTTCCTCACTTTAATCAGACTATCAAAATCCTCAGATTAGGTAAAATTGTAATTAATTTTGTCAATAAAGATGTTAATAATAATAATAATATCCTAACGTATCTCTTGCCTAACAGTGACTACAGGAAAGTGAGGTCTAGCTCCCTCCTCCCGCCTTCTAGCCCTGTTGTATTATAATTTAACTTTCCTGACATGCGCGAAATCTTTCTCGATTGGTACCTTGAAAATGTTGTGAATGAAGGCGACTTCCGCTCATAAGATGCGAGGCTTTCTCTTAAGACTTGTTTAACAACTATTGATGTCCAGGTACATAGATGACTGATAACAGAATTCCAAAATCACTGGCAAGTATTTATTTTTCGTTCTGATATGCGATATGTGGAGTGGTATATTTCCTTTAGCATTTATATATAGAGTGGTATATTTTCCTATAGTATTAATAGGGTATTAAAAGTATCAACACAAAATATAACACGAAACAATGGGTATAAATTGGATAAGTTTAGACTTGGGAAAGACTAACTAGCTTGCCCTCCTCGTGGGAGGCAAGCTAGTAGATGCGAGCTGGTCTGGGCTAACATCTCTAACTCTTGGTGAATTGCCACGGCAGCTCATTAAGAGGTGTGGTGTTAGGGATTGTATCTCGTAGCACCTTATTCGTTGTCGTCAGCGTTCAGGGTCATCGAGGTGAAAGTAGGGGTTCGTGTTTTTATTTTATTTTGGCTTATAATTTTGTGTACAAAGACAGTTGTATTGGAGGTGTTAAAGTGACTTTAGTCACTTTAGTGACTTTGTTTAAGTAACTTTAGTCACTTTAGTGACTTTGTTAAAGTGGCTTTAGTCACTTTAGTGACTTTGTTTAAGTAACTTTAGTCACTTTAGTGACTTTGTTAAAGTGACTTTAGTCACTTTAGTGACTTTGTTTAAGTGGCTTTAGTCACTTTAAAGTGACATCTTTTATTTAATTCAATTTTTGTTTTAACTTTGGCTTTGACTTTAAGTTTTAATGCAGCTTTTTTTATGTTATGTATATCAGACAATCAGCCTGGTATAACTGCAGCACCTCGCATACTGTATAATGTATGCTCTCCTATGCTCTATGAATATGTAATTAATATGCTTTCTAAATATACTGGACTTTATGTATTTGATATTGCAATGCTTTATGAATACAAGTATACTCTGAAAAATGAATACCAGAATAAATTTCCTTTTCTTTATGTATATTAATATAAGTATACTATACTTTATGCATATTAATGAGTATACTATAGTTTATGTATATCAATATGATTATACTATTCTTTATGTATATTAATTCGAATAAACTATTCATTATTTTGTTGTATTTTTGTACCTGTATGGTGTATTCTATACTTGTGTGGTGTATTTTGGACCTGTTTGATATATTTTGTATCTTTGTGACAAAGTTTGTACTCGAGTGACATCATTATGCTTGCGTAACTAAGAAGTCGACGTCATTATCCATGCGTAACTAGGAGTGTGTGTGACATTACGCATGCGTAATTAGCACGTGTGTGACATTACGCACGCGTAACCAAAACTACAAAATAAGCTTTAGAGGACGAGTTGGTATATCTACGCGGGTACGCACAGCGTTTGTGCGTATATCTGAGCCTAGAAGTATATATGAATCTGTACATATAGCTGTCTGTAGGTATATATGGTCCCGCACGTATGTGCTGTTCCTTAGAGAAGAGGAATTATACAAGAAGAAACGAAAGCTTTCGCAGTTTGGGACAATCTTTTGACTGACTAGAGCAGCCCTGGGACATATACATGCTAGAGTAACCCTGGGACATATACATGCTAGAGTAACCCTGGGACATATACATGCTAGAGTAACCCTGAGACATATACATGCTAGAGTAACCCTGGAACATATACACACTAGAGTAACCTTGGAGCATATGCACACTAGAGAGATTAACAATAATGTGTTTGGCACTATTTGAGCATCTCTACTGCAGAGGAAAGAGTCCCTACAGTGTCTGGGTGGTGGTTGTTGTGATGATAGTGATGGTGATGGTGGTAATGGTGGTTGTTGTAGTGGTGGTGGGGATCATTAGAGCAGCGTGGCATATGTGGATGAGTCAGACCCCCAGAAGAAGGAGGAGGGAGGGAGGGTGGAAGAGGGTGAGGGAGAGTAGAGAGGGGGGGGACGTCAGCAAGGCGGTTCATCACTGGCAATAAGTATATTTTTCCGGGTGTGTGTGTCGGGGGGGTGGGGGAGGGGTGGCGTGGGGGGGGATAGAGGCGGTGTCAGGTGATGTCGGAGTGTGTTTGGGGGAGGGGAAGGGATCTTGAGGGAGGGATGGATGGAGGGAAGGAGGGAGAGAGAGAGAGAGCAACAGTGTGCAGGTCAGCTGAGCGCACGTCGCCTGTCAGCACTCATCACCCCCTCATCACCCCCTCGTCACCCCCTCACTCCCCCTATCCCACCTCAGACACCTCCTCTGCGCATTAGAATCTATTTTATCTCACCGCTGGTGCTGGGCGTGTGGTGGAGGGAGGGAGGTGGGGGGACAGCACGCACGCACGCACGCCCCCCACCACACACGCGCGCCTCCCGCGCCGGACCATGCTTGCACGCCACAATTAAATGTTGTTTAAAATGAAGCAATTACCGTGGGCGGTGCTGGGAGTCTCCCAGTCTCTCCCAGCACCAGTACACGATCAAGTTTCTCTCCCCCGCGCCCCCCCCCACCCCGACAGCTTGCTTCATCTCAAAATGCTTCGGTGTCTTCAAATCTCACCCCGTCGGGGGGGAAAAAATGGAGGGGAGTGAGCGATATTTTGTGAGGGGTGAGCGATGAGATGCGAAGCGGCCATGTGTCAGGTCATTAGTGTCGTTCTTGTGATTGGTGACTCTCGCTTTACCCATCATCCCACCATTCATCATCTTAAGTGACGACATAACATCGCCATCCACCAATCAAAGCTCGCTTTACAACTCTCCAGGAGCTGAGGACCAATCAGCGCGTGTCGACGGGACCAGCGTGTGAAATCTAACGGGACATTTTCCACCAATCAGGAGGCGCGTTACAAGCCGCGGTTCGGTGACGTCACGTAGACCCGGGTACGAGTGAGCAGAAATCAAGAATATTCATTCAGTTAGTAGCGCTCAGTGGCAGTGGACGGTGTGTGGTATGATCGTCCTCGGGAGCTTCTGTTGACCTGATTAGTGAGCCTCGCTGGAGGGGGAACACAGTGACACAGTGTTATTAATACCTACCACAATGTTGACTTCGAGTGGGAGTCAATACCTTAGACCGGAGTATCTCAACCCCATACAGGGACACTCAATTGAGGTGAGTCCTGCTACCTATTGTGGATTAATAACTTTTTGCTTTTAAACACGCTTTACACATTGGTGAGTGGTTCTTGGTGGTCTGTGAGATGGTGTGGTGGGACTCGAGTGTGTTGTGTGTGGTCCTGAGCGCGCGCTGGAAACTTTGTGGAGTGGGTTTAGAGACACTACGAACTCTGGTGAATAAGTTTGGGAGAATTTTTCTTCTTTGAGCAAGTGATCGCGCGCGTGTGTTTGTGTTTGTGTGTGTGTGTGTGTGTGAGGGGGGGAAGTGCTGGCGAGGAGGTATGTGGTGTGTGTGTTCTGACAGTGTGCTGCTCTGTTGGAGGTGTTGATGTGGTGCTCTGTTGGAGGTGTTGATGTGGTGCTCTGTTGGAGGTGTTGATGTGGAGCTCTGTTGGAGGTGTTGGCGTAGTGCTCTGTTGGAGGTGTTGATGTGGTGCTCTGTTGGTGTTGATGTGGTGCTCTGTTGGTGTTGATGTGGTGCTCTGTTGGAGGTGTTGATGTGGTGCTCTGTTGGAGTTGTTGATGAGGTGCTCTGTTGGAGGTGTTGATGTGGTGCTCTGTTGGAGGTGTTGATGTGGTGCTCTGTTGGTGTTGACGTGGTGCTCTGTTGGTGTTGACGTGGTGCTCTGTTGGTGTTGACGTGGTGCTCTGTTGGTGTTGATGTGGTGCTCTGTTGGAGGTGTTGATGTGATGCTCTGTTGGAGGTGTTGAGTTCTTGGATACAACTGTATTCAGTTGTATCTGTATTCAGATACAACTTCATGAATTCAGCTGTATTTTCTAAAAAAAACACTGTAAAATATATATATAAATAAATATATATATATATATATATATATATATATATATATATATATATATATATATATATATATACACGTTCAGCTATAATGTATACTACATAATGTATAAATATATAGGGGAACTTGGGGAACTTGTATAGAAAACGGAATCATGATCATGGATAACTATTCAGATTTTGGTATCTCCATAAATACTGAACACCAACATGAAGCTGTAGAGAAGAAAAATGGAAACCGAATTTAACAACAACCTGATGCATCAAAGCTAAACGCTTCGATACACCTAATGTAATGTATCCTTGGCCTAAATGTATATACAGTTATACATAAGGTCTATATAGAGCATATACATTACTATTACATATGGTATATATAAGATTGAACATAATGCATGTATAGCTGAACGTAAGGCATATATATATATATATATATATATATATATATATATATATATATATATATATATATATATATATATAAAATGTGTGTGTGTGTATTCATCTAGTTGTGTTTGTGGGGGTTGAGCTTTGCTCTTTCGGCCCGCCTCTCAACTGTCAATCAACTGTTTACTAACTACTTTTTTTTCCACCACACACACACACACATACCAGACAGCAGCCCGTGACAGCTGATTAACTCCCAGGTACCTGTTTACTGCTAGGTAACAGGGTCATTCAGGGTGGAAGAAACTTTGCCCATTTGTTTCTGCCTCGTGCGGGAATCGAACCCGCGCCACAGAATTACGAGTCCTGCGCGCAATCCACCAGGCTACGAGGCCCCTGTGTGTGTGTGTGTGTGTGTGTGTGTACTCACCTAGTTGTACTCACCTAGTTGTGCTTGCGGGGGTTGAGCTCTGGCTCTTTGGTCCCGCCTCTCAACCGTCAATCAACAGGTGTACAGTTTCCTGAGCCTAATGGGCTCTATCATATCTACATTTGAAACTGTGTATGGAGTCAGCCTCCACCACATCGCTTCCTAATGCATTCCATTTGTCAACCACTCTGACACTAAAAAAGTTCTTTCTAATATCTCTGTGGCTCATTTGGGCACTCAGCTTCCACCTGTGTCCCCTAGTGCGTGTGCCCCTTGTGTTAAACAGCCTGTCTTTATCAACCCTGTCGATTCCCCTGAGAATCTTGAATGTGGTGATCATGTCCCCCCTAACTCTTCTGTCTTCCAACGAAGTGAGGTTTAATTCCTGCAGTCGCTCCTCGTAGCTCATACCTCTCAGCTCGGGTACTAGTCTGGTGGCAAACCTTTGAACCTTTTCCAGTTTAGTCTTATGCTTGACTAGATAGGGACTCCATGCTGGAGCCGCATACTCCAGGATTGGTCTGACATATGTGGTATATAATGTTCTGAAAGATTCCTTACACAAGTTTCTAAAGGCCGTTCTTATGTTAGCCAACCTGGCATATGCTGCTGATGTTATCCTCTTGATATGAGCTTCAGGGGACAGGTCTGGCGTGATATCAACCCCCAGGTCTTTCTCTCTCTCTGACTCTTGAAGTATTTCATCTCCCAAATGATACCTTGTATCTGGTCTCCTGCTTCCTACCCCTATCTTCATTACATTACATTTGCTTGGGTTAAACTCTAACAGCCATTTGTTCGACCATTCCTGCAGCTTGTCCAGGTCTTCTTGAAGTCTCAAGCTGTCCTCCTCTGTCTTAATCCTTCTCATAATTTTGGCGTCGTCAGCAAACATTGAGAGGAATGAGTCTATACCCTCTGGGAGATCGTTTACGTATATCAGAAACAGGATAGGTCCAAGTACAGAGCCCTGTGGGACTCCACTGGTGACTTCACGCCAGTCTGAGGTCTCACCCCTCACTGTAACTCTCTGTTTCCTATTGCTTAGGTACTCCCTTATGTGTGTGTGTGTGTGTGTGTGTGTGTGTGTGTGTGTGTGTGTGTGTGTGTGTGTGTGTGTGTGTGTGTGTGTGTACTCACCTAGTTGTGTTTGCGGGGGTTGAGCTCTAGCTCTTTGGTCCCGCCTCTCAACCGTCAATCAACAGGTGTACAGATTCCTGAGCCTATTGGGCTCTTATCATATCTACACTTGAAACTGTGTATGGAGTCAGCCTCCACCACTTCACTTCCTAATGCATTCCATTTGTCAACCACTCTTGACACTAAAAAAGTTCTTTCTAATATCTCTGTGGCTCATTGAATTTTGTAACTAGCTCATTAAGATTGTAACTTCCTTAGCTAAATGAATTGTGGGGCTCAGTCCCTGAGCCCATTATGTGCCTTTGTAACCCTTTCCACTACCGCCCACGGGATGGGTATGGGGTGCATAATAAATGAACTAAACTAAAACTCATTTGGGCACTCAGTTTCCACCTGTGTCCCCTTGTGCGTGTGCCCCTTGTGTTAAATAGCCTGTTTTTATCTACCCTATCAATTCCCTTCAGAATCTTGAATGTGGTGATCATGTGTGTGTGTGGTTGGGTGAAAAGATTTAAGTGTTCAATGAGAATCCACAAGGTCTTCTCTGAATGCTCTTTGTTTTCTTCTTCGAGGATGTGGGTCTCTGCAATTGCACCAGAGGTGGTACATATATATATATATATATATATGCCACATAGATCATGTATATATGATATGCATAGGGCCTATATATACATAATATATATATATATATATATATATATATATATATATATATATATATGGCTATAATTAGGACATCTATGGCTATATATAAGGCATATACTGTATATAGTTATACTTAGAGCATATATACATGACTACGTAGGGCATATATAAAGATTTACATAGGTCACATATGACTAAATATGTTATAATGGCCAAATGTCATCTTTGTTCAAGGTGAAGAAAAATATATAATTAACTGTAGAATGAATTGCTACAAGTGTATCATTACTACTACAGGATATTAACTGTAATATATATTGTTGTTAATTATTTCTTTTTCTTCACCTCGAACAAAGATGACATTTGAAGAATGTCTCTTCCAATTAGACCACGATGCAAGAGCACTTGTCAGAGTGATGATATATATATATATATATATATATATATATATATATATATATATATATATATATATATATATATATATATATATATATATAATATGACAGTGTCAGACCACGGAGGTAAATTGAAACAGGAATTTCCTTAAGTACTTTCGTATATTAATACATCTTCAGATGGAATTTTCATCTTCACTCCTTCTGAAGATGTATTAATACAGTATACGAAAGTACTTAAGGAAATTCCTGTTTCAATTTTTCCTCCGTGGTCTGACACTGTCACATTTTTCATCACGTGTTAATTTTCTGATTTACACACACACACACACACACACACACACACACACACATACACACACACACACACACACCACACACACACACACACACACACACACACACACACACACACACACAAACAGGAATTTATAAAATCGATAGGGAAGATTTCCTGAAACCTGGAACTTTAAGAACAAGAGGTCATAGATTTAAACTAGCTAAACACAGATGCCGAAGAAATACAAGAAAATTCACTTTCGCAAACTGAGTGGTAGACGGTTGGAACAAGTTAGGTGAGAAGGTGGTGGAGGCCAAGACCGTCAGTAGTTTCAAAGTGTTATATGACAAAAAGTGCTGGGAAGACGGGACACCACGAGCGTAGCTCTCATCCTTGTAACTACACTTAGGTAATTACACTTAGGTAATTACACACACACACATGCGGCCTCAGTATGGAGCCCGTACCTTGTCAAGCACAAGACGATGTTAGAAAATGTTCAGAGGTATGCCACTAAACTAGTCCCAGAGCTAAGAGGCATGAGTTACGAGGAAATGCTGCGAAAAATACACCTTACGACACTGTAAGACAGAAGAGTGAGGGGAGACATGATCACTACCTACAAAATCCTCAGGGAAATTGACAGCGTAGACAAGGACAAACTATTCAACACTGGCGGTACGCGAACAAGGGGACACAGGTGGAAACTGAGTACCCAAATGAGCCACAGGGAAGTTAGAAAGAACTTTCTCAGTGTCAGAGTAGTTAACAGGTGGAATGCATTAGGCAGAGATGTGGTGGAGGCTGACTCCATACACAGTTTTAAATGTAAATATGATAGAGCCCAGTAGGCTCAGGAATCTGTACACCAGTTGATTGACAGTTGAGAGGCGGGACCAAAGAGCCAGAGCTCACCCCCGCAAACACAACTAGGTGAGTACAACTAGGTGAGTACACACACACAGGGAGGGAGCTGGTCGGCCGAGCGGACAGCACGCTGGACTCGTGATCCTGTGGTCCAGGGTTCGATCCCAGGCGCCGGCGAGAAACAATGGGCAGAGTTTCTTTCACCCTATGCTCCTGTTACCTAGCAGTAAATAGGTACCTGGGAGTTAATCAGCTGCTACGGGCTGCTTCCTGGAGGGTGTATAATAAAAAGGAGGCTTGGTCAAGAACCGGGCCGCGGGGACGCTAAGCCCCGAAATCACACCAAGATAACCTCAAGATTAGATTGCAAAAGATAAACAAAATTAACCTTCCTAGGCCTAATACATGATGAGGCCTAATATAGTATGTATGTGTACTACGTTAGGCCTAGGAATATTTAAGTTTGGTTTTTAGTTTAATTTTTGTTATTATTATAAAGCGAATAGTACAAAATTCTACTATCTAATTGCTTAGTATGTCAGTGTACTATGGTGCACAATGCACGTCTAAACAGAATGATGGGTTGCACAATATCTAGTACATATACACACACATATAGTGTGTGTGTGTATATATATGTACACACCAGACTCGTCCCGGAACTGAAAGGTATGAGTTACGAGGAAAGGCTAAGGGAGCTGAACCTCACGTCCCTGGAAAACCTAAGAATAAGGGAAGACATGATAACCACCTTCAAAATTCTCGGGAATTGACAAGATGGACAAAGACAAACTCTTCAGTACGGGTGAAACACGAACAAGGGGACACAGGTGGAAACTTAGTACCCAAATGAGTCACAGAGATATTAAAAATATTTTTTTTAGTGTCATATTGTAATGATCTGGCGCTTAGATCATTGGCTCTCCCTTCTCCCTTCTACGAGGTATTACAATATTAGTTAACAAATGGAATACATTAAGCAGTGATGTGGTGGAGGCTGACTCCATTCACAGTTTCAAATGTAGATTTGATAGAGCCCAGTAGGTTCAAGAATATGTACACCAGTTGATTGACGGTTGAGAGGTGGGACCAAAGAACCAGAGCTCAACCCCTGCCAGAACAAATAGGTGAGTACACACACACATTCACACACATATCTAGTCAAGGATAAGACTAAACTGGAAAAGGCTCAAAGGTTTGCCACCAGACTAGTACCAGAGCTGAGAGGTATGAGCTATGAGGAGAGACTACGGGAATTAAACCTCACTTCGCTGGAAGACAGAAGAGTTAGGGGGGACATGATCACCACATTCAAGATTCTGAAGGGAATTGATAGGGTAGATAAAGACAGGGTATTTAACACAAGGGGCACACGCACAAGGGGACACAGGTGGAAACTGAGTGCCCAAATGAGCCATAGAGATATTAGAAAGAACTTTTTTAGTGTCAGAGTGGTTGACAAATGGAATGCATTAGGAAGTGATGTGGTGGAGGCTGACTCCATACTCAGTCTCAAGTGTAGATATGATAGAGCCCAATAGGCTCAGGAATCTGTACACCTGTGGATTGACGGTTGAGAGGCGGGACCAAAGAGCCAGAGCTCAACCCCCGCAAACACAACTAGGTGAGTACACACACAAGTGATGAGGTGGAGGCTGACTCCATACACAGTTTCAAGTGTAGATATGATAGAGCCCAATAGGCTCAGGAATCCGTACACCTGTTGATTGACAGTTGAGAGGCGGGACCAAAGAGACAAAGCTCAACCCCCGCAAGCACAACTAGGTGAGTACAACTAGGTGAGTACACAAGAGACAACCACGAGGCGGGACCAAAGAGCCAGAGCTCAACCCCCGCAAAGACAACTAGGTGAGTACAGAACAGTACCCCTGACATGCATCCCATTGCAAATAAGTACTGGAAAGAATAATATGAATAAGACTGCGCACCTAGAGAGAATTAGATATGTAAACAAGCATCAACATGGCTTCACGGAAGGTAGATTATGCTTAACAAACTTTCAAAAGTTTTATGATAAAATAACGATTTTATCATAAAACAGCGTGGCAGGACAGAGAAGATTACATAGCATGCATATTTCTGGGCTGCCTAAAAGCCTTTTAAAGCAGTATCATTCAAGAGATTAGTACA
Source organism: Procambarus virginalis (assembly GCA_020271785.1). NCBI lineage: Eukaryota > Metazoa > Arthropoda > Malacostraca > Decapoda > Cambaridae > Procambarus > Procambarus virginalis. The sequence goes on from WNGS01003388.1 coordinate 6,963,379, forward strand.
CAAACTTGAGAGACAGGCTATAAGTTGAGAACTCTGACATGGGAAAAAGAATACCTAACAGACAGGAGTCAGGGAGCCGAGTGAGGGGGCGAGGATTCAGACTGGCGAAAGGCAACAAGCAGAACACCTCAAGAATTGGTGCTAGGACCCATGCCGTTTCACATTTATGTTAATGTCCTATCTACAAGAGTAGAATACTATGTGTTGGCGTTTTCAAGTGATGCGAAACTAATGAGAAGAGTTGAGACTCGTGAAGGTTGTAAAATTCTGGAAGATGACTTAGATAAAAAGCAGAGTTGGTCCAATAAATGAAATTGAAATTGAAATAAGTTTATTGATGTAAAATACACACAAAGGGATGAGGTAGCTCAAGCTATTCTCACCCCGTTCAGTACATCGTGTTAATACATACATAGACACACATCACAAACAATAATCATATTACCAAACATTCTGAGAGATAAACATATACATTTCCTCCTTCACAAGTAGTATGATATCAGACGTACACAAATACTTTTTATGACCTAGGTAGTCCAAGAAATGGCTTCTGGATTTAAATAGTAAATAATATGGCTGTATAGAGAGCATAAGAGTGTAATATGTACTGTACATATATTGTCTGTATAGAGTATATATAAATATGTACAAGTGTGTGCGTGTACATATGTATATGAACTGATACAAGAAACTGTACTTGTGGTCGGTCTCGAACCCATTGTTGATGTGACGATGTGCATTGAATGTTGTAACCAGCTCATCAAGATTGTAGCCTGTTTAGCTAAATGAATTAAAGAGGTTCAGTCCCTGAGCCCATTTGTGCCTCTGTAACTCCCCCTCCCGCCCACAAGATGGGTATGGGGTGCATAATAAATGAACTAAACTAAAAACTTCATATGTATTATATATGTAAATCTGGATGAAATATTTCTCTCCTCGCAGCTGGATGCTAAGAAGTCTCCCCTCGCCTTGTTGGCGCAGACGTGTTCATCAATTGGCGCTGATCTTTCTCAAAAGGGCACTATTCCTCCCGTCGAGAAGAGCAGCAGTAAGGGCAAGTCGTCTCCGGGCACTAAGTCTCCGGGCACTGCACTCGCCATTTCACCATCGGACGACACTAAAACGACCACTACTTCGTCCTTTAAGCCTTACGAGAAGAAGGAAGAAGACGACCGAGTAAGTCCTAAGAGAACGTCCCCCAGTGCGCGGTCCCCCGCCGGGAGCCAACCCAGCGCAGAACGTTCTTCGTCGAGAAGTAGCGAGAGTGGGCGGTCTTCGTCGCGCCCGCGAGAGCCAGCCACCTCGTCAGCGTCGTCGCTCTCGCCGCGAATCGCCTCCCCCGTCACGCCAAAGACTTCGTCGTCACTATCTCACACATTCTCAGCCCTGGGAGACCTGAGCAAGGACCCCCTAGCAGCGTACAAGTTAGCCCCCAGCCTCTACCCTCACCTGGCACTTGGCCTCGACCCTCTGGGCGCAGCGGGACTCTCAGCGCTCACAGCCAAGGTAAGCACTTCCATGCACTTAATTTATGGCTATTACCCAAATGGCTTTGTTTACAGCCTTGTTTTCTTTAGTCTCTCCCAAGCAGAAATTCAGTCACATAACCATTTTCTTCGTTGGAAAAGAGAAATGATATATTTAGATAATTATAACCTTAGTTTTATATATGAAAATAATATTAGTGGTACGGGTAAAATATGCAGTATATATATATATATATATATATATATATAATATAATATATATATATATATTATATATATATATATATATATACATATAATGTGAGACAGGTTGCAAACGGAAGAACCCGTGTTGAAATTGACTTGCAAAATGTTGCCAACGTGGCAATAAACATGTCCTGTGTCGGCCCACATCCATTGCACACTATCTTCACATTTTCCCTGGCTATAATTTCTTTCTTCTTGCCTCACCTCCCAAGAAACATTCATATCCCGACCCCTCTCATTGGCGTTTTCTTGTGTATAGTGATGTGCTGCGTATAGTGTCCTGCGTATAGTGTCGCCCTGCGTATAGTGTCCTTTGTATAGTGTTTTCCTGCATATAGTGCCCTGCGTATAGTGTTGTCCTGCGTATAGTGTTGTCCTGCGTATAGTGTCCTGCATATAGTGTTGTCTTGCGTATAGTATCCTTTGTATAGTGTTGTCCTGTGTATAGTGTTGTCCTGTGTATAGTGTTGTCCTGCGTATAGTATCCTTTGTATAGTGTCCTGCATATAGTGTTGTCCTGCATATAGTGTTGTGCTGCGTATAGTGTCCTGTGTCTAGTGCTGTATTGCACACAGTGCTGCCTTTCTCACTAATAAATACCTGTCAGCTGCTTCCTTCCCCCTGGCGGGCAAGTATATTCATCAGGGAGGGTGGGGCCCATGTATCATTATCAGGGCGGGCAAAGATGTTCCTTGAAGCAGGTGGATGGGTTCGTTCCTTAGTAGGTGTTTGACCCACTGAACAACATACTGAGTCCCAACCCACTTCCTTACCGGGATAAACACACTTTGCCTACCCCGATGAACGCAGTTGCTAGCCTCGATAACCAACACATACACATACACCTGTCCGCCCCGACATCCGACACATACACCTGCCCGCCCCACTCTACGGTGTATAACAGACCACATGTGTACTCCTGCAGGTTCCTACGAGTACAGCGGCTGCACTCTCTAGCCCTTATATCGGCTACGCCAGAGTGAAGACGAGCAGCGGGAGCGAGACTGTGGTGCCGGTGTGCAGGGACCCATATTGCACAGGCTGTCAGATCAACGCTCACGCCGCTCAGGTGGTCAACGGTACCTGTCCGCCGGGTTGTACACAGTGCGCGCAGATCTCCGCCTATACCAAGAACCTCGCTGCGCTGCCCGGCCTCCTACCAACGCTACCAGCCTCCTCATTGTAAGTTCCAGTGAAATAGTAATGAATTGTTTATACAAATGTGTAAATGTGTATATATATTTATGACACTGTCAAACCAGGAACGAAGGATTAAGACAGGAAATTCCTTTCACACACACACACTGATACACACACACACACACACACACACACCACACACACACACACACACACACACACACACACACACCACACACACACACACATATATATATATAATAGGCTTATTTCTTGTTTTGTCTCCAGTAAAAACAGAGTATATTGAATATATATTCAGTAAATTTATGTGATATATTTTGAAATATAAAAGTATTGCTTAGATTTGTTTGGTCTATTAAGCTACTTAGGTATATATTAGGTACATATTGAGGGTTATGTAGTGTGTGCCAAGAGCTAGTTATGTGTTACATAACAAAAATGGTCCTATCAAAAGGAGTTACTTATTAACAAATCCACAAGGGTCGTGACGAGGATTCGAGTCCTTGTGGGTTTGTTCATTTGATTCATCACGCTATTGTGATTTCTGTGTGTAAGGAGTTACTTATATTTTGTGTTTGTTTGTCCAGGAGCGGACTGTACCCTCCGCCCGGGCTGGTGGGGGGCACCCACCACCCCTACGTGTGTAACTGGATAGCGGGCGACACATACTGCGGGAAGCGGTTCTCCACCTCGGAGGACCTGCTCCAGCACCTGAGGACACACACCAACCTCTCCAGCTCAGAGTCGAGCCTCTCCCTACACGCCCTGCACCACCCGCTGCTGGCCGGCCACCTGCCCCGCGGCTACCCCACCCCGCCCCTCTCACCGCTCTCCGCAGCTCGTTATCATCCCTACGCCAAGCCGCCCCTCTCTCACCTGCCGCCGACAGCCCCTCTCCCCGCCTCAGCCCTCACCGCCGCCTCCCTCACGGGGCTACACCCTCACCCACTCTCTGCCTATTATAACCCCTATTCCATCTACGCGCGGGGGTTGGGGGCCACGACGGGGCTGCACTAGTGAGCGGACCCGACGCCCTCACGCCCCTGTATGTGAGTGGGTGTGAGGGTGTGGCAAGGGTGTGGCCCCCTGGTGGCCGCCACACCCTGTGAGTGAGGGGGAGGGTGTTGTTCTCTCCCTCGTGTGCTGCTGTGATGTCTCCTCTCCTTCAACATGTACAAATCTGTGTTTATGTGAATGTACAGTTTTAAGTCATTAGGGTGACAGTGTGATGTTTTAAGGTGGATCAGTGTGAGAAGTGGGCGGGACTACGCCCATGCTCGCCCGCTCCGCCCTCAGTGTACCGTTTATGTTGTGTGTGTGGCACGTTTACCTATCTGTGATTTCCTTTACATGTCGAGGACAATCAGCTAAGTTTTCTCAACACCGTGAACTCTGATTGTTGTTGGGAGTTCTGATCTCAGTTGTGTCACAAAGCTGAGGCGCTGAAGGAGAACAGTTTCCGTGTCAGGGAGTACCATCGTCGCCGTGGCCAATGGCATCCCTCCCGTAGGATTAAGTGCGTGTTACCGGGCCGCCCCACACACCTCCGCCAGGAAGTGTGTGTGTGTTACGGCCCTGCGGCAGGAGTCGACGACCCCGCGGCCTACCAATGCTCATCTTGGAGGGTCGTCCGTCGTCGTGGAAGGTCGTGTTCCACCTCCGGAGGGCGGTCTCAGCGCCTAACTAACCCAAGCATGCGAGGTATCAAGCTCTTCTTTGCTCTTAGTGACGAAGTCTCTAAAAAAATTGGCTGTGTATCTCTTTTTTTATTATCATTATTATTATTATTTTCATTGTGTAATTTGCAGAGCCATTGATTGCCTATTGCATGCTTTGCTGAGAGATCCTTGAAGATAGACAGCCTCCCTTACTTGTTCCTAAAGCCCCCCAATACCTAATATAAAGCCAAGTGTACATGCTACTGTGTGTGTACCCAAGTCATGTGTTATGGGATTGCTAGCTACTTATTTGTTTGTATATTTATTGTACATCTGTAAACCAAGTTTTAGAGAGAAATACATTTATTTACAGAGCGATTTCTTCTGTCAATGACCTCGAAGCACGTGTTTGGTGAGGAATAAGAGCCCATGAGTACCGGCTGGCGAGTCGCTACAAACACCAATTTGGTTATTTACTCAACGGCATGATAATGGAATTACTCTCCTCAGTCCGTGTCACTACATATAATATCCCTCGGTATTATCTACTTGTCGTAGTTGTTGAAGTTCAAGGGGATGGGGCCGTTGCCAGCACTTGAACGTTATCACACAATATA
>WNGS01003388.1:7010373-7023275 GCA_020271785.1 Procambarus virginalis
TTCTCGCCGGCGCTTGGGATCGAACCCAGGACCACAAGTCCAGCGTGCTGTCCGCTCGGCCGACCGGCTCCCTAGGGGAAATAGATGCTTTGTAAGTCATCACTCATCACCATGAGTAGACTCATGGCCGTCACCAAGCAATTTAGCGAGTCATGCAACCAATTAACCCACAATGTACTTTTATGTTGTTCCACATTACGCGTTATCGCTAGTTAATAAGAGAGAAGTGTATGAGATTCATATTAATTATATTTAGTAATGGTTTCATTCCTATCCTTTGAGTGGTGGTTGATCCCATACCCGTCCTGAGAGAGGTGAAAGAATGGCTATAGAATCCCACATAATGGGTTCAGGAACAAGAAAGCCGGTGGCCGAGTGGACAGAACACTGGACGCGTGATCCTGTGGTCCGGGTTCGATCCCGGGCGCCGGAGAGAAACAACGGGTAGAGTTTCTTTGATGCTCCTGTTTCCTAGCAGTAAATAGGTACCTGGGTGTTAGTCATCTGTCACGGGCTGCTTCCTGGGGGTGGAGGCCTGGTCGAGGACCGGGCCGCGAGGACACTAAGCCCCGAAATCATCTCAAGATAACCTCAAGATAACCAGACCCCCAATTTGATTTAGGTTATGGCAGTGAACATGGAAACGTGCCAAGTTGCTCTAAATCGCATAGTTACTGACAGTTAATTATGTAATGCTTCACATTACAACATGCAGGTCGGCGTTCAATCCCCGACCGTCCAAGTGGTTGGACACCATTCCTACCTCCCCGTCCCTTCACATTACAAGCACGCAGTTGGTGAAGGCTTACTGCACTGGGCAGCTGAGGAGTGTAAACACCCGCTATCGAACAGTTACATTAGTAAATATATAGAATAATAAGGAGCTATGCAGGCGAAGAGTCACAATAACGTGGCTGAAGTATGTTGACCAGACCACACACTAGAAGTTGAAGGGACGACGACGTTTCGGTCCATCCTGGACCATTCTCAAGCGACTTGAGAATGGTCCAGGACGGACCGAAACGTCGTCGTCCCTTCAACTTCTAGTGTGTGGTCTGGTCAATAAGGAGCTATGTCACGTTGAGACGTGTGGCACAGACGACGGAGGCCTTTCCTCCCAAGCTGACTATATAAAACAGAGATTTTCCACCTTTTTCAACTCTCGGCACACTAAACAAGGTGCTGAGATTGTTAAGACCCCCCCCCCCAGCATTTCTTTAAGGAGAGTCTTATATATATATATATATTATATATATATATATATATATATATATATATATATATATATATATATATGTATAATCTTATATTTAGATTTGTGTTTATCCTCCATAGCAATAGTTTCTGGGGGTTATCTCTCTCCTTCTTTATAACCTTTCTTAAAAATCGTAAAGTTAATTATCAGCTATGATGAAGACTGTGTGAAATAAGAGCTTAGCTGTGTGATCCCTCCTTTCCCTCCTCCTCCTCCCCTGTTCTAGACAATCACCCCCACTTCCATCCCCTCTTTCCATCTCCTCTTCCCCTCTCCTCGTCCCCTCTTTCCATTCCTTACCTCCAACTCTTATGTTCTAACAGTATTTATGCTCGTACAACTCACTAACGATTACTATGGCTGGCAACATGCACTTAAATTGGTGAATTTTTCAGGTATAACGAAGCTTTTAGTTTAGTTCATTAATTATGCACCCCATACCCATCTTGTGGGCGGTAGTGGAAAGGGTTACAGAGGCACATAATGGGCTCAGGGACTGAACCCCACAATTCATTTAGCTAAGCAAGTTACAATCTTGATGAGCTAGTTACAAAATTCAATATAAGTCGTCACATCAACAATGGGTTCGAGTTCGACCACAAGTACAGGTTCTAAATTAAGCAACTGACATATGTGGAGAGCTAGTGTCAAAATTTATATGTTTGTCCTGCACACCGCCCCCATCCAGTGGGCAGCGGTGGATAGGTTACAATCACTCAGTTACTACCTACAGTTAGCAAACTGGGGATATTTGGCTAAAATTTCTGGTAGCAGATCATTTTGAATGAAATATTTACTCATCGCTGGAACATTGGTTATAGAATTGTCTCTAAATTCACGTATCTTTTCACACTCCATCACATAGTGACGGAGGGTGTGCGAATAATTTTGTTGACACAGTTTACATTTGGTCAGGTCTACATCGGCAGATAATGAGAATTCCCAGAGATACTTGTAACCGAGTCTAAGCCGAGCAGTAGTAACATCTAGAAGTCTGCTGATTTTATTGGATGATCCATAGATGCGTGGCTCCTCTTGCATGATAGTATGATGATAGATGGAATTACTGGTGTCAATTTCACTTTGCCTCAGATCTACAAGATCTTGTTGAAGTTCTCGGTGTACTGCTGCTCTCAGATTGCTCATTGATAATCCAAGGTTACACTCAACGGCTCCTTTAAAGGCAGATTCTTTGGCTAACTTATCAGCGCTATCATGCATTTAGAGGCCAACATGATGGTAGACATAACGAAGTGATGGTAGAACTAAGATTGATGGCTTGAAGAAAAAAAGGATAAAGGAAAGGAAATATACGAGAGAGAGAGAGAGAGAGTGAGAGAGAGATAAAAGCGAACGAGAAAATTGATATGAAAAGAGAGGGAAGAGATGAAGCAAAACCAAGCATAGACAATAACTAGAGAACATAAACTATCTCACGAAGGCGCCTTAAAGAACATTTCTAAATGCAACAGCCAATTAGTGACAAGATTAGATAAAGACTAAGCAATCGCATTAATCTACGAACGTTGGGATGGAGGGTGTAGGAGCCGAGCAAGCACGTCTTGCCAAGTGTGCAGATGAGTATATCTAAACGAGTTGTTGTTGTTTGAGATTCGCTACTTGGAACAAAGACTTCCAAGTAGCACGGTCTATGGTAACCCCGTTGTGGACTCACCTGGCACAGGAGCGGGGCTGTGTGTCTCTCTCTAAATGAATACATTTAGGCCCGTATATACACGCCTGATTATATATATATATATATATGAATACGACGATATATATATGAATATACGACGACCTTGTGAAGGAAATTCTACCTGCCCACTTACATCAGCTGGCAGGTGTACATGATCCCAATTTTACACGCTGTGCCACAGAGTGGGCCTCTCGTGCAGGCCCATCACCTCAACCACCATCCCCAAAAGCCCACAGGCAATCCAGCTGGGATGGCCCCATTGTAGACAAAGTTGCTGCAGAGTGCCTGGGTGCTGCATCAACACAGCACGACATTGCTCGCCTCACAGCAGTAGCAGCCCCTCATGCAGGGGATTTCCTGTTAGCAACCCCAATGTCGGCAACTGGCACGCGTCTCACACCACACGCCCTCCGAATTGCTGTGGCCCTCCGCCTTGCTGCCCCAATCCACACCAGATATAGGTGTATTTGCGGCGAGGTGGTGGCTGACAGGTACGGCCACCATGGCCTACTCTGCCAAAGCACGGGAGGATGGCACTCGAGGCACAGTGAAGTTAACGACATCATCAAGAGGAGCCTCACCACAGCTGGATGCCCAGCCGAGAGAGAGCCTCGTTACCTAACGCCCCGTAACTCTGATGCTCTTATTGGTCGCCCGGATGGTATCACAGTGAACCCCTGGAAGAATGGCAAGCAGTTGGTATGGGACTACACGTGCGTATCAACCCTGGCTAACACCTACATTGACCTCAGTGTTGCACAACCAGGTGGCGCTGCCACCCACAGGGAAGCAGCCAAATCCCGTAAGTATAGAGAACTTGATCACCACTACAATTTTGTCCCCATTGCTTCTGAGACACTCGGCGCCTGGGGTAAAAGTGCTACCAGTTTTTTGAAGGAACTGGGTTCTAGGCTCATTGAAACAACAAGGGACCCTAGAGCTGCCAGCTTTCTTTTCCAGCGCCTCAGCGTGGCGATACAGAGGGGAAATGCGCACTGCATCCAGGGTTCCTGCCCGCCATCTGAGGACCTGGAGGAACTCGACAACCTATGATAACCATCTTTGTAACCTATATGTAACTCCTTTTTTGTAACACAGTTCAAATAAAGCAAATATATATGTGTACATACAAAAGAATGGGGGTGGTAGGAGAAGAAAATATTAGTGTTCAGTGAGAAACCACAAAGTCTCCTCTGAATACGTTTTATTTTCTTCTCCGAGGCTATGGGTCCCCACATTGGCACCAGAGGTGGTACCCTCACAAACTAAAAAACCTATATATATATATATATATATATATATATATATATATATATATATATATATATATATATATATATATATATACATATATATATATATATATATATATATATATATATATACATACATATATATATATATATATATATATATATATATATATATATATTTTATATTGAAAGATGCCCCCAGGGATTGACATGGTCAGTGTTGAATAATTCGGTGAACCTGCATCAGAATGGCTCGTTTATATTTTCTGATTTAGTGTGTTCTTAATTGTTATTTCAACTCATACGCATAATTGAGTTTAAGGTCGGAGAATAAAGCGATTCCCATTCAAAGTGAGGATTTCTAAAGGGTTTGAGCACAGCTGGGGAGCCCTGCGCTCTACGTGAGTGGGTCCACAAAGAGAGGGACGTGTGGAGTCATGGGACAGACAGCAAACTCTACGAAACATCTTTACGCGCGTGTGTGTTCGGGTAGCCGGAATGCCACCAGCCTGTGGACTAGGCTGGTGGCCTGGTCCACACCACCAGGAATGCCTGTGGTGTGGTGCAAGGCTCACATTCTTACCACCGGAGAGAAACTCACCCGGTGCTCACCACAAACCCTTGGTCGTTTGCTTTGCAAGGCTGTCAACTTGAATTCGACATTGTTCCTGTGGCAGCATCAACCAGGAGGGCGCTTCACTCACTCTGCCTGCCTCCCCATGGCATTATATACCTCCGTTGGCCCCTCACTTTTGTTTTTCGTTTTGTTTCAGTTTCCATTTACTCTCTCATTGTGCTTTTCCTCCTCCTCCTCCTCCTCTGTCTTGTTAACACCTGATATAATCACACTTATCTCCTGCCCTGTAGCTATCGCTTCTCCACTACCTCATTACATCCGGCTCCCTCACTCTCATAGCCTCTACCCCTCCAATGTTCTTGCTCTTCGTCCTTCCAACACCCCTTCCCTCCTACACCTCTACCCCTGCAACACACCCCTCCCCCTGCAACACACCCCTCCCCCTGCAACACACCCCTCCCCCTGCAACACACCCCTCCCCCTGCAACACACCCCTCCCCCTGCAACACACCCCTCCCCCTGCAACACACCACATAGTGTCAGCAGCCTCTCAGTACGCTCCCTCGCTCCCTCCCTGCCTCCACGCCTCAGTGTCAGCTCTCCTCCACTCTCGCGTCAACGCCTAAGAAACAAAACCTCTTCGGGAGGTCTCAGGAATCTGGCGTGTGTGAGTGTGCGCCTCCCCCCAAGCTGTCGTGGCCGCCGAGCCGACAAGTCCCTCCGCTAACGAAGCAGGTAAAATATCACTGGAGCAGAGGACACAACAACACGCCTCTCAACACCTTTCCCCCAGCACCGCACAGCTCGTAAATTGGCCTTATCGCGGGCCATCTGAGGTCAGCAAATTAGCCAAGTCGCCCCCCGCCCATCTCGCGGCCTCGAAAGCTGGCTTCAAAGACCCCCGCTTCACCCTCAACTTTATCATACTCCGAAGCCTTTCCTTACGATGAATCCTGAGATGGAACTTTGTGTGTGGAAGCCATAAATCACGGGAGTCTTGTTTAGGCTAGATAGCGAGTGTAGTCACGTCTGATGGAACAACAATTTCAATCCATTAAGGGGTGATCCACGGCCCGTCCTCCACTCAGTCATTGGACGTGCGGTCTGGGCTTGATCACATAGAAGAATGACCAGGCCGGTCTTCGCTCTGGTTACCTCGGTGTGGACGTATAAGGCCAGTGTTGCTGAGTGATCCTTATAATTCTTCTTGGCCTTAACTTCAAGAGGCGAGGCGCCAGGCTTCAGTTCCTCCACTCCCTGAGTGGTAGTCGCCCTCTTCCTCATCATTCTAATTAGATGCCCTTTGGCAGTTAGTGCAGTTTAACTGCCTTTAACCCCTAATTAAAACTACCAGATAAAACAACCGGACTGATCTCGCTCTCAATGCATATCGTGGCTTCAGTTCAAGGGATGAATGTTACATAGAAGAGGCACAGCGGGAGTGTGGAGTAGGAGCAGGAAGAGGAGGAGAGAGGGTAGGGGGAAGGGAAGGGTCTGTGTGTCTGTGTGTCTGTGTGGCGTTTCGGACGCAGTAAGGCGGACCAAGACATCAAACGATGCCGCTCTCTCTCTCTCTCTCTGACCCGCACACGCATAAATCTTCTCTTGTTTTATGCTTCCCGCTGCTCCCCCTCCTCCACTGCTACGCTTTAACTATCCCCCCCCTCCTTTCCCTCCTCCCGTTCTCCTCTTACTCCAACTCTTCTTCCTCCTTCGCCTCTTCCACCTACTACTACTGCTACTACCACTTCCATCCGGTGGCATAGCACTGTGCAATATACACTTAATATCACTAACTCATCAATACTCACAATTGGCATTAATTGTCCTCTGTAGTATTTGTTCACGAGTGTGTTTGTGTCTCATTTCACCAGCAACTGTGCTGGTATGTATGGAGATGAGCTAGATGAGCTCATCTAGCTCATCTCAGCATGGAGATGAGCTAACTGGAATATCTCAGTTTACTAAGTCATGTCTGTGAACCTCATGGCGGTAAGACACTTTTTAACGACGAGTTTTCTAGACAAGTTTCTTCCTTAATTTCACTGAATGTTTTCACGGGAACAGAAAATGCACATAGTCTAGCTATGATAAATTTAATATTAACTTTATGTGTCTGTCTGGAAGAGGAAGGCCTCATATTGATTATTTTCTCGTGATAATGCTCTAACTTCTTATATCAGTGGGTATAAGACACTGATGGTGACAGCAGATATATCCGGCTATTTTCCTGTTATATCTACTTCATTATACCTCACTCACTGCTGCCAGTGATGAACAGTCCTCCCAGAACACATAACTCCGGAAAGGGTTGATTGGACAGGTGTATGGGTAAGAAGGAGGTTGATTGGACAGTGTATGGGTAAGAAGGAGGTTGATTGGACAGGTGTATGGGTAAGAAGGAGGTTGATTGGACAGGTGTATGGGTAAGAAGGAGGTTGATTGGACAGGTGTATGGGTAAGAAGGAGGTTGATTGGACAGGTGTATGGGTAAGAAGGAGATTGATTGGACAGGTGTATGGGTAAGAAGGAGGTTGATTGGACAGGTGTATGGGTAAGAAGGAGGTTGATTGGACAGGTGTATGGGTAAGACGGAGGTTGATTGGACAGGTGTATGGCTAAGAAGGAGGTTGATTGGACAGGTGTATGGCTAAGAAGGAGGTTGATTGGACAGGTGTATGGGTAAGAAGGAGGTTGATTGGACAGGTGTATGGGTAAGACGGAGGTTGATTGGACAGGTGTATGGCTAAGAAGGAGGTTGATTGGACAGGTGTATGGGTAAGACGGAGGTTGATTGGACAGGTGTATGGGTAAGAAGGAGGTTGATTGGACAGGTGTATGGGTAAGAAGGAGGTTGATTGGACAGGTGTATGGGTAAGAAGGGGGTTGATTGGACAGGTGCATGGGTGAATGGGGTGGATGTATACAAAACTCATCCAGAACATAAGAATAAAGGAAACTGCAGAAGGCCTATTGGCCCATACGAAGCAGCGTATATTTATATCCACCCAATCTCATTCATATACATGTCTAACCTACGCTTGAAACAATCAATGGGTCCTACTTCTATTATGTTACGCGGTAATTGGGTCAACAAATCAACAACCCTGTTACTGAACCAACATTTACCCAGGTCTTTCCTAAATCTAACCTTACCTATTTTATACCCATTATTTCGTGTTCTATTTTGTGTTGATACTTTAATACCATATTAATATCCCCCTTTGTTATGCCCATTCATCCGCTTATACACATGTATCATATCACCCTAATTATTCGTCTTTCTAGAGAATGTAAATTAAGCTTTTTCAATCTTTCTCTTTATGAAAGGTTTCTAATTTTCGCGATTAACTTTGTCATCCTACGCTTATTATTATTAACATCTTTATTGACAAAATTAATTACAATTTTGCCTAATCTGAGGATTTTGATAGTCTTATTAAAGTGAGGATAATGCTGGTATTCACTGTCACGCAGGACAGAGGGTCATACATCCTACGCTGGACGCGTTTTAGTGAATTTGAACCTATTCTATAGTACGGCGACCAAAACTAAACTGCATAACCTAAATGGGGGCTAACCAGAGCAAGATATAGGTGAAGAATACACTAGGTGTCTCATCACTAACACTTCGATAAATAAATCCTAGTGTCCTATTTACCTTATTACGAACATTCATGCAATGATTTTTTGGTTTTAAATTCGTACTAATCATAACTCCCAGATCCCTTTCGTAATCTGACTTCGCCATCTCAACACCATCTAGCTCGTATCTTGTAACTATCATCATTACCTAGCCTCAGAACCTTATATTTGTCAGCATTAAACTGCATCTGCCAATCTGTTGACCATTTCAAAGCCCTATTTAGACGGCTAAATATGGCCCAACAGACCCGACTTGATTCCTATGATAATTTATGTGGAAGTAATTTTTCTTTCCTACACCCAAACAAGGCTTGAGAACGGACTCCTGCTCAAGCATTGAAACCTAAGGCTTGCTTAGGCCCTGAGACAAAAACTGACTTAGACTTTGAGACGTAAATCTTACAGAGGCACTGAGATCAAAGCCTCCTCGGGTTTCAAGTCTTCAATATTGCTACGTTCTTGATACGGTGAGTCGTTTGAGGTAAAAGTCTTAAGGTTTACAGAGGCTTGTAGATCTAATGTTATGTGAGGCCCAGAAATATAATGCCTGCTGATGCCCTGAGGCATAAATCGGGGTCACGGCATCAGCCTTAAAGACTGAGTCCAAAGGACCTCTAGCTTGTCTCTTGTGTAAAGACAAAATAAATAAGTCTGAACATATCCCCGACAATACGTTCCGATGCTCAACGGCTAAAAAGATTTTTCCTCCAAGGTAACAGTCTTTTGGGAAAGCTTAAAGTCTCAGTACTCGTGGTCGTCTGAGAGATTCTTGCGGGATGACAGGAAAATTGTCTGAAAAGTTTTATGGAAGGGTCAACTTAAGGAGTCGATGAAAAGACTTAGTTGATTAGGAGCCACTTTGAAAAGTTGAAGAGCGTTGATGCGTTGAGTTAGCCAGATTGATTTTGATGAGTGAAAGAATATTTGTTTTGTATACACAACATCTTGTACCACCTATTTGTACACTCCTAGTTGTACTTGTGAGTGGAGGAGTTACAGCTCTCTATAACCGCTTCTCAGCCCATAATCAACAGGTGTGGGGGTGTATAAGTGCCTGAGTTATTAAGGTTATGTCATATCTACATCCGAAGCTGTGATTGGAGTGCCTCTCCACCACTTCCATTCTTACAAAAATGTAAAAATTTTGCCTCGAGAGGCGAGTTTATTGGGCAGCGCCGCTCATCTTGTGAGTGGACACACCGCCATAGCAGCATGTACAACACTCCCCAATAGGAAGAAAACCCGCTGGGTTGTTCATCCTGTCACTTGTACCCAGACACAGCTGGACTAAGAACAGTTAACACATTCAGTGATATTTCAATTCCTGTTATCACCGATTTGATGTTGCAATTGTTGTTGGTGGTGATGTTGGGGATTGGGGGGGGGTTGATCCTTTCAGATGGTGATGATTGTTGGTGATGATGATGGTGTTGGTGTTGCTGGTAGCTGTTCTAGGTGGTAGTGATGTTAGCTAGTGATGGTAAAGGTAGTGGTGGGGATTGTGATGGTGCTAGCTGACACTCGAGATGCGAGGTAGTGATCGTATAATTAGTGATAACGGTAGTAGTGGTGATCGTGGTAGATAGTGGTGGTGGTGTTAGCGATCGCTGGCGCCTTGGGGACAGTAATGGTGGTGGTGTTTAACGAGATAATAAATGGTCTCGTTAAACAATGATATCGTCATTATAGAGGTGACGATATTATTGCTGGTGATGATGGTGGGTAGTGGTGATAGTGGTGATGATAGCAAGTTGAGAGAGAGAGAGAGAGAGAGAGAGAGAGAGAGAGAGAGAGAGAAGAGAGAGAGAGAGAGAGGAGAGAGAGAGAGAGAGAGAGAGAGAGAGAAACATAGCTATGTGATAGTTGGAAACAGCGAGAATAGCTACAGAAGGATAATAGAGATGAATAGACCGTATGGTAGATATAACGCAAAGAAGAGGGATGGTGATATGGGGTAAACGGAGGAGGTGGTGAGGGCTGAGAGAGGTGGTGGTGGTGGTTTGGTGGGGGTTCGAACCACTGCCGACGGGTGGTGGTGGTAAATAGGAAGTTCCACAATAGAGTCACACTATAAGACCCGGGTGTTCCCATCAAAGACGCCCGAAAGGATGCCACAGTTCGCGGAGGACAGAATATCAACCCAATTTCCTTGCCCCTGACGCAATATACAACAGTTTCCCCCCAAAAAAAACAACAACTCGGACTCTAAAATTGTAATGCATTTTAAGTGTTATAACGTGAGAATATTCATGGAAAGGGTGACGATGAAATAAAGTTTTCGTTACATTTTCAGCTTCCCAAGTGAGGGTATTGCCTTCCCTTCAACGACCCTAGCCGACAATGGACGTATTGTAATTTTGGGGGGTCATTTGTACGGTCCAACAACTGTCGCAAGGTGAGGGGGTATAAATTGAGATTGGTGAGGACACACAGCGGCTGCGGCTGTCTCCGGCTCACCTGGAGGAGGTAGGCAAGATTGACGACAGTTCCTGCTGTGGCCTGCGGTCTGGGAGCTGACCTGCTGCTGTCAGCTGCTTGTTTTATGTCAGGGGTTCCGCTGGCTGGGGAGACAGCCAAATGGTGAAATTCCACGCCTAAGGGAATATTGTGTAGCTAACTTTACAAGATTGTTTACTTGCTTAGCTAAATAGTTTGTGGGTTCAGTTCCTGAACCTATCATGTGCATGTATAACCCCTGCCACCACTGCCCACGGGATTGATATGAGGTAAACTATAGGAATACACAATACCTTACTTTCATGCATTTCTCCTAACTCGAAGAGAGAAAACAAACGTAAACTCTCATTTTGATCTTATCCCTCACGAAAGGAGGGTAAAAAAAAGAATCACCTTAGTCCAAAAGATATCTCTCCATCTCCTTCCTTGAAGACTCTCTCAGCCGAAGACAGAGACCAGGTGGTAGACAGAGACCTGTCTGGTAAGGCGAGGAGTGACGGGGGGCAGCTTGGCCCGCGCTACCGGACACCGGACCCAAAAATAGTGTGGACAGGTCCTGTGTTCAGTGACTCACGTAGGGGGGGGGGGCGGGAGGGGTGGGGGTGGGGGACCTGCGGACACACACATCAGCGGCATCGTCCAAAGAAAGCCCTACTTTTTTTTGGTGGCTTTGAGAAACCCCCACACCACCCCCCTCTTCCCCCTCGTTACCGAAATGACTTGGTCTTCTCATCTGAAGCGGCTTTGAGGACTACCCAACCATTTCCACTAGTTGAGGTTTACAGGGGCCCTTTGACTAACGTAAGAATACAACATTATCTCTTTTTGCCTTCGTATTTAAAATTACCTTCACACACACAAAAAAAAAACCTCAGTATCCAGGCCCAGTGAACAGTGGCTTCCCTTCACAAAGGCTGCAAACTTTATAACAACGAGGTCTCCCCCCCCCAAGGCGAGAGAGAAAAATGTCATCCCACCGGATGTTCGCGTTACAAAGCCATTCATCTTCGATAATTCCCCCCTTTTGTAATGGCAGTTATGGATTAATATGACAGCCTGGATAAGTGCCAGGGAACAATGTCCCCAGCGAAGGGTGTAAGACTGCCCCCCAGGGGCGGCCCAAGCAGGTGTGTGTGGGTGTGTGTGTGTCCTTCAAGACGACACACGCGCTGGGAACAGGCGACACGGAAATTGTTTTATCGGATCTACGGAAGGACAGCTGGCTGCCATGGTGTTGGGTGACAGCGAGGAGGAGAAGGAGTGGTGCCGCCTCCACAGCACGACCCGTGTGGCACTGTCTAATGTCTCCTGTCTTGACGACCCGCGTGGCACTGTCTAACGCCTCCTGTCTCATAGACGACCCGCGTGGCACTGTCTAACGCCTCCTGTCTCATAGAAGACCCGTGTGGCACTGTCTAACGCCTCCTGTCTCATTGACGACCCGCGTGGCACTGTCTAACGTCTCCTGTCTCATAAACGA
This sequence comes from Procambarus virginalis, assembly GCA_020271785.1. Taxonomy (NCBI): domain Eukaryota; kingdom Metazoa; phylum Arthropoda; class Malacostraca; order Decapoda; family Cambaridae; genus Procambarus; species Procambarus virginalis. The sequence goes on from WNGS01003388.1 coordinate 7,022,737, forward strand.
CCCGTGTGGCACTGTCTAACGCCTCCTGTCTCATAGAAGACCGTGTGGCACTGTCTAACGCCTCCTGTCTCATAGAAGACCCGCGTGGCACTGTCTAACGTCTCCTGTCTCATTGACGACCCGCGTGGCAATGTCTAACGCCTCCTGTCTCATGACGACCCGCGTGGCACTGTCTAACGTCTCCTGTCTCATTGACGACCCGTGTGGCACTGTCTAACGCCTCCTGTCTCATAGACGACCCGCGTGGCACTGTCTAACGCCTTCTGTTTCATAGACGACCCGTGTGGCACTGTCTAACGCCTCCTGTCTCATAGACGACCCGTGGCACTGTCTAACGTCTCCTGTCTCATAGACGACCCGCGTGGCACTGTCTAACGCCTCCTGTCTCATTGACGACCCGTGTGGCACTGTCTAACGCCTCCTGTCTCATTGACGACCCGTGTGGCACTGTCTAACGTCTCCTTGTCTCATAAACGACCCGTTTGGCACTGTCTAACGCCTCCTGTCTCATTGACGACCCGTATGACAGTGTTCAGTAG
>WNGS01003388.1:7067894-7087519 GCA_020271785.1 Procambarus virginalis
GGAGAGATGCCTGGCACTCCCATACACTCCCCTGGCACTCCCATACACTCCGCTGGCACTCCCATACACTCCCCTGGCACTCCCATACACTGGCCGGGCCTCTAGTGCTTGGTCTACAAACCCCTCCTTCCCCTGGCTTTTACCACAAGGCCCAAAGACCCCACGCCTTCACCCCAACGACGATCAGAAACCTCATCCAACTCTCACCGTTATTTTTTGCTCGTCAAGAATGAAGGTTGTTGAGCGGACGTGATTGGCGATGTCATGAGAAGTCTTTCTGTCATGTCATGCAGATGTGACTTCCTGCTGAAGGCGGGAGCATGAAGCATGTTGTAGTGGTGCGATGGGGGGTGATGGTGTGTGGTGGGTAGTGGTGAGTGTGTGAGAGTGGGTGGGATGGGTGACGTGGGGGAAAGTGGTTAAAGCCGTGGCCGGTGGAAGGAGGGTATTATCATGGGAAAGCGCGAGCCATTACTACTATATAGCCTATAGAAAGGTCAGGTAAGGATTGGGATGGGACATTGGGGAAGGAATGGTGTTCCACACTTGCATGGACGGTTGGGGATTGAACGCCCCGACCCCTGCATGAAGAGGAGACCGGTTACTACTACCGTCTAGCCCAGTGATGTTGGGCAGTGAGGTTGTGGAACTGGACCATCCTTTCTAGCTCGACCATTGTCTCTGAATGTGATCCTTGCTTTCCTGTTCATCAAGTACTGAATACTATTTATGTTTTTTTTCGTCAAGATATCCAAACTTTTCTCCATCTCATGCATTAGACTTTTGGAGAACAAAGAACACATCAAATTCAATTTGTCCATGCAATCGGAAAAATGTATTCTTCCGCTGGTCGTTTTTGTTTCCTTGTCGTAAATTTGTCTTTTTTTTTTGCCAGCATGGACGTTCATCATCTTCAGCCACTTTGCCCCTCTTTACAAGTGTATCCGTCCTAGATATCCCATTATTCTCTTCCGGATTACTTTCTCCAGCACTCTGTAATGCTCGTGCTCGGGCCCTGCTGGTCTATAGTTTGCGACCCGTTATCTTGGAGGTTATCTTGAGATGATTTTGGTGGCTTTAGTGTCCCCCCGCGGCCCGGTCCTCGAACCAGGCCCTCCAACCCCCAGGAAGCAGCCCGATTGACATCTGACTAACACCCAGGGTACTATTTTACTGCTAGGTCAACAGGGGCATAGGGTGAAAGAAACTCTGTCATGTGTCTCTCCGTGCCCGGGATCGGAACCCGGGACGACAGGATCACAGTCCAGCGTGCTGGTCCGCTCGGCTCCGACCGCTCCCTATCGTGCTCGTGTCTATCTCCATTTTGGAAATTGTGGAGAAGATTTTGTTACAAATGTGTAGGGAGGTCTCTGGATGTCCTGTTTCGTCTTCTTCGTGTGTTTGCCAGTCCAGCAACCAGGAGGCCTGGTCCGACGCCGGGCCGCGAGGACGCAATAAGCCCCGGAAGAACCTCAAGGTAACTCTCAGGTATACCTCAAGGTAGGTAGTGGGATGGGGAAGTTGGGGGTAGAGGGGGGGGGAGTGTAGAAAGTCAGAAGAGCCACTTGTGAAAGATATTGATGGCTGTTGACCAGACCACGCACTCAGAAGTTGAAGGGACACCGACGTTTCGGTCCGTCCTGGGCAATTCTCAAGTCGCTCTCAACGACTTGAGAATGGTCCAGGACGGACCGAACGTCGTCGTCCTTCCAACTTCTAGTGTGTGGTCTGGTCAACATACTTCAGCCACGTTATTGGTGACTCTCGCCTGCTTGATGGCTGTTGTATGTGACTGAAGAAGGAATTAGCCATTCCATTCCAAGTCAGCTCAAGTGTGCATGACCGCTTGTGTCTGAGGTTACCACTCAAGGGCACCTGCAGCGCCCCCTAACGCTCAAGGGGTGACCCCTTACCCATCAAGTGAGCCCGCCTCTTATTCATTCGTCGCGGTCCGCCACTCTTCCCATCACGCGCGCTTCGAGGGGGTTAAAAAAGACCCATTGGATTATTGAGGATACATAGGGAGAGAGTGTCATATGGGAAGGAGAGGGGCAGATACATGGTTTGTGTCATTGTGAGAAGCCGCAGAAAAGTGTTCCAGAGAGGAGGGGAGTAGGGTAGGTAGGATGAGGAGGGATGAGAGGATTTGTGGTATGGTGGGGAGGGGGGATTTAGGTAGGCTTTATACTGCACTATGGAAGATGTTGCTGGAACGTAATAAAGTACGTCCAGCCGACGTTTACGACGCGTTAACTTTCCTCAAAGAGTGTCCCTCCCCCATCCTTCCCTCATCTCTCTCTCTTTCACCTTCCCTTTTTCCCACCTTCCCGTTCCTTCCTACTTCATACGGTTTGAAAGGCACTCCGGTCAACCCTCTAACCCACCCACAAGGTACATCTATGAGGCAGAGTGATTGACAATTGAGGAATAGGGACCAAAAGAGCCGAAGCCCAACCCCCGCAAGACAATTGTATGATGAAGGAGAGAGAAAGTAGAGAGGAGAGAGCAAGGAGAGAGATGAAGAGAGATAGAGAGAGAGAGAGAGAGAGATAAGAGAGAGATAGAGGCTGAGATGAGGAGAGGAGAGAAGGAGAGGAGAGAGGACACCACCCACATATCCATTAACACATCAAATCCGTGTGATAAACCCTTCGACAACACCTGTGACCTTTCGTCTGCCCCCGTGACCCCAGCTGTCCTCTGTCACCTGTCAAGACAACAAGAAAGAAATACGGCAGTTAGTGTCGTCTCGCTCGACCATCCGCTAAGGGAATCCTACTTGACCTTACTTGACCCCGGCGGTAACGTTTAGCACGTAGGTGCTAACGCGAGGATCACCAGGTCATTTCAGGTCAAAGCAGTAATGGGTTACACTGAGGGACTGCCTCAGAGAAGATTGATGCATCTGTCATCAAGTTGAATGATGAACTCAGGCTTCCTTGGTCTGTCAAGGGCTTTTGACCTCACTTGACCTCCGGGGGGGGGGGGAGAAGGGGTTGAGAGAAACATTAACGTTCTACAAGATAGTTGGCTGAAACAGCTGTCACTGCTTGAGCTGACGAAATGAAATGCATGTAAGCAGAAAAATTACGTATTTTGAGTTTATAAATTACTCAAAAACGCCCAGACACGCAAATAGAGTTAGACAGTTTGACAGGCACAGATACAGACAGGCAGATAGACAGAGAATGACCGGGAAAAATAACCAGAAAAATTAAGAAAGGAGAATCAGAGAGCGGGACATGATCCAGACGTGCAAAATTCTAATGGGGGAGCTGATATAGTAGATATAAATATGTCTATGTTGAGAGACAAAAAAATGAGGAAAGAGTCGTGCACAGACAAGCAGTGAGGCTCAGCGGTGTCATCATAGACGTTTGAACGAAAGAGAAGATAAATAATGTGGGCTATATATATATATATATATATATATATATATATATATATATATATATATATATATATATATATATATATATATATATATCCACATCCACATTTTTGAACCCTAATCATCAATAATTATAATTTTGTTTAAAGATGATGATTGAAGATGATTGCACACACACACACACACACAGCTTGCATGCAGCTGCTTACCATTAGGTACCCAGCTATAGGAATGCACTTGTGTAAGCACTCGTGTAAAGAAGCATCTAGTCCATATTAGACATCGTGCATAGATTAGCAACAGACTCATCCCCTTCAATATATAAAAAAATATTCAGGATTTTCAGCCTGTGATGACACTTTACGCTCACTATGTACTTGTAAGATCTGGAGGTGCATCAACCTAGCTGCGTTGATCATCTCCTGAGATATGAAAAGGACGAGATAGTTCAGTGGATATAGCACACACACACGACGGAAACCGATCTTCACATAGATCAAAAACACCATGAAAATCACCTTGGAATTATGAAGGCTGACAACCTAATGTTTAGTGAGTTTAAACAGAGTTTAAAACATCAGCCTGGAACATCAGGGAGGAAAATGTTGTAGTGTACTAATGAAAGCCCGTAGGTCCTGGGATACCACAACACTACACCATATCAATGGATACCACACAAACCACATCCAGTGATACAACTACACTTATTCACTTTTCAAATCACTTGTAATGTCTCATCTTGAATACTCTCCTCCCAAGGTAGGAAAACTTTCTGAAATATAAGGAATACAGACAACGTATCTGCATACATAGAGTAAAACTCTTTCATTACTGAGACCTGCTCTAAGCACAGAACTTAGAACTTACTCTATAAGAACTTACTAAATAGGAACTTACTCTATAAGAACTTACTAAATAGGAACTACTCTATAAGAACTTACTAAATAGGAACTTACTCTATAAGAACTTAATAATAGGAACTTACTAAATAGGAACTTACTCTATAAGAACTTACTAAATAGAACTTATTATAAGAACTTACTAAATAGGAACTTACTCTTAAGAACTTACTAAATAGGAACTTACTCTATACGAACGAGACTAGAGACATATTTTTATAATATATACATAGAAGGTACTCGCAGGTCTGCTCTCATATATCTACAATATAGAATACAAACTTTCTGGAGCGATAGATATGAAAGGAAGTGCAAAATAGATCCGGTGAAGAGCAGAGGTGCCACTGTGAAGAGCAGAGGTGCCACTGTGAAGAGCAGATGTGCCACTGTGAAGAGCAGAGGTGCCACTGTGAAGAATAGAGGTGCCACTGTGAAGAATAGAGGTGCCACTGTGAAGAGCAGAGGTGCCACTGTGAAGAATAGAGGTGCCACTGTGAAGAGCAGCGGTGCCACTGTGAAGAGCAGATGTGCCACTGTGAAGAACAGAGGTGTCAAGGATGAGATAGATTTATGTTGGCTTGGTCGATACGTTGATATCAGACGTCGCAGGATGACCTGGGCGATACATTGATATCACACGTCGCAGGATGACCGCCTTTGGGGTGAAGACACTCTGCATGATCATTAATCATGCCAGCGTGGCTTGAAATTAAGTTGATCATCATCCGTCGGCTTTTTTTGTGAGATCACCCTCAAGCTTGGCTGAGATTAGATCTGTTGTGTTGTGTGGTGGTTAGCGCCTATTCAGTACCGCGGTAGCTAGTGAGGGCGACCACATGATCCTCATAGTTTGTGAGTGTTGCAAGGGGGCTTGCATGTGACTGTTTCGTGAGGAGAGTGTTGCAGGGGGCTTGCTTGTGGCTGTTTTGTGAGTGTTGCAAGGGGCTTGCTTGTGGCTGTTTTGTGAGTGTTGCAAGGGGCTTGCTTGTGGCTGTTTTGTGAGTGTTGCAAGGGGCTTGCTTGTGGCTGTTTTGTGAGTGTTGCAAGGGGCTTGCTTGTGGCTGTTTTGTGAGGAGAGTGTTGCAGGGGGGCTTGCTTGTGGCTGTTTTGTGAGTGTTGCAAGGGGCTTGCTTGTGGCTGTTTTGTGAGGAGAGTGTTGCAGGGGGCTTGCTTGTGGCTGTTTTGTGAGTGTTGCAAGGGGCTTGCTTGTGGCTGTTTTGTGAGTGTTGCAAGGGGCCTTGCTTGTGACTGTTTTGTGAGTGTTGCAAGGGGTTGCTTGTGACTGTTTTGTGAGTGTTGCAAGGGGCTTGCTTGTGGCTGTTTTGTGAGTGTTGCAAGGGGCTTGCTTGTGACTGTTTTGTGAGTGTTGCAAGGGGCTTGCTTGTGACTGTTTCGTGAGGGAGTGTTGCAAGGGGGGCTTGTTTGTGGCTATTTCGTGAGGGAGTGTTGCAGGGTCTTCATTATAACTAGAAGGAGAGGTTTTGATTTATATATATGAAGTTTACCGAGAAGTAAACTCTGTGTCTTGGTGTATACACACTGAGGGGTTTCATTAGTCTTGCACTTGCTAGCTGCTCAGAAAGCTGTTGGGATGGTCTTGAGAACCATTCTTCGGTTGTTAGGTCTTAATAAGCCTTCCATGGTTGATATGCCTTAATAATGCCCCAGTGGTTGATAGGCCTTAATAACCCCCCATGGTTGATAGGTCTTAATAATCCCCCCATGGTTGATAGGCCTTAATAATCCCCCAATGGTTGATAGGTCTTAATAATCCCCCCATGGTTGATAGGCCTTAATAATCCCCCCATGGTTGATAGGCCTTAATAATCCCCCCATGGTTGATAGGCCTTTAATAGGCGAGCAACACAATCAATCCAAGGATGATGAAGCCTCTGGACCGATAACCATTAGGGTCTACAACCTATTCCGGAATGAACGTTATGACGTCACAGTGACGTCACACACCTCATGGACACACACACACACACACACATATATATATATCAAACTATTTTCTCTGTGCAGTTAGGTAAGAATAGACTGGGTTAGGTTATCGTTATGTTAGGTTATGGTTAGGTTAGGGTGGATTTGTTTACAAAAAGGCGATGACGTATGGAGTGCATACTTTCTCAGGTCTTAGACCCCACTCGGTAAGACAGCTCAGCGCCTTGACAGGTTCAAGGTGGTGATGCTTTTCACGTTGTTCCTGAATGTGTTAATGTAAAAAAATGATTCCTTTCACACTACAAGAAAGGGCTCATAGCAACACAGAAGAAATGGGAGGGTGTATTTGTGAGAGGGGGCTGGTGTTGGGGTAGGAGGTAGGTGCTGGGAAAGGAGACTGGAATTAAGGACTAGAAGGTGACCTCTGATTTGGATTGTAAGACGGGAAGGGGAGGAGGAAAGGGAGGAGGAAGGGCAGGAGGAAAGGAAGGGGAGGAAGGGCAGGAGAAAGGGCAGGAGGAAAAGGGTGGAAAGGAAGATCAGGCATCAGCGGCGCCTTCAAAGGCTACGAGACAAAAATGATCCCAAACCTTACGACCAATTTTGCCAAGTGACACTTCAGTATTTGCATTTTTTCCTTCCTCTCTACCCCCTCTCTTTCTCTCTTTTCCCTCACTTCCCATCCCACCACCACCCCTCTCACCACTTCCCCTCTCCCTCGTCAGCTCTCATAAATATTCCTAAACTTTAGAGCCAATTAGGGGAGTGTCACTTATGTATATGCATTTTATATACTTGACACAGTGCAGCTAGTTATCCTGTGACGGACTCAAGGCTACCACTTTTTGCTCTTTCTCTCTCTCGATAACCTTGGCTTTGTTATCTCTCTCTCTCACTGATTGTTACTCACTCTTCCAGTCTCTTTCTGTAGAGTGACTGGTCTCTCTCTAACCTCTCTCTCTCTTTAGTCTCTCTCTCTCTCTAGAGAGAGACTCTCTCTCTCTAACCTACCTCTCTCTCTCTCTCTCTCTCTCTCTCTCTCCTCTCTCTCTCTCTCTCTCTCTCTCTCTCTCTCTCTCTCTCTATCTCTCTCATTCATAGATCGTGTCACTCATTGTGTGTTTCTCAACCGATCTTGTCATTATCTGTGTACCTGTCTCTTCCTCATTCTGTCACACTCTTTGTCTCGCTCGCTCTTTCCCTCTCATTTCTGTGAAACTTTCTCACTCTCTGTCCCACACGCTGTCTCTGATCCTGTCTATCTCCCTCTCTCTGCCTGTCTCTTTCCTTCTCTCTCATTCTGTCACTCTCAATAGCAACAGATCAAAACCAAAACAAGAAACCTATCGTTAACTTCCTGTCTGCCCAACGTTTCGTTCGCTTATTACCCTGCCTCTCTCTTTACGATCTTCCTGATTTATTGGTCTAAATAAATACAGACAGAAAAAATGGCATATAATTGAGAAGTGTAAACGGTCCAGTTTTGTGAAGCTGGTCCTTAGGGTGTACGCCTCTTGCCCGAGTCCACTGATGACCACTCCGGTCATAAACTCACCTTTCTTTTCCATATCAGGTTCCTAACCGCATCCCTAACAACTCTCTGTCCCTTTGGCAGGTACCGCAATAGTCCCTTTCCCATCCCCCTTCCCATCCCACCACCCTAGCCTCTTCCTCTTGCCCTCTCTTTTCAAGCACCATCCTCACCCTCTTAGCATCGTGTCAGCAAGGAGGACAGTCAGCCTGCTTTCATACCTCTCACTGTATTTTCACCAATTGTAAACTTCCCTTCACCTAACCTAACCTTCCTCTTTACTCAAAAAAATCCCTCTTAGCTATCATCTACTCACCTGATTCTCCCAGTACCACTATACCTCTTAGGCATCCCACACCCTCTTCCTTCCTTCTTTCCATATCCTTTTCCTGATCTTTCTATCTCCCTCCATACCTTTTAAGCTTCCTTTTCCTCAATTCCTTTGCCCCCTTCTACCAAAGCAAGCCCAAAGCCAAGCGACAATATCTCACATTTATCTCTTATTCATCTTCATCAAGCCCAAGACACTTATTCATTCCTATTTCATTTTTTCCACTATTTCAAAATCATCCGACTTTTCCGAAAGTCGGAAGAAAGCCGAAAACTTTTTGAATGCCGACTTCCTCCCCCCCCCCCTGCATCAGTATCCTCCATGTCACCCCTTACAGTAAACCCCACCCTCGACTCCCCCCTCCAAACAATACCTCCATGTGAGAGGTAGGAAAGAGAGGGGTTGTGGTGACACCTGTTTGATACCCACCACCAAGTAGTGTTGGTTGAAAGCAGTGGTGGGTGGTGGTTGAGAGCAGTGGTGGGAGGTGGTGGTGGTTGAGAGCAGTGGTGGGAGGTGGTGGTGGTTGAGAGCAGTGGTGGGAGGTGGTGGTGGTTGAGAGCAGTGGTGGGTGGTGGTTGAAAGCAGTGGTGGGTGGTGGTTGAGAGCAGTGGTGGTGGTTGAGAGCAGTGGTGGGAGGTGGTGGTGGTTGAGAGCAGTGGTGGGTGGTGGTTGAGAGCAGTGGTGGGTGGTGGTTGAGAGCAGTGGTGGGAGGTGGTGGTGGTTGAGAGCAGTGGTGGTGGGGGTGGTGGTGGTGGTGGTTGAGAGCAGTGGTGGGGGGTGGTGGTGGTGGTGGTTGAGAGCAGTGGTGGGAGGTGGTGGTGGTTGAGAGCAGTGGTGGGGGGTGGTGGTGGTGGTGGTTGAGAGCAGTTGTGGGAGGAGGTGGTGGTGGTTGAGGAGAGCAGTATTCAAGACAGTAAGATCCTGGCTACCTCTACTCATCTGTAATATTACTCACGAAAAACTAGCTGTCTATTTATCAATAAATTTAACATTTATCCTATTTTGTTAATAAATGGCATCTTTCCCACTTTGAATGTATTGCTCTGAGTTGCACTGTGCCGGGAATTTTCAAAAGCCTGAAATATATATCACCCTTGATGCTGTCTCTATCTTGAGGGAAAGATAAAACTTATGGGACAATATTTACACATCTGATACTAAAGCTTCTTTCATCTAAATAACTGGAATTTATAAGCTTTACTTTTTGAAATTGAATTAGAATCGCTAATAAACATGACTCCCAAATAGTTGGGAAAATCTAAATAAGCATTAATATAGTACTGAGTGGTCTACGTCCCCCGCTCACAATCAAGGGACACAAGTTCAAATCTCAGGCAGGACATAAACGGTTTTGCACTCTGCATTTCACCTGATGCCCCTGTTCACCCCTTAAGTTAACGTGGCCTCTCTCTTTTCTGACCCCGGCAGAGTATCTCCACGTTAATATGTTTACCTATAATCAGGATAATTGATTGCAGTAAGAACAATAAATATTATAGTTCCCAGCCCTGAGTAACTTCTGTATCGGCATTTCCTCACTTTTTTTCCCTCTTGTTTTTGACATGTTATACTAACCTACTGTTTTCTATAGGATAATGCTGTCCAAATTCCATTTACCGAACCTCTTATCATTGCTGTGTATCTCTGCCTATCTCATCAATGTCTGGTGCTGCCAGGTATAAGAATTCTTTCTAAAGATGTAGATGACTATTGTAGAAATTATGGTATTCGTCAGTGCTTCAACAGGACATGACAATGTTGGTCATATATATATATATATATATATATATATATATATATATATATATATATATATATATATATATATATATATATATATCCTGGGTACGCACCCAACCTCCGAGGAGCTGACGAGGTCTTCGAACGCTGATTGTTTAATTGTTATATATTTGTGTGTGTGTGTGTGTGTGTTCTCTGTAAACTGTAGCATTGCAATAAAATAAAACAAAACATACAAAAAAATAATAGGGTGGTAGGAGAAGAAAAGAATTAAGTATTCAGTGAGAATCCACAAGATCTTCTCTGAATGCTCTTTGTTTTCTTCTTCGAGGATGTGGGTCCCTGCAATTGCACCAGAGGTGGTACCCCTAATATATATATATATATATAAGACCTTCCAGGACTCAGCCCTACAGTCACGTATATATGGTGGTGGTTTATTTTCGATGATATCCCTGGTTTCCAGGATCGTCGCCTGATCGACGACCGGGCCGCGGGGACGCTAAGCCCCGGAAGCACCTCAAGGTAGGTTCTACAGAATTCCTCCTCACATTTTCTTAGAGCCCTTCACAATCATTTGGGAATGTTGGTATAAAGAATTGTCTAAAACCACAAAGAATAAAAACCTGAGATGTCATTCGTTTTAAACAGGAATTTAAATATTGAGTATATACTGAGCAGGTCTCCAATGGGTCGTCATGGGGTTATAGATGCGGCTATGGCGGTCACACTGCGCTCAGGTAGGATGAGAGATGGGGCCCCCCATGGGGGTAATGAGGGAAAGGTGGGATGGGTGATGGTCACCTCACTCCCTCACGCTGATGATGTCGGCCTGCCCCTCCCTCCTTCTTGTTCAGGGCTGTCTCCTTCATCCTTCTCCCTACCTTACCTTGAGGTTACCTTGAGGTGCTTCCGGGGTTCAGCGTCCCCGCGGCCCGGTCGTCGACGAGGCCTCCTGGTTGCTCCCATAATAACTCCCATAACTCCCATAATATCCATCATTCTATCGATTCTACCCATATATACTCTCTCTCTCTCTCTCTCTCTCTCTCTCTCTCTCTCTCTCTCTCTCCATATGGAAGCAGTTCGAATAGGTCATCGTTAATCACAAATGCTGTTGCTCGCTGCAAAATATTATGTACAAATGCTAATAGCTTTTTTTGTGTCCTGTTCACCATTCCCTGCAAGAGTTGGCACCAGCAGCGAATTGTGTTCTTTAAAAGATTCTGCTAATTTCTTTGTCAACGATAACAGGTCGATAAGGGGAAAATATTTTTTGCGTTTGAAAAACAAAGTGTGTGGTATTTTTCACTATTTCTTGAATTATTTTACATTCCCTCTGTACTTCGTAATGTTTAAGTGTTTGGTTAGGTCTACGTTCACTAAATATGTTAACTCAGGTTGGTTAGAATATCTGAGGTCGTTCGGGCTGTTTATAATTGTCTATCTTCTGTGTTCTCCTTGACTTAGAATTTCTTTTGATCTTTTAGAAACGTACATTAAGCGGACACTGTACGTTTCTATACAGGATGAACAAACCCAGCGGGTTTTCTTCCTATTGGGGAGTGTTGTACATGCTGCTATGGCGGTGTGTCCACTCACAAGATGAGTGGCGCTGCCCTATAAACTCGCCCCTCGGGGCAAAAATTTAAAAATTTACTGTACGTTTCTGTGTGTCAAGCTTTTACTCAAAAGATTCGGGGTTATAGAGAGCTTAGGACGGGTTGATTGGGTTAGGACGGGTTGACAGTGAATATTATCATCCTAAGATGATGATATTCTCTGTGGATAAGGGATTTATATAGAGAGAGGTTTATACACCTTTCACAGTGGGTTAGCACAGGCCTAGAGTCAACTTGGTTCTATGTTCAGGACAAAAATTATACATTTTGGTTGGTAATTATAGGGTGTTGTGTTGGCGTTAATAATTCTTTAGTTATTGAAAGGCCTTAAGACCTACATTAATGAAACCTTTGGCCACCAAACCTCATTTGGTTGTGTAAACTAATAAAATGAACACACATTAAATTCCACCACAGAAAATCTTACCTAACCTAACCAAACTTTACTAACATAACACGAAGTCAAACTGAAAATCAACAAGTTTGGCCTAATTTCGCTCCTCTACAAGTCCGTCCCTAAAGAGCGAACTACCTCACAAGAGTCGCGGTATGTAACAACCTGACAGAAGTTGCTTCTTTAGGAACACAGGAATTTCAACGTTCTTACCACCCGAAGAAAAAGTTACAGAATGCGTTTTGGCAACAGGCTGACGACGATGGAATACTCTAAGGACAAAAGTTGAAAAGCCTTTATAATTTTATATATATATATATATATATATATATATATATATATATATATATATATATATATATATATATATATATATATATATATTCAAATACATGACATTTTAAATGACATTTTCAAATATAGTTAGATAAATATACACACATACCAAAAGAATAGGGGTGGTAGGAGAAGAAAATATCAAAGTGTTCAGTGAGGATCCACAAGGTCTTCTCTGAGTACTCTTTATTTTCTTCTCCGAGACTATGGGTCCCTACACTTGCACCAGAGGTGGTACCCCTTCTAGGTAACAATATATATATATATATATATATATATATATATATATATATATATATATATATATATATATATATATATATATATCGTAATAACACGGAAGAATGACTTCAATTTTCTTCCCCCCCCCCCAAAAAAGGGACAAATAAACGGGAAAAAAATTAGTGTTTCGTGGCATGGAAATAAAACATTAGTATATGGTTGGAAATTTCTTCTGAACAATTGCATTTAAAGATCAGAATAAGCAACCAATAATGTTTTTTTTATTAATGTTTCGTAAATGTATTTTATGAGGTCAAATTAGTTTCTTTCACACCAGTGGAAGAAAAAAGAAAATTGAGCTTGAAATTATTTTGCCTTGAAGATGAAAATCACCCTCACTCCGTGTCTAAAAAAAATATATTTAAATTTTGTTTTTAAAATTGTTTCCTACGAGTCTGCCTGGCATTGGTGGTTGATGGGAGGGACGAGGGAGGGACTGGGAGGGGCGAGGGAGGGGAGATGAGAGATGAGGGGGAAGGTGAGGGGGATGAGAGATGAGGGGTGTAGGTGGAGGGAGAAAATGGGAAGGGAATGGGAAGCGGGGGTGGGGGGAGGGAGGGAGTAGTTTTTATAGGGCCTGTTAAAGTCCGCCGTCCGACGTCCGAACACACGTAACCGCCGTTCGAACACGTGACCGACGACCGCCGTCCGAACACGTGACGACAAGGGGTCACCGTGAACATCTCCTCCCCCCTCCCTCTCCTTCCCATTTTCCTGTTGTTGTTGTGTATGTTGTTCAATGAACTATGACAGCGAACCATGGCCTGTTAGGGACTAACTTAACTACTCGTAAACCCAACCAGTCAACCAATTCGCCGTAAACCCAACCAGTCAACCAGCCTGCCACCTTCTCAACCAATCAGTAAATTGGGCAACCAGATTCTCAGCTTTTCATCCAGTTACTAAATTATTCATTCAGTCATCCATTCGCAGCCAACTACTCAGTTATTTACTCAACATTCATCAAATTAAAAGATAACTAACTACTCAACTGACTTTATAGTTGAGAAGACAATTAACCAATTAACCAGTCATATGTTCAGTCAGCCAGTCATGCTGTAACTAGGAAAATCCTCCTCTGAAAAACCTAACTCTCTCTCTCTCTCTCTCTCTCTCTCTCTCTCTCTCTCTCTCTCTCTCTCTCTCTCTCTCTCTCTCTCTCTCTCTCTGTTGCTGTTTTTCCTCAAGCAGAAGGCAAGTAGATCCTCCTCTGTCCTGAGTGACAGTGAATACCATCATTATCTTCACTCTAATAAATATTGAGACCTAATTGAATCCCCCTGATTAAGCAAAATTGTAATTAATTTTTGGGAATAAAGACGTTAATAATAATAATAAGTAGAAGGTAGTTGATCTTCCCCCATAAACATGTTGGAGTGGTATGTCCCCCCCTCCATTAGTTAAGAGATCAGCCTGGCATAGCACTTGTCAAACAGCTTTTAATTAAAATTTCCTTATAAAATATAGTGTGGAAGGTTTTCAAGAGTCACGCGGGTCAAACCTTCATCTGACTTATCGACACTATTGTAGTTAGTAATGTGTAATGGGGGTGGTGGCAGCCGGTGTTTCTCCTCTGAATTGAGATTAAGAATTTCCTTGAAATTACCATTGGTTCAGTGGGAGATTAGTAGTACCAGGTTACACTCAACTGGGCTGCTTCCTGGGGGTGGAGGCCTGGTCGAGGATCGGGCCGCGGGGACACTAAAAAAGCCCCGAAATCATCTCAAGATAACCTCAAGATAACTGTGAATATTGTTTAGACTGTCTAAGGAAATACGCTTAAGAGCACCAGTGGGTAAGCCTACAGTGGTATCAGGTAGGGGGTTACAATGGAATCTTTTTAACTAATCAAGTAGTTCTATAATCTACTTAACCTACTTAATGGCTAAGCAGGTAATCCAGTCTACCAGTCAGCCCACCATCTGGCGCTTACTCGAAGTGCAGTTACCTAGTCACATGTCGCCTGCCAATTATCTTGTTAACCAGTCAGATAGTTATCGAACCTGTTGACTGTTGAGGCTGCCATCCGCGCAGCAATGCACCTTTCTTATATATGTACACTCATCCAGTTAGACAGCTCCTCAGTCAGCCTGCCGATTACTCAACCAATCATCTAGCCAGTCAGGCAGTGATATACAGTCATATGGTGGTGACCTGGTGTTAACATGATGATCTATTTCTATCAGCGTCAGTCAAATATGCTACTGAAATATTTATAGTAATACGTGAATGAGGTCAAAAGCAAAACCCGGATTGAACGTGCTAAACCTCACCTTCAATTCTGGCTAGCATGCTGTGGCTGTTTTTAACTCACAGATTTCACAGGACTAAATTAAGATAATATTACTTGTCAGACATATTCTAATAAAATATGCCGAAAGGCATCTGGGGCATATTGTTAATGGGCTTACTTGTAATATTTGTTTAATTCTGATGATATTCGAGATTAGAGAGGCAGAACAACTAGTCATTATGTATGAATTTGACGCCTGGTTGCAAACTGAGTTAATGAAGTCAATGTTTCAGTTTATATGGAATGTTGATTATGGGACTGTTCATGGCGTATCTTCGGAGTTCATCATAGCGTTCAAGGCAATCTCCTGCCTTGCCTGGTGGCTACAACTACAGTTGAAGATATCACTCACAAATGAAGGATATCTGGCAAACCCCATAAAGTCTTTTTATTTTTCTCCACGCATTCACTAACATCTTTTCTGGCCACTCAAACTGTATCAGAAATATCAACTTGACTATGAGGAAACAATTTAATAATGAGTGATGTATATAACATCGTAGAGACTCTACAAGATAGCATGAAACATCACCACCAGTGAAAGGAGGTATACATCGCCAGCGGAATAATTGGAATAATTAGGCAATTACTGTCACAAAGATGAAGCTTGTTGCCAAGCATATTAAATCATGTTGAAATCAGATCTATGTCACATGATCTGCTTGACGAGAGCGATCGGGCACCAGGTTATCTCTTAAATATGTGACGAAAAACCCTAATGGCGTGTAAATTTATATTCCTTACTGACATTATAAATTGAAAGATAACCAAAATTATTTTTTTATATAATTATAATTATATGGTTATATAATTATAATTATATATAATTAACATTATATGGTATGTTTTTTTTGTCAATATAAACCTCATCGCTCTAATTGTAAGCCAAGTTTTTACGTTTGTTCACCTGTTCACTCCATCCATTCCTGTTCACCTGTTCACTTCAGTTACTTCAGTTCACTTCAGTAATGATTTGTGTACATCAAAAATTAAGAATCTAAGTATATAAAGTGATTTTCATATAAATCAGCCAGGCAGCCAGTCATCCAGTCAACCAGCCACTGTCTAAGTTAACAGGCATCCATTCAACCAGTCATCCAACCAGTTGCGTCCACAGAGAAGCTACCAACCACAAGAATTTCTATCCTGGTGTCGAACTGTCCCCCGCGGTTAACTGTGTATTCGGACGGAACACTTAATCGGCGAGACATTGTCGAACCGGATGTGTTGCCGGAAACCTGTCAACCTAGATGTGATGCCTGGGACCTGTCAACCGGCTGTGATGCCTGGGACCTGTCAACCGGCTGTGATGCCTGGGACCTGTTAACCGGCTGTGATGCCTGGGACCTGTCAACCGGCTGTGTTCGAAGCGTCAGCACCATCACTATTACCATCACCGCAGGGAGAGGAGTCGTGACCCCAACTTCCGGTTGGGGTCAGCCGTCACAGCCAGTGACCGGAAGTCACATGTTTTCTGACCCCAAGACTCGCAGCCTCGGATGGTCAGCCGACCTGGGGTGGGATGGGGGTGGGATGGGGTGGGATAGGGGAGAGGATGGGGAAGTGGGGTGCCTTAGTGACTGGGGGAGGAATAGCTTATAATGAGGAGGTGAGGGATTGTGAGGAGATGAGAGTGTGAGGTGCCGAGGAGCTGAGAAGACTAAGTTTAGCGACGTGTTCAGAGAAGAGGAGCAGGAGGTATAATACAGTCTACATACAAGTAAACACAGTCTACATACAAGTAAATACAGTCTACATACAAGTAAACACAGTCTACATACAAGTAAATACAGTCTACATACAAGTAAATACAGTCTACATACAAGTAAACACAGTCTACATACAAGTAAATACAGTCTACATACAAGTAAATACAGTCTACATACAAGTAAACACAGTCTACATACAAGTAAATACAGTCTACATACAAGTAAATACAGTCTACATACTAGTAAACACAGTGCCCACTCAAGTAAACACAGTCTACATACAAACACAATACACTGCACTGAGAATGCCGTGAATTAACAAGCTAAATAATATGAGCTTAGCCAGCCCCATTAAGGCTGGGGATTTAACTCAGCAAGAGAGTGAGTGCATGCTGCACTCAGGCTGGCACGGCCTCGACGCACTCACACCTCCTGTGCCTCATATATGAGTACTGGTGCGATCACTTCTCCGTGACTTGTACTCATACAAAATACTATTCTAATTCAAGTATATAAGGTGCGATTAAAAGAAGCTAACTTGGTGCACACATAGATTGTGTAACTCAGTTTTGGACTTCATAGAATGGACATAAATTCACTTGAACGTGTACAGAGAAGAACAAAGAAATAATTATGTAGGCTTGGGATAGGTGTGTGTGTGTGTGTGTTGTGTGTGTGTGTGTGTGTGTGTTGTGTGTGTGTGTGTGTGTGTGTGTGTGTGTGTGTGTGTGTGTGTGTGTGTGGTGTGTGTGTGTGTGTGTGTGTGTGTGTGTGTGGGTGTGTGTGTGTGTGTGTGTGTAGATTACAAGAGGCGACTGTGTGTATGTTGGGCGTTTCTCGTTAGTGAGTGTTGGGTGTGTGGTGACCCCTAACGATCTGTCACCGACCTGCCAAACAACAGCGCCGCCCCTTACACACACACACACACACTGATACAGAATTAACATTTCAGAACATACTGAAGACGGCTGTCAGAACCTCATACGGTATATGGGGCCCATTCTAGAGCATGTTGCTCCCACTTACAGAAGCAAACAACCAAACTAGAAACGTTTCAGAGGTATTAAACGAGGACCTGAACTTCCAGACGGACTTGAGGAGACTTAACAGACATCTAAATCTCTTCAGAATTAGATTTTGTTACCCATACCATTTGCATTTCGTAATTTCTTTGTTTTCTTAACATTCCATTTGTATTTTTATTTGCTTGTTAGTTTGTTATATTGTTGTTCTAGCTAATCTACAGATCTTCATCCTTAATTCACTTACATATAGCTTTTGACAAAAAATTTAGTCTTATGATTATCTAATTTGGGTCATTATTGATTTACATGGAATATTACATTGCTGGGCTTTAATTAGAATGTTGCAGAACGTGTTGAAACACTTACGTGCACTGTAATCCACCGCGAGGGCACCTGTTGGTGGAGTGATGTCACCTCACAAGGACAACCAGGACACCTGTTGGTGGAGTGATGTCACCTCACAAACACAACCAGGACACCTGTTGGTGGAGTGATGTCACCTCACAAAGACAGCCAGGACACCTGCTGGTGGAGTGATGTCACCTCACAAAGACAGCCAGAACACCTGCTGGTGGAGTGATGTCACCTCACAAAGACAGCCAGAACACCTGCTGGTGGAGTGATGTCACCTCACAAAGACAGCCAGGACACCTGCTGGTGGAGTGATGTCACCTCTCAAACACAACCAGGACACCTGTTGGTGGAGTGATGTCACCTCACAAGGACAGCCAGGACACCTGCTGGTGGAGTGATGTCACCTCACAAAGACAGCCAGGACACCTGTTGGTGGAGTGATGTCACCTCACAAAGACAGCCAGGACACCTGTTGGTGGAGTGATGTCACCTCACAAACACAACCAGGACACCTGTTGGTGGAGTGATGTCACCTCACAAACACAACCAGGACACCTGCTGGTGGAGTGATGTCACCTCACAAAGACAGCCAGGACACCTGTTGGTGGAGTGATGTCACCTCACAAGGACAGCCAGGACACCTGTTGGTGGAGTGATGTCACCTCACAAAGACAGCCAGGACACCTGTTGGTGGAGTGATGTCACCTCACAAAGACAGCCAGGACACCTGTTGGTGGAGTGATGTCACCTCACAAAGACAACCAGGACACCTGTTGGTGGAGTGATGTCACCTCACAAAGACAGCCAGGACACCTGTTGGTGGAGTGATGTCACCTCACAAAGACAGCCAGGACACCTGTTGGTGGAGTGATGTCACCTCACAAGGACAGCCTACCTCCATGAGATGAGGGACTGACCAAACAACCATCCCCCAAATAATGGGTCAATCCAACACAAGCAGCTTCACGAAACTCTGGTACTCTAACACACACTTTCCTCATACAACTTTCCATGCTGTCAAACTTGATTTCTTTATGCTCAGTGTTTCCAACCTCGCTCGCTATTGCGAAGTAGTTTTTTTCCCCTTAAAAGTTTCTCAGATTAACCAATACTAAGTAAATTATATTGTTTTTCCTTCTTTACTCACATATAACAAGTTCGCAAATCCTACAAAATGCAAGATCAAGGAAAAAATAAGTTATAGATTGGTTTGGACGGTGTCAAACCAATTCAGTCATTACTACGAGTCAATCAACTTTTGTTAAGTGTGGGATACCATTCAGCCGGAATCCGGCTGAATTCACAAGTAGAGATCGTTCATGTGGTCCATCATGTTCAAACACCTACAAGGTGTCTGCTGGAGACTCGTTTCGACCCATTTTGGGGGCCGAAACGTCGTCACTCTCCTCTACATGTGGAGTTGGGATATAATATCCACGTGTCTGTTATGGCATTACTATCTACAGGTTCTCGGTTCACGTGCTCAATTACCATATTATGATATTACCTGTGATATTTATGGTATACACTCTTATGTCGCTGTGTTCATGTTCTCTGTTACTCTACAATCCTTACAGCTTCTCTATAAGCACGTCCAGGCCTGTACAACTCGGTAAATGCAGACACAAATAATATTATTTGTTAGAAAAGACTCAACAATTGTGGGAGAAAGGTAATTAACCTTTGCATTTAATCAAATCCATAAAATAATTGAGAATAAACTTGTTTTAATGTATTTTTGAAGCGACTGCTATTAGATATAATTAAAGGA
>WNGS01003388.1:7099565-7119203 GCA_020271785.1 Procambarus virginalis
GATGTTTCCTCACTCCTTGTCTAACCCCTCCCCCCTCTCTCTCCCTCCATCCCTCCTCCCTCACAACTTCCATCCGTGTCTCTCTCTCTCTCTCTCTCTCTCTCTCTCTTTCGTCAATGAACTGTGAGAGTCAAGATGATATGGAATCTTAATGACTCTTGCCTCTGCTTCAGCAGTAAGGTAACTGGGCAAATATTTAACGATTGCGTTCAATTTAATCCACAGCTTCCCAGAGATATTTGTTTAAATCTCCTATATACCTTTTGCATGTGTATATATATATATATATATATGCAATTATATATATATATATATATATATATATATATTATATATATATATATATATATATATATTATATATATTCTGCATAATAATAATTACAGTATTTACACTTCAGTTTTATTTCGTTGTTGAAAGAAAGAACTGCTATGTGTTATATAATTGTCTATTAAAGGTCATAATTACAAAGAAATTAATAAATTATATAATAATATTTTTTTTGTTTGAGAGAGAGAGGCAGAGGAGAGAGAGAGAGAGAGAGAGAAGAGAGGAGAGAGAGAGAGAGAGGAGGAGAGAGAGAGAGGGAGAGAGAGGAGGAGAAAGAGAGACTTAGGGAAGGTGAGAGAGTGTGAGAGAGATAAAAAGAGAGGTAAATCGATAAAGAACACAAATAAGAGAAACGAGAGGTAAAGGGTAGTATGCTTATGTGTACTTTAGTGTACTTACATGTGTACACTGCGTAAAAGTGTACTTTAATCATTGAGAAAGTGTGACCCATTATTACGGAACAAGACGCCTATCCTTAAAGCAAGAAAGCTACAAATATGAGCCACAATGATGTAAGAAAAATCATTTTAGTGCCAGATAATAAGGAAATGAACATAGATGAAGTCACAGTAGACATCAACTTTATTCACAGTTGTCAACAGTAGAAATGACTGTGACTAGTAAGTCAGCAAGATTAGCCGAGGGCAGGCGATGAGTCACACAATAACGTGCTAAGTATGTTGACCAGACCACACACTAGAAGGTGAAGGGACGACGACGTTTTCAGTCCGTCCTAGGACCATTCTCAAGTCGATTGTGTTCGTCGAGGGTTCGAAAGGTGGGGGGGGGGGGTCCGATGAGCTTAACAGCATCATCCTACAGGCACATGTATTTACTGGCGGGACAGAATTGGTCGAGCATGTTTCCTTTCAGCTAATGCTCCTATTTACCAAGTACAGTAGTTAATAGGTTGCCTAGAACTAAGTAACTCTTGTTAGGTTGCATCTGGGGAGGGTCAGAATAGTTCGCCCATGAAGGGCACCTTGATATAACTATATATATATATAGTCTATATATATTATATATAATCCTTCTGTTCCTCCTCTTCCTTAACGTACTCCCTAGCTCCTTTCATTCTTCACTTCATCTCTCTCTTCTCTACTCACTTTCCCCTTTTCCTCTCCCCCTCTCCTCCCCTACGCCCAGCTGCCTGTCCTGATGGATAGTGAGGGGATATTACCCTCCTGGTCTCCACCCACCTACCGTCATCCTTCATTGCCTCAGGCTCCCACTGACACACCTTCTTTTGCCTTCTCTAATGTCCACCTTTATTGTATTGCTATATATATATATATCTATATATATATATATATATATATATATATATATATATATATATATATATATGCGAACAAGCCTGAATGGTCCCCAGGACTATATGCGATGATTGTGACTATATTCGAGTCACTTCTGGTGTGTGAGTTTTTCATTTTCATATATATATATATATTATATATATATATATATATAGATATATATATATATATATATATATAATATATATTAACTTATACACAGGAGTACCACCTCTGGCTGGAAGAAGGTGGTACTTCTAATTATATGCAGCCATGGCGTGGGATCCCCACTTGGTTAAGGAACAAAGCAAAACTGGGAAATTTTCATAGAAATGAAGCAAGGTTCGTTCTTAAGCTGAAGGTCTTAAGCTGGGAGTATAGACAGAGAACTGTACATTACCACACTGGTGGTGGGGGTGAGGAACAGGAGGGACATGATAACGACATGAATGATTCAAAGGAGAGTTGAGAAAGTAAACGGAGAACCATTGTGAAAGACTTTGAAATAAGAACGAAGAAGTACAAACGGAAACTAAAGAAGGAAAGAGAATTAAAAAGATAAAAAATAACTCCTTTGGAGTTAGAGTTGGTAAGTGAAACGAGATGTAGTCGGAGAAAGTGCTTGAAGGGAGTTCAATTTAAAAATGATAAATGTAAGTACTATCTATATCTAAAAGAGAGATGGAGGATAGCAGGAGTAAGCACCAGTCATTACGACTATATAGCACTTGGAAAGGATCAGGATAAGTGAGAAGCAAGAATGGCTGTAAAAACTAAGATGGTTTAGGAAGCGGGTATCAGTTAACATCGGATCGAACAGGTTCGGGCAGCCTTGAAGTTTGGGTGGGGCGGGGCGGGAGTAGTGTGGAAATACCGCGACACACCACCAAGCATGCGCTGTACACGGCGAAACAACGATACCCATACGATCAAGCAAGCACTCTAGACGATGATGAACGATACCCAGACGATGATGCAAGGCACCGTAGACGTTGATGAGCACTGTCGCGAAATTTGACCGACTAAGAGAATTTGCCAGAAAATGTGCAGCGAGCATCATATATATGTAGCCACGATGCTCGCGTGTGGTGTTGGGGAGGAGCCATGACCTGTTGCATGATTGATGGAATTGGTGTCGGTTTGACTCAGCCCAAGTTTAGTCAACTAGACGTGCTTGCAGGCTCAAACGTTAGCTGCGCTTGCAATAACTCAGCATACTGGGAGCGAGAGTCAACTCTAGCGTCATAGTTTCTGAAGCTGTTGCAGCAGTGGGTTTTAACAAGTGCTGCTTCAAGCTTGTTTGCTACCTTAAAGGCTGATGATTATGTATTATGACTGGTAGATGAACAGACGCATCAAGGTGAAAGAAACTCTAGCCATTTGTTTCTGCCTCCACCGGAGATCGAACCCGGAATCTCAAGACTACGAATCCCGAACGTTGTCCACTCAGCTATCAGGCCCCGTGAGTATCATGTCTCCTCGATTCTGGTTCTCTTCAAGTGTGTTGACATTAAGATCCGTGAGCCTCTCCTCGTAGCTCATTCTTAACACGTCGTACACAATGATCTGTAAGCCTACTTCTCTAGGTTCTTCAATGAAATATTATCGTTTGCACTTCGCATATCCATTTGGAACAATGCTGATCTTCAATAAGAAATTCTGGAGGGCTTCGTTGTTGATGTGACGACTTATATTGAATTTTGTAACTAGCTCATCAAGATTGTAACTTGCTTAGCTAAATGAATTGTTGGTTCAGTCCCTGAGGCCATTATGTGCCTCTGTAACCTTTCCACTACCGCCCACAAGATGGGTATGGGGTGCATAATAAATGAACTTAACTAACTTCGCATGTGATAATGTTTTCCTATTTATATGAGTATTAACTCATGTATGAGTAGAATATTAACTATCTTGGCGTTCTCCTTTTGAGGCTTCTGGGAATATTTTCCGTTTCATTTCCTACTGTTCAATGAGTGTTCATACACGCTTCTTAATTTACATTACTTTGCACTTATCTACGTTGAAATCTAATAGCCATTTATTCGACAATTACTAAACCTTATTTCAGGCCATTCTTCATCTACACAATACTCGTCTGTTATAACTTACCTCATTATTCATGTCATTTGTCAAAAATTCTATGAGTGTATCAACTTCCTCTTTTAAGTTATTTATCTATTTAAAAAAAAACTACAGGCATTTATGGTAATCAGTTTGTGACTTCCCTCCACTCTGTGGTCTCGGTTCTCACCGTAATTGTTTCCTATCAGAGAGACACTCTCTATTTCAGTTTAATAGCCCCCATAGTTGTTCTTGTTGTTCTTGTTTTAAATTCAGCTACTCAGACCAAAAAGTTCCAAGTAGCACGGGCTATGGTGAGCCCGTAGTGGACTTACCTGGCACAGGAGCGAGGCTGTAACTGCCCCTCTATAGTTATCCCAGCTTTATTATCAATTTTGTGTAACAGTGAAGTGTGCGCAACTGTAAGGAAGACTTCGGACATTCCAGGAAGAGACTAGGTTCACCTGACTTCCGCTCGTGATCACTCCCCTAAACGTACACAGTACTATAACCACCTCACCAATGATAGTATATCACTGGTGAGGTGATCACAGTACTGTGTACGTTTAGGGGTCATCCTGAGCGGCATGGGCTCGAATCCTGGTCATTTAGATATATATATATAAATGTGTGTTTCTTATAACTTTATACAAATGGAGAGGGACACCACCATCACAGCAGGATCCCGCTATTACTAATGCTCCACCAGTCACCAACCCTTACCCTCCAGCCTCTAATTAATTAACACCAACCACTCCTCCCCCCTTCCTCCTCCCCCTTCCCATGACCACCTTCCCATGACCACCATCTCCATCACCACCATCCCTCCCATCATAACCCCCACCTACCCATCCTCCCCATTTAGAGAAAATTTAGCGTTTCTCTCTGAATTCGTAAGGGTATTTTCTCCAACCCGTTCTCGCACTTGCTTATAGTCAATATTGGCTTATTTAATAAGTGCATATGTGACATACTAATTGATTGTAAATATTTTAGTTTACCTTGAAAAGCTTCATAGAAAACACCGACCTCACCTAACCTTCTTAGTATGTTAAGATAAGCATCTTATTGCTTCTTAATTACAATTATTACTTAACTTATACCGTTGATAGGCTTTCCTTGATAGTTGATGGGTGTATTTTAGATTTCTCATGTCATTTTTGCATTAGCAGTCATTTTATAATGCGAGAGATATATATATATATATATATATATATATATATAATATATATATATATATATATATATATTATATGATATATAAAAATTGTGATTTCTTAGCTCAATGAAGATGTCACCTGAGTTAAAGACCAGCATACTTACAAGGGTTTCAGAAGTACCTGACTAGTACTCAGCTTAGACGAGATCTTCTCTAGAACACCACTAAGGTATCTAGTACCAATCACCACTCATCATCCATATCATATAATACAAAATCCATTATATTGCTAATAATACCATTTCATTCAGATGGATGGATGGGGATTATATTGAATCTTGGCAATCCTAGGATGGCCTTGGAAATAAAAATTACGAGAGCGTCGCTCTAGCAGCCAGACCGGGATGCTCACAATAAGAAAGATAACAGAGGTATCTGACTGGTACTCAACGGAGATATTACATCTTCCCTGGAGCAGCTATTCGTTGGTTCGTTAATAATATCTCTCTTCACTTCTTCTCCCATCCATGTGTGTGTGTGTGTGCGTGTGTGTGTGTGTGTCTGTTCTATAACTTTATACAACTGGAGAGGGACACCACCATCACAGCAGGATCTCTCCATTACTAATGCTCCACCAACCCTTACCCTCCAGCCTCTAATTTAATTAACACCAACCACTCCCTCCCCCCTTCCCTCTACCTCCTCCTTGTCTACCTCCACCTCATCTATACCTCCTTCTCCCTCCTTCACCACCAGCTCCTCCTATCAAATCCTCTATCTGTCATTAAAGCACTTCACACTTTTTCTAAATACAGTTATTGAAAATATTTTGTTCCCATATGTTCAATACCCAATAAGAGATGCGGCTTGCATTTGAGGCATATTACATATATATATTCATGCAATATATTCTTTAATTATTCAATAACATACACCCAGGAAAAGCGGTTACATTCTGGATCAACAAGGTCGTCTTTGAGTACTCATTATTTTCTTCTCCGAGGCTATGGGTCCCTACACTTGCACCAGAGGTGGTACCCGTTCTGAGTTTATGTCAAATTTTACGGTATTCCTGTAACAGCTTCAAAATAGTTGATCGGAAGGTAGTCAAGTTATACATCCTAGTTAATCTTGGGCTAATCTGTCAAGATAATGTTCAGTCTTCCACCAAATCCCACCGCTGCCACCAAGTGTAAAGCTATTTCACTACATGTTCATATCTCATTATGTTGACCAGACCACACACTAGAAGGTGAAGGGACGACGACGTTTCGGTCCGTCCTGGACCATTCTCAAGTCGATTGTCCCTTCAGCTTCTAGTGTGTGGCCTGGTCAACATACTTTAACCACGTTATTGTGACTCTTCGCCTGCATATCTCATTATATCTGCATATGTCATTTTCATATTCAGCACACTTGAGGCTACGGAAGTGATAGTAGAACACACAGGAATCGGATGAGTTTAACGCTACTTAATAAATATATTATATTCACAAATATTTTCATAGCACCACCGGTGTCCTAATCACTTAATCCGTGACTGGATTCCCTCACCAGTCAGAGACCGGGCCGCAAAGACGTTGATCCTAGCAATCGTCGACATGCATTCGAGGGGTATTTCCCTCTGGCCCTCCTCAACAACTCCTCATTGTGCCTTAGTTTGGCGTGAACCACTTCTGGCTACAGTTTCCGGTCATTGAAGTTACCAACAGCTTCTTAAAATTGCGGAAGCTTTATAATATTCGGCATATCGTACATCCCAGCAATGCCAAAGCTGTACCACCAGCTTGAGAGGTATAAGAACAGAATGGCAACGCTGCCAAGAACAAGAATATAAGAACAAAGGCAACTGCAGAAGGCCTATTGGCCCATACGAGCATATCGGATCAAATTTTAACAATTAAACTAAAGAAATCAAACCATTCGTCAGTCGAAGCCAGAAGAGTTCGGGGAAAAAGAAATAACACGGAAACAATGATTACAGGAACAGAGAAACCGGACAAGGATAGACTCGATCAGTGAAACGGGATGAACTAATAGCAGAAAGCACCAGATTGATGAAGATTAAGCCACCCAAGAAGTGGCACGGGCATGAATAGCCCGTAAGAAAGCACCAATGTTGTTTTAGATTCAGCTACTTAGAACAAAAGTTCCAAAGTAGCGCGGGCTATGGTGAGCCCGTAGTGGATTTACCTGGCACAGGAGCGGGGCTGTAAGTCGTGAGAAAGCACCAGTGTTGTTGTTGTTATAGATTCAGCTACTCGGAACAAGTTCTTAGTAGCACGGGCTATGGTGAGCCCGTAACTTACCTGGCACAGGAGCGGTGGAAAGCACCAAGTTACTACGACTATATATATATATAGCATTTGGCTGGGATCAGGGTAGTGATTTGCGATGGGCCGGATTGCAGGTGGGAACCAAGTACCCAAGCCGGCTACAGCCATGCCTATGCCCACTGTCAGCCACGAAGCACGGTATAATCCTCTGACAAGTCACACACTCCTCCCGTGACAAATGAAGGAAAAATAGCGACTAGCACGAATCGTCTACAAACTCGTCCAGGAGGGAAAGTTGACCGGATAGAAGTTATCCATCAAGCAGGGAGCCGATTCTTTAGTCTTGGTGGAGGGGGGCGCCCCGCACTGTGAAGTAGCGGGTGTCTGAGTTTAATGTGTGTTTGTTGTTTTCCTTGGCCGGGAGAGAGCGAGGGAGAAGGAGGGAGAGAGCGAGGGAGAAGGAGGGAGAGAGCGAGGGAGAAGGAGGGAGAGAAAGAGATAACGTAAGAGAGAGTGGAAATGAGAGAGAGTGAGAGTTGCTGAGTGAGAATTCCAAATCCTCGAAGGAAAGAAGGAAAAGTATCAGGTTATATTGAGATGATTTCGGGGCTTAGCGTCCCCGCGGCCCGGTCCTCGACCAGGCCTCTACCCCCCAGGAAGCAGCCCGTGACAGCTGACTAACTCCCAGGTACCTATTTACTGCTAGGTAACAGGGGGGGGGTATCAGGGTGAAAGAAACTCTGCCCATTGTATCTCGCCGGCGTCCGGGATCGAACCCGACGCCACAAGATCACGCGTTCAGTGTTCTGTCCGCTCAGCCACCGGCAGTCATACGTTAGCTCTGTGTATGTAAAAGCACATGTGTGTGTGATGAGCAAAAGAAACACACAAAAGTGTTCTAACTTTGAATTTAAGTAAAGAAGCTCTTTAAATGGGTGGACGATCAACCACTCACATGTAAACTCATTCAATCCTGCACCTTCGGTGCTTAAATCAAAGGCTGAATTGCAAATGGTTATTATTACTCGATGGGCAGAGATGGGCTTCCGAGGGCTGGCCATCAACCTGACCGTGGTCACACTCCAAATTACTTCATCTAAACCCATTTGCCTAAATTAGATGTTTCAAGGTGGGAGCCGGCCTCTTGTGCGCACGACCCCAGCTTGGTAGTCGACGACCTCTGTGTTTACTCACCTAGTTGTGCTTGCGGGGGTTGAGCTCTGGCTCTTTGGTTCCGGTTCTCAACCGTCAATCAACTGGTGTACAGATTCCTGAGCCTACTGGGCTCTATCATATCTATATTTGAAACTGTGTATGGAGTCAGCCTCCACCACATCACTGCCTAATGCATTCCATCTGTTAACTACTCTGACACTGAAAAAGTTCTTTCTAACGTCTCTGTGGCTCATTTGGGTACTCAGTCTCCACCTGTGTCCCCTTGTTCGCGTACCACCCGTGTTAAACAGTTTACCTTTATCTACCCTGTCAATTCATCTGAGAAGTTTATAGGTAGTGATCATGTCTCACCAAGCTCTCCTGTCTTCCAGCGACGTGAGGTGCATTTCCCGCAGCCTTTCCTCATAACTCATGCCTCTTAGTTCTGAGACTAGCCTAGTAGCATACCTCTGAGCTTTTTCAACCTTCGCCTTGTGCTTGACTAGATATGGGCTCCATGCTGAAGCCGCATACTCCAAGATTGGTTTTACGTATGTGGTATACAAGGTTCTGAATGATTCCTTACACAGGTTCCTGAAGACAGTCATGATGTTAGCCAGCCTCGCATTCGCTGCTGATGTTATTCTTTTGATGTTGGCTTCAGGAGACAGGTTTTGTGTGATATCAAATTTTAAATTTGTCTCTTCTGTTCCATGAAGGACTTCATCTCCCATTCGGTATCCTGTGTCTGGCCTCCTGTTTCCACGGCCTAGTTTCATTACCTTACATTTATTCGGGTTGAACTTTAGTAGCCATTTGTTGGAAAATTCATTCAGTTTGTCTAGGTCATCTTGTAGCCTCATACTGTCTTAATCCTCCTCATATTTGTTTGCATCATCAGCAAACAATGAGAGGAACGAGTCAAATACACCTGGGAGATCATTTACATATATCAGAAACAGGATAGGTCCAAGGACTGAACCCCGTGGGACTCCAATGGTGACGCCTCGCCACACCGAGACCTCACTTCAGACTCACTGTCTTCTGTTGCTTAGGTGTGCACCTGCATGTGTGTGTACGATGTACGTACATGTGAATTTATGTGTGCATGCACATGTAAGTGTGCGAGTGCGTGCGCGCTTGTGTATTCGTGCAGGGGTATATGTGAGTGTATGAGTAGGTGTTGTTATTATACAGAAATGCCGATATATATATATATATATATATATATATATATATATATATATATATATATATATATATATATATATATATATATATATGACAAAGACCATTCTCTGCACTAGAGCACCTCTTTATCAACGTATAAATCCACGGGGATTACAAATGAGGGACACAGCCAAGGTACAAGACCTTACCTGCGAGAACAATCAAGAGAACAGGTGAAATGCGCCGCCCGCCACCTCCGGACAGGTGAGGGAGTGTCGGCATAACACACGTGACGTCACTCATTCATCAGCAAGCTGGAGTACGTGTTTGTTTACATGTTATCAGCTGGGACCCAGAGTGTCTTGGAGATGGGCGCCATCTGTCTTTCCTCCGTCTCGCTTGTTCGGCTTTCTTGGGCTTTCTTGGGCTTTCTTGGGCTTTCTTGGGCTTTCTTGGGCTTTCTTGGGCTTTCTTACTTGTTTTCTTTCCTTTTTTCGGCTTTGATTCTTTTGCTTTTACGGTTTATTATTTATTTTTATCATTCCTTTATTTTTATATAAATATTCTTTCACTAGCCGTTTGTTTTCCGTCTGAACTTGTCCTTAACTGTTTGCTTAACTTGTTTGCTTTGTTAATATGCTACTTACTAAAATTAAATTAACATTATTTGAAAATATATGCGATTCGTGAGCCTATTGGGCTCACGAATGTAAGATATGTCAGATAAAAATGTCATTGATCATTTATTTAAGATAAAAATGTCATTTATCATTTAAGATAAAATGTCGTTTATCATTTATGATAAAAATGTCATTTATCATTTATTTAAGATAAAAATGTCATTATTAAACTAAGAAAATCTTTAACCTTAATCGTTAGTAATCTGCGACTGAGTAACAGTTACGTACTTTCAGAGAGCATTATTTATCGAAACAGGAAAGTCAAACTAACGTGATATATCAACGAGAGAATCAACTTGGGCAGTGCTTCGAACCCTCGACCTCGGGTACTCCCCAAGCCGCGCATCTTACCCCTGTATCACGATATGGTATAAGTTATACAACCAGGGATTCCACTGATGCTTACGGGCTCACTATAGCCCGTGCTACATGGACACTTCGTTCTGAGTAGCTAAATCTGAAACAACAACAACAGATCCCACTGACTGAACAGTTACAGCCCCGCTCCTGTGCCAGGTAAGTCCACTACGGGCTCACCATAGCCCGTGCTACTTGGAAATTTGTTCCCAGTAGCTGAATCTTAAACAACAACAATGATTCCACTGAATCTACAAAACGTCTGGAGTTCGCCAACTGAACCCCGGTCCAGGTTTTACATATAATCTCTCCATGTACCCTAGTGAAGGTAATAGAGTTTATCCTTATTTATCTGGCTTGCTTGGTATAGAGCCACGGCTTCAGATGTGTTTTTAAAATCTGGAGTTAGCGTCTAAAAACCCAAGTGAATTCGACGTATTACCCATGATAACGTGGATTTAGAATTTATTTGACGTGGGTGAAGGCTTCACTTACCACCAGAAACCGTTTGGGGGGCTCCAGGAAAGGATTAAATCTTCTGCTTATAGATAGCAAAAAAAAATGTCATAAAACTAATATACAGTGTGGTAGACCTTGCAGATTCTCCGTGAACTTTTTCTTCTCCTCTCTACGGTAAGATACACACACACGCCTGATGATAGATCGTCCATCACTGTCTCGGCACTTCCGCTTAAAGCCCACCTTGAAGGCGTAATACCCCAAGGAGGATATGTCCGCCTGTCTTATAAATACCACAAGCTGGTCGTTATTTGGTCTGAACAGTGCCACTGAAGTGCCAGTGTTTACTTCTGGTTTGTGGTTCTGGGTGGGCGTGATGCAGGTGTGTGTGGGCTCTGGGTGGGCGTTAGTCACGTGTGTGGAGCTGTGGGTGGGCGTAATTCAGGTGTGTGTGTGTGGGCTCTGGGTGGGCGTTAGTCATGTGTGTGTGTGTGTGGCTCTGGATGGACGTGATTCACGTGTGTTGAGATCTGGGTGAACGTGATTCACGTGTGTGGGGCTCTGGGTGGCCGTGAGTCACGTGTGTGTGTGTGTTTGGTTCTGGGTGGGCGTGAATGAGGTGTGAATGAGAACAGATGTTACCCACGGCCTTGCGTGAACATATTTGGTTATGTTACCGTGCTTGAAGTAAAGTGCGGGGGCAAAGGGACAGGTGTGTGTTAAGCATGAACAGGTGTGTTTGACTCGACAAGCATGTGATGGAATGTTGTGTTGCGTGGAGCTGACCCAGGGACCAGTGTGGGCAAAGGTACCCGCATGGGCACATAGGGTCACATCTGTCGCTGGTGACAGATGTGAACACAGGTATCCACTTCCCGGTGTGGGGCACAAGCACCTGTTAGAGTAGTTTAAACAAATGAAAGGCATTAGAAAGTGAGGTGATGGAGTGCAGACTCCATACACTGGTTTAAATATAGATATGATAGAGCCCAGTAGGCACACGAATCTGTACACCAGTTGATTGACGGTTGAGAGCCAGGACCAAAGAGCCGAAGCTCAACCCCCCCCCCCCTGGTGAGTAAATGTAAATACCAAGTTCTCCTTTCCCCTGCAGTTCCTCGAGGCTCGACAGGAAGACGTCGTTGCAATCTTCGCAATATACTTTGCAACGTATGGTCAGCAATAGATCCGGATGTGGCTCCCCCTGTCCCTCTCCTCCCCTGTGGGTACTGAGGGCAACCCGGTGGCCTCCACCACTCCTGCATATCGGATACTCCTTGATGTCACGTTTGGGGCTGCTGGCGGGCATTTCCACAATGAAATTGTTATTGAAGTTGTGCTGGAAACGGAGTTTTACCTCGTGGTTTTGTGTGTGTGTGGAATCGACAGTGTTCCTTCGTTATAGAGCAGCTGTTCGATTTTCGGAACCACAACCATCTGTGTTACAGGTCTAAATCGACGATCCATGTCCAGCACCTGGGATAGTTTTGCAGTTTGTCCCGCCATGTTTGTTGTTTTCAGTTGTTTCAGCGTGTGCCGGAGGAGGTGGGATGGTTCTGGCTGTTTGCAGTGCATGTCCTCGTAAGTCCAGATTGCATCAAAGGAGGTTTTTTAGTTCCAGTTGTGGGTCTTTGCTGACCTCTAGTGGATGTGGTTAGTAGCATTAAATGGTGTTAGCAGCAACAGGTAATGTCAGCAGCAACAGGTGATGTCAGCTGCAACAGGTGATGTCAGCTGCAACAGGTAATATCAGCAGCAACAGGTAATGTCAGCAGCAACAGGTGATGTCAGCAGCAACAGGTGGAGCCAGTAGCAAGGGATGACAGCTAACGCAGCTGTTGGCCCAGTCAGTCATCGCCGCCATCACCGCCTGACAGCCTCCTCGAAACCCTAATCTCCTCAGCAGGGCATCGTAGTGTCTCAGGAGACTTGCCTAAGAGCCCGTGTGTATATATATATATATATATATATATATATATATATATATATATATATATATATATATATATATATATATATATATATATAATTTACAACATTGTGTTTCCTTCGTGAGCGGAACAGACACGGGGAAGTGGCTTAGCACTTTGATGATAAACTGATCAGATGTGATGATAAGAACTATATTCCTATCGCCTCTTGTGTAATATTCCCTCAGCTGCTGTAGCAAAGTGTCTTCTTAGACTGACACTTTCTTTATTCACTCGAAAGCAATATTCTCTCTTGGGGGACTTGAAACTAATTCAACTCAAATCTAACACGCTCAAGGCGATATAAACTCCATTGTTTCCCGTATTCGGGTCTAAGATACTCTCTACACTAATGAGAGTTCGTCATGGTCTCTCACTCAAGGGTATGCAGGCGATGAGTCACAATACCGTGGCTGAAGTATGTTGACCAGACCACACACTAGAAGGTGCAGGGACGACGACGTTTCGGTCCGTCCTGGACCATTCTCAAATCGATTGTGAGAATGGCGACTTGACAATCACGACTCACAATCGACTTGAGAATGGTCCAGGACGGACCGAAACGTCGTCGTCCCTTCACCTTCTAGTGTGTGGTCTGGTCAACACTCAAGGGTTAAATACAGCATGGTTTAACAGTGACTGGACTCTAGTGCACACTCAAACTTAACTGGAGCCCACACTTTAAACTCTCTTGAACAAGTACTCGCGAAAGGAAAATAAAATAATACAAAAAATTTATTACAACACTGATCAGAGAGAAGGAGTAGGAAGGAGAAGAAAAAAGGAGGAAGGAGGAGGAGGAGGAGGCGGGGGGAAGGAGTAGGAGTAGGAAGGAGGAGGTAAGAAAAGCGAGAAGACAGATGATAAAACTGTCCTACAGTATGTATACTCACTCCCGGCCCAACTCTTGATATCTGGATATCCTGCACAGGTAAACATGGCGTGCCAGGTTGACACAGCAGCCCCGCTCCACCCCCGGCCAAGATAACCAAAAAATGCCAAACTCATTTGTAAATTCTAGCCGAGGGTCTCGCTTTCGGTGAAGGTAAAGTCAAGGTTTGTTTACGAAATTTGTGTGTTTCTTGAAGACGTTGGTTGACGATGAGTGATGAGGATGAGGCGTTGAAGTTGACGATGAGTGATGATGAGTGAGGCGTTGATCCGAATGAATTCTGAAGCCGAATCCTGGAATCGAACTCTCGTATATGGCCTCCTCAGCCACACACTACCAATTGGACCATGATGAGCAAAGAGGTATCTCACCCCTCAATGACCCGGGGGGTTCAGGAACGATGGTTCGAGTCCATCGCACGGCTTCAATTTTCATAGATTCTCCACGTTGCTGCGATTACATTATACAAGGATTAATAACATGTGAATATTGATGAATCATTTCGGAGTTCCTAGCTGGCGCCAGTATTGTCGGTAGTGGAGGGAGAAAATAATCCCCAGTAGAGTCCGGTTGAGTCCGGTTGAGTCCGGTTGAGTCCGGTTGAGTCCGGTTGAGTCCGGTTGAGTCCGGTTGAGTCCGGTAAAGTCCGGTTGAGTCCGGTAGGGTCCGGTAGAGTCCGGTTGAGTTCGGTAAAGTCCGGTTGAGTCTGGTAGAGTCCGGTGATTAGCGTGAGCGAATTTAAGGTCCAGACTCTAACGGTGTTGCATCTGTCACCTGTAAGTCAAGCGGTTAAGTTCCCGCCAAGAGTATCAGCTGATACTTGGCGCGCCAAACGCCATCCATCATCGCGGCTATAAATAAAAACAAGCTTGGTGGGAATGCTTGAGGGAGAGAATTTCGGGGAAAGAAGAGGTGGCTAGGGATGAGAGAGAGAGAGAGAGAGAGAGAGAGAGAGAGAGAGAGAGAGAGAGAGAGAGAGAGAGAGAGAGAGGAAAATAGTAGGGCTAGGTGCAATCAGAGAGGTAAGGGAGGGGATAGCCAGAGCCACAGTGGGAGGTGATAGCCAGAGCCACAATGAGAGAGGATAGCCAGAGCCGCAGTGGGAGGGGATAGCCAGACCCACAGTGGGAGAGGATAGCCAGAGCCGCAGTGGGAGGGGATAGCCAGAGCCACAATGGGAGAGGATAGCCAGAGCCACAATGGGAAAGGATAGCCAGAGTCACAGTGGGAGAGGATACCCAGAGCCGCAGTGGGAGGGGATAGCCAGAGCCACAATGGGAAAGGATAGCCAGAGCCGCGGTGGGAGGGGATAGCCAGAGCCACAATGGGAAAGGATAGCCAGAGCCACAGCGGGAGGGGATAGCCAGAGCCACAATGGGAGAGGATAGCCAGAGCCACAATGGGAGAGGATAGCCAGAGCCACAATGGGAAAGGATAGCCAGAGCCACAGTGGGAAGGACTAGCTACACACTAACATGTTGCCAGCAAAACCTTCAGGGAGAGGACTAACTAGACGAAGGCTATAGTGTAATCTACACTACTCAGCGACTCTCCACACCTAGACAAAAAAAAACCAGGCTGACCTGACAAACAAAAGGAAGCAGCCAAACATTACTGTAGGATATATAGCTAGTGAGACCCACAAAGAGGTCAATCAGACATAAGAGAGGAGCTGAGAACAAGTCTGGCTAACATAAGCAGGCGATGAGTCACAATAACGTGGCTAAAGTAGACTTGAGAATGACTTGAGAATAACTCTCAATCGACTTGAGAATGGTCCAGGACGGACCGAAACGTCGTCGTCTCTTCACCTTCTAGTGTGTGGTCTGGTCAACTGGCTAACATACATAGAGGGCTAGTTACACTTACAGAACTGTACGATGTCGTTATCTCGGGTCTTGTGGCCTTTCGTGAATCGTGACCTCCACGACCTCCTCAGCCTGCACCTGTGTCTTCCTCCACGACATAGGAGATGGGGGAGGGTGGGAGAGGGGGTAGGGTGGGAGGAAGAGCTGTTGAATGCAGGCTTCTTCGCTCTAGTAAACACTCGGGAAGATGAGGGAGGAGGAGGAAGGGCACCTTGCATCGAGTGCCCTTGTCAAGACATTGCATAAGGAAACGTAATAAGGCGTAGATCTTCGCTGTGAGAAGCTCACCCGCTGAAGAAAACATTGCTGAGGTACAGCTCGATTCTGCAGACACAAATAATAACAAAGAATTGACTACGAACACACACTGTTGTTGTTGTTTTAGATTTAGCTACTCAGAACGAAATGTCCATGTAGCACGGGCTATGGTGAGCCCGTAGAACACACATGCACACCTGGTGGTGTAGGGGCCTGGTGGCTGAGTGAATAGTGCTCGGGTTTCATAATCCTAGGGACCCTGGATCGATCCTCGGCGATGGGGGAAACAAATGGGCAGAGTTTCTTTCACCCTGATGCCCCTGTTAACCTAGCAGTAAATAGGTACCTGGAGTTAGACAGCTGTTACGAGCTGCCTCCTTGGGGTGTGTGTGTGTGTGTGTTAAAAAAAAAAGTTAATTGATTAACAGTTGGGAGGCGGGCAAAAAGAACCAGAGCTCAACCCCCGCCAGTACAACTGGGTGAATACAACTAGGTGAATATACACACACAACATTCTATTAACAATCATAAATTAGTTAAAAATTCCTAATCATTATATGCACAGCATTTTCTGTCTCATAAATTTTGTATGAATATATAATAACACGGACGACACGAAAGCAAAAAGGTTATAATTACTTTGATCTATTATATGACCTTATTTCCCAATAGTGTTTAATGTGATATTTTTTTCCTTCAACTCAGCTACTACAAAAGACCATTTGATTTCTTGTCCCGTAAATCCAATCTATTCTGAAACGTAATTAATTGATATGAAGTGAACACGAGAGATGTTTCAGGGAGTGATGTCTTTTTTTAGCTTTTTGATTTTGTGTTTNCTAAAAGAGATTGGAACTTTTAGAGGCGCAATGTTTACGTTTTGAGGTGGTCAGCTGTTAGGCAGACAGGCGAGCCTCGCTTATCCCAACCCATTTATCATTTGTGTTAAAAAGACTCCCCAAAAAAAGGGCTTTTTATTAAAACTGACACTATGTTTACTCAAAATAAATTGGATAATTCTTTTTATTTTTGTTTACCTGCCGCATTTCTCTCATTTTACTAATTCTCGTTTCTCTTAATAATTGTTCTTCCGTATATTTTCGTTCATTTGTTATGCTTTGTTCTAGTTTTCTTCTTTTCTTCTTCTTCTGTCATGCTTTCTTCTTTTTTTCCTATAACTTTTTTACAATTACTAGGAAAACTTAATTAACGAATTGAATTAGAACCACCATTGTTCATACTGGAGCTTGATAATGTATACAAGGTCTGTATTATGTATAGAAAAGCTGTATTCATTGGAACACAAGGTGCAAGAGCAACGCCATGTCAACGTCGAATGAACGTCGATTCAACGTTGAATTAACGTCGATTTAACGTCGATTCAGCGTCGACCCAACGCCCCTTCATGGATATCGTGCCACTTGATAATGTTGTATATCAGGTCTATCAGGTATATCAGGTAATATCAGGTCTGTATTATGTAATTTTAGTGAATAGTCTGTATAGTGAATACTAGGTCTATTTTATGTATGCAAGATCTGTATCACGTATGCAATCTTCGTATATAATGAAGACAAGGCCTTGTATTATGTATACAAGGTTTGTACAGTGAATACAATGTCTGCAGCATGAATATTATGTATGATTTTTTTTTGCTGCTTTTGTTGCTGTTGATATTGCTACTGTTGTTGTTTTTGCTGTTTTTGTTGCTGATGTTATTGCTACTGTTGTTGTTTTTGCTGTTTTTGTTGCTGTTGATATTGCTACTTTTGGTTGCTGTTGATATTGCTACTTTTGGTTGCTTTTGGTGCCTTTGTTTGCTGATAATATTGGTACTTGTGTTGCTGCAACTTCTTCTATTGCAACGCCTGCTGCAGCTGCTGTGATTACTTCTGATACATTTACTCTACTCATGCTGCTGCTCCTGCTGTTGCTCACACACACACACACACACACCTCTGCTGCTGTTGCTCACACACACACACACACACACCTCTGCTGCTGTTGCTGTTGTCGACGCTGCTTTAAGCTGGTGCTGCGGAGAGTACATTGTTGTTGTTGTTAAAGATTCGCTACCTGGAACAAGAAGTTCCAAGTAGCACGGGCTATGGTGAGCCCGTCACACTCGGAGAGTACAGATGTTTCGACACCGTGAGGCGTCGCAGCTGTGATTTACAGATGTCCTCAATACGACTCTATGACACCCCCAGAAATATATTGCCTCTTGTGGAGCCCAGGATAAGTGGGAGAGTTAGACAGTGTCGTCAGTGGGTCGTCTTGCCCTGACTGGTGTGTGTTTGTTGTGTTTGTTGTGTTTGTTGGTGCCGGGGAGGCCAGACTCGTGTTTACGAACATTTGTGTGTGTTTCTTTAAGAATTTATTTGTTTATCTTTGTTTTCAAAATATTTAGTTAAGTGTGGCCGGCGGGCAGTGGGGGTGAAAATCGTCGTGGGGGTCAGAATTGAGGGATTGACAAGCTAATCTCGCTTGAATTATGGCGACCTCGACAAGTCTATGTCCGTCCTTTACACCAGACTATTTCCCTGCAAAGTTGGGTGGGACTAGCCCTAAATATCTGGCCTCCAGCCTTGGACAGACAGGTAAATACCCAACCACATTTACTGGACGGTAGAGCGACGGTCTCGCTTCATGCAGTTCGGCGTCCAATCCCCGACCCTCCAAGTGGTTGGTTACCATTCCCTCCCCCCCCCCCCCACCCGTCCCATCGCAAATCCTTATCCTGATCCTTTCCAAGTGCTATATAGTCGTAATGACTTGGTGCTTACTCCTGCTATCCTCCATCTCTCTTTTAGATATAGATAGTACTTACATTTATCATTTTTAATTGAACTACCTTCAAGCACTTTCTCCGACTACATCTCGTTTCACTTACCAACAACTCTAACTCCAAAGGAGTTATTTTTTTATCTTTTTAATTCTCTTCCTTCTTTAGTTTCCGTTTGTACTTTTTCGTTCTTATTTTCAAAGTCTTTCACAATGGTTCTCCGTTTCTTTCTCAACTCTCCTTTGAATCATTCATGTCGTTATCATGTCCCTCACCCCCACCACCAGTGTGGTAATGTCCAGTTCTCTGTCTATACTCCCAGCTTAAGACCTTCAGCTTAAGAACGAACCTTGCTTCATTTCTATGAAAATTTCCCAGTTTTGCTTTGTTCCTTAACAAGTGGGGATCCCACGCCATGGCTGCATATAATTAGAAGTACCACCTTCTTCCAGCCAGAGGTGGTACTCCTGTGTATAATTAATATATATATATATATATATATATATATATATATATATATATATATATATATATATATGAAAATGAAAACTCACACCCCAGAAGTGACTCGAATATAGTCACAATCATTCGCATATAGTCCTGGGGACCATTCAGGCTTGTTCGCATATATATATATTATATATATATATATATATATATATATATATATATATATATATAATAGCAATAAAAAAGGTGGACATTAGAGAAGGCAAAAGAAGAGTGTGTCAGTGGGAGCCTGAGGCAATGAAGGATGACGGTAGGTGGGTGGAGACCAGGAGGGTAATATCCCCTCACTATCCATCAGGACAGGCAGCTGGGCTAGGGGAGGAGAGGGGGAGAGGAATAAGGGGAAAGTGAGTAGAGAAGAGAGAGATGAAGTGAAGAATGAAAGGAGCTAGGGAGTACGTTAAGGAAAGAGG
>WNGS01003388.1:7170243-7185407 GCA_020271785.1 Procambarus virginalis
TCTTGTTCCTCTTCTCCTTCTTTTTGTTCTGGAAATTACATATATTAGAAGTTATCAGGCTTTAAGAAAATGAGCATTCTTGTAAATATTTCATTCAAAATGATCTGCTACCAGAAATTTTAGCCAAATATCCCCAGTTTGCTAACTGTAGGTAGTAACTAAGTGATTGTAACCTATCCACCGCTGCCCACTGGATGGGGGGCGGTGTGCAGGACAACATATAAATTGTGACACTAGCTCTCTACATATGTCAGTCTTAATTTAGAACCTGTACTTGAGGGTCGATCTCGAACCCATTGTTGATGTGACGACTTATATTGAATTTTGTAACTAGCTCATCAAGATTGTAACTTGCTTAGCTAAATGATTATGGGGTTCAGTCCCTGAGCCCATTATGTGCCTCTGTAACCCTTTTCCACTACCGCCCACAAGATGGGTATGGGGTGCATAATAAATGACCTAAACTAAACTTATAGGTCATTTTCCTGGTTCCTGAATGTGCTTCCTGTACTGCTGGAACTTATAACAGTTCACCTCTAGTTGAGTGAATGTATATTTGGTCGTCTACAATATTGTCACCCAAGTATATATGTAACTTAGTCGCGGGTACCCATATACTTGGGAGAGTATATGGGTACCTGCGACCTTAGGTACGAGCGATGGATAGCTTTCTGATATCTAATCTCTGGTGGTTTCTGTGTTGAAGGTTGGTGGCCTGTGTTCGGTAACATCTATTTTCCAGGTAGTTGATGTCATGTGTG
This sequence comes from Procambarus virginalis, assembly GCA_020271785.1. Classification (NCBI taxonomy): domain Eukaryota; kingdom Metazoa; phylum Arthropoda; class Malacostraca; order Decapoda; family Cambaridae; genus Procambarus; species Procambarus virginalis. The sequence goes on from WNGS01003388.1 coordinate 7,171,005, forward strand.
AGAGAGAACTGTGTGATCCAGGTGATGAGTTGTAGTGTAGGTAACTCATGGTGATGAGTTAGAGCAGGCTTTGTTTACGGCTGGTGCTTCCATGTTGTTTTGTATATAGTTTTGTAGTTGACGACTTCCTTGGAGTTGAATGTCTGCTTTGGAGTTAGTGTTAATTATTTTATAGTTATTGCGTGTGGCATATGCGAATTCAAGGGACAGTTTAATACCAAACATTTTAATTTTCCTAAAAAAAAATTAGGAATTTTGTTAGGATTTGGGATTCAAGTTGCAAGTAGTCCAGGGTTCTTTCCTGCAAGACATTCATTGTCTTCGTTCATATGTTCATCTCCATAGACTTAATGTCCTATCTTTTAATGTTTAGAGTTATCAGAACCTGGTAACGTTGGCATGTATGGTGATGATAGTGCTGAAGTGAATGATAGTGTATCCTAACTGTAGTAACGAAGCTGCTGAAAATGGCAGATGTGATGAGGGTGGTGGCTGTAGTTACGTTTATACGTCTTCTTGAGGTTATCTTGAGATGGTTTCGGGGCTATTTAGTGTCCCCGCGGCCCGGTCCTCGACCAGGCCTCACCCCCAGGAAGCAGCCCGTGACAGCTGACTAACACCCAGGTACCTAGTTTACTGCTAGGTAACAACAAGTCGTGGTGGTGGTTGTGGTAGCAGTAGTGAGGGAGCTGAGGAAGCTGAAGTGGTTCTACCAGTGGTGGTGAGGGTGGTGGCAGAGGATGTGAGAAGGAAGTGATGGTGGTGGCGATGGTGGTTACATCATCAGTTAGGGCTGCTGGGGGGTGTGGTAGAGGAGGGGGAGGGAAGGAGTCTGCAACCCATCTTCGTCGAGACAAAATTATCTCCTGTTTCTTTTCTCTGGAGGCATGCTTAGTGAGAAGATATGCGAGCGAACGAGAACCAGAGAGAAAGAGAGAGAGAGAGAGAGAAAAAAAAAAAAAAAAAAAATAAAAAAAGAAAAAAAAAGAAGAGAGAGAGAGAGAGAGGAGGAGGAGGAGGAGGAGGAGGATGGGAAGAAGGTAGCATAACACACAAGCAGACACACAGACACAGACAAGCAAGCAGACTGTCAGATAGTCGGTTTTAGACAGGTTAAAATTGCAAATTGAAAGATAGACCGAATCTTATACTGTGAAAACATCCACACAGACAAAATAATTGAACCTGCAGATAATGCAACACACAAAGAACTGACAACAAAACAATGGGCAAGAATATAGAATTTTGCGAAATGAAGGTAGACAGGCACAAGAAAAATAGTAGACGACAGAGAGAGAGAGACAGATACTACACTACTAGATTTGTTCTTTTGAGACAGATACTCATGCTAAGAAATAAACACTTGCTTTATCTGTGTCAATAAATACACCATCTGTTAGTCCATTGGTCTGTCTGTTCGAGGCTGGAGGCCCGATACATGTGGCTACCCACACCCAACTTTGCACCATCACTGTTGTCGAGTATGCACCCGCAGTATGTTGAGGTGGGGAGGGGGAGAGTGGTCCGGGTTGCCACATTTCAAGAGAGAACAGCGTGCCGGGGTCACATACTAACCCCCACGACGAGTTCATTACTGGCTGCCAGCTACTCTCTGACTAAATACTTTAAACATTAAAATTAAAAAAAAATGTTCTTACAGTATTCTAAAATATTATACACTGATCTCGGGAAAATTGACAGAAATGTTCTACTTGTGGTACTTTGCGTGCATTAGGGTTACATTTTAAAGTAATAGCCCCCCATCCTCTTTCTCCCCACCACTTTCTCCCCCACCACTTTCTCCCCCACCACTTTCTCCCCCAGCCCCCTACTCCCCACACGACCTCCCCCCCCCCCACACTGGCTCACAGTGGGAGGGTGCATCTACACTGACAGGTGATATATATATATATACTCACACACCTGCCACATACATCAAGTGATACATTCTGACACACGTGACACATTCTGAGATACATGATACATACGACACATTGTATACATGCTGTAATGATGGGAGACCGCTACTACCATTGTAATAACCACTACTGCTTGTTATTGTAATATATTAACACTCGGTCCGTTATATGATGACCTAATTAATCACTCAACATAGACTGAGCTCTGCGCAGGCAACTTAAGGGAGAAGAGAGAGCGAGAGAGAGAGAGAGAGAGAGAGAGAGAGAGAGAGAGAGAGAGAGAGAGAGAGAGAGAGAGAGAGAGAGAGAGAGAGAGAGAGAGAGAGAGAGAGAGAGTGAGCAATAGCAGCTAGCGAGCCAGAGGGAGAGAGAGCGAGTGGGAGAGGGAGAGAGAGAGACAGAGAGACGGAGAGAGAGGGGAGAGTACGAGAGATAGAAATATTAGCTGTTACGGTCTTCTTATACGGTCTTACAGGCGTCGTTTTGGTGTTACAGGGGTCACTGTAAGCCCAATAGCACTAAGCCATTAATACATTAATACACACGGGAATGACACTTTGAAAATATGATTTTATTTAATACATTAAAAAGACAGGTACGAACTATGTCCCCTACTGACAGTGTGCTGGGTACAGGAGTGCCATAGTTACTACGCCGGTTTTATGGGCTATTCATGCCCGTGCTTGGGTGGCTTAATCTCCATCAATCAATCAATCTACACAGGTTGTTCCACGTGACCTGGGGCCAGATTCACGAAGCAGTTGCGCGAGTACTTACGAACGTGTACATCTTTCCTCAATCTTTGACAGCTTTGGTTACATTCATTAAACAGTTTACAAGCATGAAAACTTGCCAATCTACTGTTGTTATTGTTATAAACAGGCTCCTGGTGCTTCGGAGCTCGTTAACTGTTTAATAATTGTAAACAAAGCCGCCAAAGATTGAGGAAAGATGTACAGGTTCGTAAGTACTTGCGGAACTGCTTCGTGAATCTGGCCCCTTGAGACGATATCCTGCCCGGAACCACAAACACACCAACCCGTCCTCGCAAATTTAATAAGTCAATATTGACTTATTAGTTGCGTACATAGGTGACATACTTAACATAATAGTTTCCCTTGAAAATCTTCATAGAAAACACCGACCTTACCTAACCTTGTTAGTATGTTAAAATAAGCATCTTATAGCTTCGTAATTACAATTGTTACTTAACCTATTATAGGTATAGGTTAGGTAAAAATTGTAATTACGAAGCAATAAGATGCTTATCTTAACATACTAACAAGGTTAGGTAAGGTCGGTGTTTTCTATGAAGATTTTCAAGGGAAACTATTATATTAAGTATGTCACCTATGCACATATTTACTAAGTCAATATTGACTTATTAAATTTGCGAGGACGGGTTGCAACACACTCTACCCTACACTACCTTAGGAGGCCTGGTCGACGACCGGGCCGCGGGGACGCTGAGCCCCCGGAAGCACCTCAAGGTAACCATCCCCCCTTGTTCTGCCCCCAGGGCGTGTTCGCCTGCTCTCCAGCTCAACAAGGCGTGTGAGGTTCAAGCCTTTTGACGAGGAAGAATGCTAATCCCCGTGGATTAGCATGACGGCATCGTAGTTAACAACCTCGTGGCCACATCACCGATGACCCGAAATGACCTGTTTCCTGGTTAGCTTCTCGGAAGTGTGGATATCCTATTGTTTTGGGCCATCTGTCAATACATTCTACTATGTATTGCTCTCTTGTTACAATGCTGACGCACACATGATGCATATACATAGATGATACATGTTGATATATATATATATATATATATATATATATATATATTATATATATATATATATATATATATATATATATATATATATATGAGTTTGCACCTAAGGTTGCTAGACCAACAAGATTTCTAAGTTCTTATCAAGATAAGTCATTCCTGTCGTAAGACGAAAATGTCCACTTAGTCGCCGCTGGCAACTGATAGCGACTTGTCTCGTGCAAGAAGGAAAAAACCAAATCCACTTAAGGAAAGAAGTCTGTCTTTTGTTTTACTACTGCGTGACGTCCTGATGTATTGGCCGGCAGAGCTTGGCTCAAGCAAATTAACTTTGGCGAGAGCTCGCTGCTATTGCATGCCTCTCGTCAGTCAGAAACGTTTGGGCATTAGTGATGATAATGTCAGGAAAACAGAGACTAGCATATACGTGTAGAAATTAAGGATTAGGTTATTAATGTATTATGTGATATATCTCTGCTTCGTCTGAGGCTTGGGGGGGGGGCGTTGTTTGCTCTCGCCAGGAAAATTGTGTTGTTTACTTCTGGTGATGTTTGGCAAGTGTAGACCGACAGCTGCAACGACAACCTTCTTTGCATGTTACTTCTTCAGAAGAATAGTTCTTTGGTATTAACGGATTGCGTGTTGAAGAGAAAGATATCAGCAGAGAGTTAAAGTCACAACATCGTGGCTGAAACAACTCACCCAACCCACACCTGTGAGGTGAGTTGAAAGTGAGGTGAGTTGAAAGTGAGGTGAGTTGAAAGTGAGGTGAGTTGAAAGTGAGGTGAGTTGAAGGTGAGGTGAGTTGAAAGTGAGGTGAGTTGAAAGTGAAGTGAGTTGAAAGTGAAGCTGTTTCACTCCGTTCATTCATTTCCTGGGTGGAAATGAATGCTAAAGTTACAAGCATAGAGTTTAGAAATGATTCAAGTGTATCTTTTTATATCTTTTGCGTTATACTGACTGGCGTGGAAATCGTGTTATTAGTGTTGGTCAAATGATATAAATAAGTTGAGCACTGTCAATGAATATTCATCATCTTCTTTCAGCTTGCGTCTCTTTAAATGATTCATCTACATACTGCAATGGCAATAATTGCCAACACAATATATATATATATATATATATATATATATATATATATATAATATATATATATATATATATATATATATATATATATATATATTGAACTGAACCTTCTAGTTCGTTTAGCTAAGCAAATAAAATTTTTGACGCTAGTTACAAAATTATTTATGTTCCATTGGCAATTATTTGTATATACAGTACTTCAACCCGTCCTCAAGTCAGATACAATGAACGTTGTGACCGTCTAATAACGAAGTCTGAACCATTCTATCGTATAGTGTATTAAAAAGGGGTTTGTCCTCATTTATATATTAATATTAATATATGTTAAAGTTCTGTGTATAGTTTGGCATAGGTTAGGTTAGGTGTTTAGGTTCTGTTGGCGATTACTTGCATTTGTAGTACGTGGGTGAAGCATTTACAGCTTGTGGTTCGAACACAATTCGTCAGTGAAGCACTTGTTCCGGAAGTGTTCGGATGTCAGCAGTTGTGAGTAGTGTGTAAAGCTTTTGTCATTCATAAACAGGGTCGGGGGGGGGGGAGGGTTCGACATTTGAATCAACGAGCATTTTATCAATATTCAGGAGGAAGCGCTGAAATATTTGCTTATCAATTACGGTTGTGAAGCATTAAAGGAGGTGAGCTTTCAACATAGAAATTAAAGAAGCATTTTTGCCAAGTTTTGAGGCTGAGTTGTGAGAAAACACCACCAGGCTTCGAGCGGGTTTATCAACGAGTTCACTCGAAGCAAGAATGAAACACCTTCTGAAACCCTCTTGTTTCCTCAGACCAGATCGTGAAAACGCTTGATATAGCAGTAGGCGTTTGTGCCGTGATGAGTGGGAACATGTGAAGTGTAACTAGCTAATTATTCCACAACTGCTGGATACCAGAAGCCAGTATTCGGTCACAGTGAGTTATGGAGTCCGAATGTTAGTGTTGAACAATTGCGTGTTAGTCGGCAAGGAGCTAAAAGCGTACTTCAGTAACGTGAGGATTGAGTTGGAGCATTTACTTGACCCCAATGTGACCACACTAGGCGAAGTACCTCAGAGTCCTCACCCTTCGTGTGACGGTTAGTAACACCTTGAGCCTCAAGTGTTACCTTCACCTGACCTGCAGATTATATAGCTATAGATATATATGATTAACATGTGCTTGTTCATACGGTGATTGAATTATATAAGGATTAAATGAGAATTAAAATGTATTAAATTTTATGAATAATTAATTATATTTCATATCATTACAGGTAAGAAATGATAATATACCTCCGAAGGACAACAATTGACGAGTTTTAAGGTACGTTAACTTTTTTTTCTTCCTCTGTTTTTAGAGTTATATTTTAATGATATAACAAGCCCAAGGTGTCAGAGTGGTTCAGCAATTTCGGGCGTGTTGTAGCTACTCTCATGGAGACTTGGGTACAGTAAGGTTAAGAACGTCTCGTATGATAACAGCTTCTGGAACGTCTCGAGTGATAACAGCTTCTGGAACGTCTCGAGTGATAACAGCTTCTGGTACGTCTCGAGTGATAACAGCTTCCGGAATGTCTCGAGTGATAACAGCTTCCGGAACGTCTCGAGTGATAACAGCTTCTGGAACGTCTCGAGTGATAACAGCTTCTGGAACGCCTAGAAAGATAACAGCTTCAGGAACTTTGTACCTTAATAGAATATGTTGCGCTTCGCGGTCAAAGTCATTTAAATGAACAGCCAGGGGAAAAAGTTCACAGTCGGGCGTATCGGTTAAATCCGATAACAGACTGTTCATTACGTTCACCGTCCGGGTGACAACGTCAGAAGACGTACACAGCATCGAGTGACGACTATAATTTATGTTAATTAGTTTAATTTAACGTGTATCCCAGTTATAGATTTACGAAATACGTTTTGCGAAGCGTTACAGCATATGATTGTGTTGACGCTTATGAATCTTGCTGTTTCTTCAGATGACATTAACTTCGTTGACCAGACCACACACTAGAAGGTGAAGGGACGACGACGTTTCGGTCTGTCCTGGACCATTCTCAAGTCGATTGTGAGTTCACAACCATGCAGAATCGACTTGAGAATGGTCCAGGACGGACCGAAACGTCGTCGTCCGTTCACCTTCTAGTGTGTGGTCTGGTCAACATGGAGTGAGTTTCCATGCTTCCATCTTTGAACTATGAAACCATTCACCCCCTCCCTCCAGCAACCTCATTTGAAAGCAATTAAAATTATATATTATGGTTTGTGATTGAAAAATCAAGAGGCAGCACTGCTTGCCAGATGCAATAAATAAAATACACATGCAAGAAGGCCAGCCTCTCCTAATCCCACAATAGCCGTCATTATAAAAGGGGTGAGAGCATTCACTAGCGGTTATCTTGAGATGATTTCGCGGCTTAGTGACGGTTAGTAACGCCTTGAGCCTCAAGTGTTACCTTCTTGAGTTATCTTGAGATGATTTCGGGGCTTTTTTTTTTTTTAGTGTCCCCGCGGCCCGGTCCTCGACCAGGCCTCCACCCCCCAGGAAGCAGCCCGTGACAGCTGACAAACTCCCAGGTACCTACTTACTGCTAGGTAAGAGGGGCATCAGGGTGAAAGAAACTCTGACCATTGGTTCTTGCCCGGGATCGAACCCTGGACCAATTAACTGTTATGGCCAATAGTGTTCACATTCACTATTGGTTGAGGACACGGAAAATAAATAGGAAAACATTCAAACTTCAACATTGCCAGGTCTATTATAGTACACATGTGTACTGTATTAAGTCTAAGATAGCCTGCGTTGGAAGTTTTGCTAAAACTGTAAAGATAAGAGATAAGAGAAAATAACACCGTCTCCTATCCTGCATCCATCCCTCTGTCCGTTCTTCCTTCATTTTCTCCCTCTGTTCTTTCATCCACTTGGGCTAGACGGTAGGGCGACGGGCTCGCTTCATGCAGGTCGGCGTTCAATCCCCGGGCCGTCCAAGTGGTTGGGCACCATTTCTTTTCCCTCCATTTCATCTCAAGTCCTTATCCTGATCCTATCCTATTTTATAAATATAGTCGTAATCGCTTGGCGCTTGCTGCTGATAGTTCCTTCGGTCCCTCAGTCCTTCTCTCCCTCCTTAATTCCCCCTCCTGTATTATTTTCCCTTCCCCTCCTTCTCTTTTCCTTCCCTCTCTCTATATCCTTTACTATGTACCTACTTGCACCTCTCATTTATTTTGTACCTACTTCCTTCCCTCCTTCCCTCCCTTCCCTTCCTTGCCTCCCTCCCTCAGTCTCTCCCTTGCCTCCCTCCCTCAGTCTCTCCCTTGCCTCCCTCCCTCCCTCCCTCCCACACGACCCCCGTAAACAACATGGGTGACATTATGGAACGCATTAGTAGACGCAGGATGTTTGAGACCCGAAAATATGGGTCGTACACGTCAAATTAAAGTCGACATTAACAGTGGAGGTATAGTGAGAGTGTGTGTGTGTGTGTGTGTGTGTGTGTGTGTGTGTGTGTGTGTGTGTGTGTGTGTGTGGTGTGTGTGTGTGTGAGAGTGTGTGAGGAAGTAACGCTGTACAGATACAACGAGCAAGCAAACAGGTGGAGAGGCGTGGATTCGATGCCCCTTCTCCCCCCCCCTCCCCCTCTCAACACCCTCGTTCCTCCGCCACCACTTAATAAACCCCCCCCCACACCCCACTCCCCCCACCCCACTCCCCCACCCCACTCCCTCCACCCCACTCCCCCCACCCCCGTTGTGTAACTATTTCCCCTCCTCCTTTCATTCCCCTTTGAGTAACTTCCACCCAGTTTCCCCTCCACTCACATCCCTTCCCTTCCCCTTTTCTTGCCCCCTCCATTCCATTCCCCTCTCCCCCCCTTCCCTTCCCCCACTCCCCCACTCCCCCCCTGGGGACGTGAGTGACACCAGCACATGCAGGCCGCTGATTCACCGCCCGAGACTCTGTCAACCATCTGAGTAAATTACTGAATACGATGCGCAATGAACACCCTCGTCGACAGATATATGGCGGGCAGTTGCAAATGACAACCTGGGTTAGGGGGGATGGTGGGGGAGGCGAGGAGACCGCTGGGGGCAGTAGTAGAGCTGTGAGAACTACCTCCCTCGTGTCATCGTGTTCTCTAATCACCTCGTGCAGAGGGGCGACAGTCGCCTCCCGCCTCGTTCAAAAGTTAGCGCCTTATTCAAATACAACCTTTAAATCTGAGGGCCAGAAGGAAACTGGGAAGATACGCCCGAGGCCATAGAGACGGAAACTTCAGCTACCGCCCATGGGAACATCAGCCTTGAGAGCGGACTAAGCCTGGAACTCTCTTCCCCGAGTGCCCACCTAAATGACAGCTTTGAGAACAGGTGTCGTTGATAGCTCTCTAAATCGCGTCGATGTTGCTTGTCGTTCTCTCTGGCGGCGCTGTGAATGCTCTCCCCCCACGACACTCCCGGCGTGCACTCACACACACACACACACACACACACACACACACACACACACACACACACACACACACACACACACACACACACACACACACACCATGGTATATACATATATATATATATCCTAGACATACCCAGGAATATATATATGGTGGGCAGAAGCCCGCTGTCCTCCGTGTGTGTTCATTACGTTAGTGGATGAGTCTCGGCGCCTTGGTAATACTTTAATTGTATGATGGGGCTGACAAATGGAATGAGGGAGGGAGGGAGGGAGGTGGAGGGAAAGATAAAGAAAGGTAGGAGGTACAAGTGGTAAAAAGAGAGAAAAGAACCAATACAAAATTGGGCAGAGAGGGGTAGAAGAATCAGTAAAGTATGAGGGAGAAGAGGGAAAATGAATCAGTAGGTAAGGAGAGACGGAGGAAGAAGAAGGAATTGTGTGCAAGCAGTTTTTATTATTAACATCTTTATTGACAAAATTTAATTACAATTTTGCCTAATCTGAGGAATTCAATTAAGTCTTATTAAAGTGAGGATAATGCTGGTATTCACTGTCACACAGGACAGAGGGTCATACACAAGACAATAGGTCTAAAGTGTAGGCGGAAGCACATATATATCATGGTTACAGTCAATGTTTTAATGTATGAATATGTAAAATCATGTTTCTGTTGTGCACTGCCACACAAGGGCAGGGATAGGCAAGCAGTGCACTCACAATCCTCCTCCATCCCAGTGACCTTTACCAAACATTCTCCATCCTCAATCCCTCCATTAATCCTACACCCGGCCCTGTAGGAACTCCTGCTTGAAGCGACGGTCTCGTTTCATGCAGGTCGGCGTTCAATCCTCGACCATCCATGGCCCTGGAAACACAAACCGAAACTGTCTCTATTTTCCGCTTGTTACAACTTGTAATAAAGTTGTTACATCTTGGCTTAACGTGTTTATGACGTATTAGAACGTTGTTACAACTTGCTATATTGGTTGTTATAACTGGTTAGGAGGTGCTAAAACTTCTTCGAACGTTGTACCAAGGTCGTAGTTTCGGTGTGTGTTTGGCAGGCAAGTGGTTGGGCACCATTCCTTTCCCCGTTCCATCCCAAATCCTTATCCTAATCCATTCCAAGTACTATATAATCGTAATGGCTTGGCGCTTTCTCCTGATAGTTCCCTTCACTTCCCTCCACTCGGTAAATAACATAAATAAGAGAAGCATCAAATCATCGTAAATAAACGCTGATGGGATCACTAACAAAGCAAGTGAGATAAAACAAAGAACAAGGGGAAAAATAATTTAGATATATTTTCAGTAACTGATAAAAGTATTAGACATAAATATCCTGCTTAACGTCTCTACTGTTTTATGAGGAGGAAACTGATGATGCAGCAAAGGGGCATAAATAGTTACCATGATATAAATGGATTGGTCAATATATTGATATTAATACTACTGACAAATTGAAATTTCTGAAAAGGAAACCTGCAAGGATTATGTAAACATGTAGAACGACCTTGATAAGGGTACAGTGAAACGGAATCGAGACAACACGATTTGCAACACATAAGATTTTCTGGAGAACTGGTCAAGTAGCGGGAGAGGACATGTCAGGGACATGTCAACACTGACAATGGGGACATGCGTGGAAACTTGAATCATACGTGAGTGACAGGGATGATATGCAGAATATGTTTAGCATATCAGAAGTGAGCATGTGGAATGAACTAGTTGGATAAATAGTCAAAGCTAAATACAATAGGTTATTTCAAATGGTAAATATGACAAGAAAGAGAAGGGTTGGCAATTACTACAGTAGATGGCCATCAGCTGGTGAGGCGGGTCTCGGGAACTAGAACTCGAATTTAGTTGAGTACTGAGAGGTGCAAGACAGTAATATACTCGGGAATCTGGTCACTGAGCATGTATCATATACTCATTATACCAGGAAATGATGAAGGCATACATCACATGCTATCAGCGGCCGTCTCCATCACTGCCCAGAGGAATCCTAGTCCTGTAGAGGGCACCCTACAGAGGACCTCTAAACATGTACAAAGTACCAAAGCGATGTCAGTCGGTAGAGGTCGCCCTCAGAGGACTCTCCTAGAAAATATTCTTAGGTCAGAGGACCATTCGGGTCACAGGGTGTTAACTACACAGTGACCCATAACATATACTCACATGGAGGAGGAGAACCAGCTGAAAAGTGGGGCAATATATCTCCATTCTGAATCGCCTCGTCAAGTTGGTCTTGAGGAGAGCGATGATGGACAGTAGGCGAGGACAGCTGGCTGCTCGTCACGCCAGCTGCAAGGCTCACATGGACCACCACCACCACCACTACCACCTGGGGGAACCAGGGTGGAGACAGAGAAGAACTCTGCTTAAGAGTCAAGACAAGACTCGAGTCTCACTTCGTCAGAATTAAATAAAAGTTGATAGGAGGCGACGCAAAGTGCAGTGCTCCGTCCGGAATGAAGTGTTGTATTATTTTAGCGTGACATCTTTACGCTCGTGTGTGTGTTTTCGCTCTTCAAGGATCTTTTATGACTTCCCCGAGTCTTTCCCAGGAGCGTGAGGTGGGGGGGAGGGACCGGAATAGTTCGAGGCTGTAAACTGCTAAGCTCAATGTTAAAAGAATGGGGGATGTAAACAACTCGACTGTCTCCAACAGTCCCCCGGGGAATTGCTCTCGTAAACTGGCGCTTGTATCAACACTTGGGGTTGTGGAGAAGCAATGGCTGCTTTTAATATTGTCGCCACTTCTCTCTTCCCCCCCCTCTCCTCCCCACCCCCCCTATCCTCCCCACCACTACTCCCCCACCACCACTTCCCACCACCACACTCCACCACCACTCCAGTCTATATATATATATATATATATATATATATATATATATATATATATATATATATATATATATATATATATATATATATATATATATATATAACTGTGACACATGCGTATTCAAGTTCCTGTTGTTTTCTTGTTGATGAACCGTCCACAGCGGTGTGGTGCGATAACTCTGAATTTTCCAACTTTGCTTTGTGGTTTAACTAGTAAATGACTCCAGGCTGGTGCCATGTGTTCGGGTATTTGTATGAAAAGCGTGATATGTAAGGTCCTGAATGGCTCCTTATTCAGATTTCTGAAGGCAGTTGTGTGTGTGTGTTTGTGTAGAAGGGGAGACTGTGGGTTAAGTGTGGTGGGGGAGGGGGGTGTTCTTCTTATTTAGCCTTTCCTCGTAGTTCAATCCTCTTGGTTCTGGTACTAGCCCTCGCTATATACATCTGTTCTAGATGTTTTTTTTTTTCCTGTTTGGTTTTATGCTTCTTTAGATGTGGGTTCCACACTGGGGCGTCATACTCTGGTATTTGCCTCACAAGTGTACAATGATCTCAGACATTGTTGCTTTTTTTTCTCTCTCCATGTTCTCTCATACCAACTGCTTGGGCTGGACGGTAGAGCGACGGTCTCGTTTCGTGCAGGTCGGCGTTCAGTCCCCGACCGTCCAAGTGGTTGGGCACCACTCCTTCACCCCCCCCCCCCTCGTCCCATCCCAAATCCTTATCCTGACCCCTCTTTCTAGTGCTATATAGTCGTAATGGCTTGGCGCTTTCTCCTGATAGTTCCCTTCCTTTCCTTAAGCTTGAAAATTTTCCACGTACTGATATGGATGTGTGTGTACTCACCTAATTGTGCTTGCGGGGGTTGAGCTCTGGCTCTTTGATCCCGCCTCTCAACTGTCAATCAACTGATGTACAGATTCCCGAGCCTACTGGGCTCTATCATGTCTACATTTGTGTGTGTGTGTGTATTCACATATTTGTGCCTGCAGGGTTGAGCTATAGGTCTTGGACTCCACCATTCTACCCGCTAGTTGTCAAATGCACTGACTCTTGCCATATTCCTCAGTCATATCTGCTTTTAAACTAACAGAAAACTGTCTAACATCTGAGACTCGTCTGATTCTCAAGCTTCCATCTATGCCTTATTTTTATGTTGGTGTTCTTCAGTCTGTCAATCTTCTTAAGTACTTTATAAGTCTTTAACATGTCTCGTGTTTCTCTCTCTCTGTTTCTCTGTGTCTCTCTCTGTGTCTCTCACTGTGTCTCTCTCTGTGTCTCTCTCTGTGTCTCTCTCTGTGTCTCTCTCTCTGTGTCTCTCTCTCTGTGTCTCTCTCTCTCTCTCTCTCTCTCTCTCTCTCTCTCTCTCTCTCTCTCTCTCCCTCATGTGTGTGTTGGCGCGGGTGCGGGGTGTCTGTTTGAAATAGTACGGATCTCAACAAACCGACTCTGAACCAAGCTTAATTTACGAGGAGAAAATTTCAATGCAAACAAGTGTTAGTGCGAGTGTTTTCTTAGTGCAAGAGGGGGATCAGAGGCCCCAGCACCATCACCAGTCGCTCCCTGCCCAACCAGCTTCTTCAACCACGTGCTTCACTTTGAAATTCTAAAATAGGTAGGTAGAACGGTAGTATATAGTGTTGTAGAAGTCTTTCTCCCACACCTCGCTTGTTAGGAGGAGAAAGACTTGTTTACAAGCGTCTGGATAATGAATAGATAACCGCGACAACTTTACGATCTCCGGCCGTTCACGGGGGTAAGAAATTTAATGAGAGCAGAGCGTATGAACCCATTGGTGGTGCGGTTTTATATCTCCCTGGGTTTAGAGGTGGCGGTAACTGTCAGGGCGCCGGAGGCTGCGATGGAGGGCTCGAACGTAAATGTCCCCGACACCTTTGGCACGACACCTTTGGCTTGTCAGCACCCCAGCAGGCAGCCTCTTACTGAGGGGGGGGGGGGTGCCAGGTAATGCTGTGTCGTTGTTTATGTGTTTATCTTGTAGACTGTTGGGGGAGTCATTAACAGGGGTGGATGCGCTTCTTCCCTCTCGGTTCTTCCTTGTACCTTATTCCTCGTTTCTCTCTCTATCTTATCTCTCTCTCTCTCTCCTCTCTCTCTCTCTCTCTCCTCTCTCTCGTGCATTTAGAATATTACACGACAACGATGGTAATAGTTCAGAGCTGACACTCCAGAGGGACTATTTACACTTCCTTACAACAACACACTCAACAGTTGATGGGGTTTACCAAACAAAATGTTGGTAGAAATAAATAAATATATATATAATATATATATATATATATATATATATATATATATGTGTGTGTGGTGTGTGTGTGT
>WNGS01003388.1:7186407-7198415 GCA_020271785.1 Procambarus virginalis
TGTTGGAAATAACCAACAGTTTTATACATCATTGTATTTATACAACCAAAGTAGTTACTAAAATTACTAACTTATAATTTAATCATTATCATGATTTATTCATTGCCAAATTCTTCCTAGTACGTGAGGAACAACAGGCAGCAACATGAATTTTCTCCACATTTAGTTGGATTTATAACAAGAGTCCAGTTTATCATTTCCTTTACTAAAAATAGTTAACTTTGATTTCGTAGTATACTATTACTTACTGGAGCTCCCTTATTTAACTAACATTTAACATTCTAGAGGAAATTACTTGATGCAAATGATTTACTTTAATTTCCTCGATTGGCTGCACAACTTTTAGTAAGCCAATTTATGTTACTAGAACTTCTATTTTATCACAGAAGAATTTAATGTGATATTAATATTGTTATTACCTCTTCCTTCCTTAGTCAATTGATAAATACATATTCATTTACGCTCGAAAGCCGCGCATGCGCAATAAGGAGCAGGAGGAAGAGGGGAGAGCGTCACTTGACACGTGACGAGAGCACGGACGCCATTACAGCGTGTAGCAGAGTTGTTTCGACCTATTTATTTCGCTCCACGATCAGTTGAGCGGTGCCGCGTTATCTGGCACAACATAGCCGTGTCATAGACTAGTATACGAGCAACTCTAGAGTCAACGTCTTTCAAGCAGCAGCAGGAGGACGAAGAGTTGCTCAAGTCTTCACATCAACGACACGAGGCTCGGCTGCTAAGTTTACCTTTTTGTTATTATGTGGCCACTATTAACATTTAGGTAGCAGTCGTTAGGCCGAATGCAAACCAACAAAATATAGTACGTGTCTTAATTAAATTTACCATCTAATTAGATGATTATCAGTTTATTTCTATGATACAAATTGTTCAGACATTAGCTGATAATTTACTACCGTCATCCTCATGATTTAGGATGTAAATGTAATTACCTATTGTGTAGAAGATTTCTACAATGTAATTGCCTTTCAGTACCAAGGCGACTTCAACCGAGGTGCTAGGCTTCCCCACCGTTCTGTGCAACAATTTACCCTATGCAACACGTCGTCGGTGGAGTGTAGCAACCGATTACTTCTAGAGTCACAGCTAAGCTGTCCATTTTTCCATCAGTAGCAATAACTCCATAGTTACAGTAGTGATCTCCTAAAGAGATCAATTATACTAACCCTTTGATTTACTGATGCTGTTCAACATTTCAGTAGTATTTGAGGTGCATTTACCTCCATCAATATTATATTTATATTTTTACTTTCACATTTGATTTACTCTGGTGAAGAACCAGCACCCAATAATGCTAGGGATGTATTAATCTTTTAGCATGTAACCCCCCAATTTTGTGTAGTTAATTTGACTCCATTCATATAAGCATTACAGTTTTACCAAGATCCATAGGACACTAGTTCCTAGGATCAGTTTTTCCATTGTCTCTTTGTTTTCCACTTTTTCTCAAAAAGTGGTGGTCCTTCATAGCTATCGAAGTATATATATATTTATTTAATTATTAGTTACTGGGTCTCAGAGCCCAAACAATTTATTAGTTATTGGAGTCAGGTTTTCCCCACAAAATTTTGGTCCTTCGAACCGGATGATCATTAATATATTTGGTCAATTTTGTCCTCAATAGATACTAATCACTATTCCAATAATTAACTATTTACTAACACAATTAGTGTTTAATATTATTAGGCTATTTACCAATATATTTCATATTTACGGCTGTCAGCAGACTGCCCATATTATAGCCTAAAACTCATTTATTATTATCAACATTTCTATTAATACTTTATGCATAAAGTAACCTTAGTGTTATATATTTATAAATTTTCACTTGTGTTTCTAAGCACAAACATATATCCAAACAAAAAATCCCAAAAACATAGCACCATATATCTATATTACTGCACCATTGCTTTATGCCAACCTTTGATGAGGTAGGATATTTAGACTGTAATTGTACTAATGTTGTACAAATGCAGCCTAAATCATTTAGTCATTCCTAGGTAGGAATTATTAACGAGTACTGTACTAGACAGTACTGGTGTACATACATATTATTTAGATTGTGCTGACCCTGATTTGGGGTGGGATTACCAAATTCTTTTTGTGCTTTTAACATATTATTCGTGTATTATTTTTTTGAGTACTGCCGAATGTTCACTGTTGGATCGAATGGTGATAATTGATGAGCTAACCGGACGAAATCCAATAGTGGCATTCGAATACTACTCAAAAATATTAGCTATCTATTGTTAGGTAGGCAAATTAACCTCTAAACGAGGTATTATAGTCTATTCAATACATTAGGCTATTATATTAGTATTGAGCTCCATTGAATGAGCCAATATCCCAGTTACATCAGTAACAACTATTTACATTCAGACCAGTCCTTACCCAGCAAGATGGAAACGGCTGACAAAATGAAAAGGACCCTTACCGGTCTGAAAGGTCACTTGACCCGACAGATTACCAAGTGTCAAAATCTGTCACAACAGTCACCTGTTGACTACATTGAATTAGAAGACTTACTTCAAGTTGCTGAAAGCAAATTCGAGCATATTAAACAGCATATGAATCTGTACTTGACAGAACTTTACCAAACCTCAATAGGTGAAACTGAACTTGAGGACATTGTAAATGATTTAGCCCAGTACGAAGATGATGTACAGGCTAAACTTCAACCCTTCAAAAAGCAAATTGCTAAAAACAAATTAACAACAGCCTCTACTGCACATCCAGATCCTGATGTCAAATTACCTCAGATCAATATACCCACATTCTCTGGTAACGAGAATGAGAGTTGGGATGATTTCTATAGTAAATTCGTGGATGCAGTAGACTCTAAAACTAACATCCCTCAAACAACTAAGTTCACTTATTTACAAGGCTTGTTACGAAATGAAGCCTTGAAGGTAATATCTAACATAACACTGACCAGTGATGGTTACGACCTAGCTGTTCAATTGCTTAAGAGCAACTACGATAACAAGGAAAGAACTATTACTATCTTAGTTCAAAAATTGCTGGATTTACCATCTGCTAATAATTCTACAGATTCTCTCCAAACTTTCAGACTAGAGCTAGAGTCTTTACTCAAGGCCTTAAGCCTTAAAGTCCAAATTCAGACTGCTGAATGGATGACAAAGGTAGTTGTAAGGCGCAAATTACCGAGAGAGACTTTAGATAAATTGTGTACTATGTACAATAAAACCTCTCTGCCATGAATGAAATTACAGAAGGTTTACATACCCTAGTCGAAAGACAAAGAGCCAACCAAGATGGGAAGAGTGTTTCAAACTTCTCTACTAACTCTCATCATAAACCCCAACGTACTGCAACTACTGTAGTAAAACCAGATCTCAATAAATCATCTCCGAAATGGAAATCTGGAAATGTAGGTACATACACAGTGAACCCTATAAACCCCGTAGTGAGCACCACTCCTACGACTTCTCCTACAGTGAAGAAGTGTTTGTTCTGCAATAATGAACATCTTACTTATAAGTGTAGTACTTATCCAGACCATAACACCCGAATTCGTTTGCAAGAATTACACACAGATGCACAAGGTGCACGGGTCCTCATGACCCCAATAGCTGTACTGTCTCCTTACGTATGTGCAACAAGTGCCACAAGGGTAGACACCATTATTCCTTGTGTGGTAGTGATCAATCAAGATCAACCAATCCTCATAAGAAGACTACAAATTCTACTTCTGTACAGTATTGCAAAGTGCATCAAGACATAAGTGTACTTGCAACAGAGTCGACTAACACAACTACGTTACCAACAGCTCAATTAAAATGATCAATAAGGGATCCAGGATTTCCACTCGTGGTCTCTTTGACCAAGGTTCGCAGAAAACCTTTATTTCTCAACAGCTAGTTGATCAGTTGAAACTGAAGCCTATTGCTCGAGTGAATTTGAATATCTCTGGATTCCTAACCAATAGTGGACCTCGTGACTACCAGGTTGTTAAAGTCTTGGTACGTTTAGGAGGCTGCACCAGCCCAATTCAAGCCATAGTCGTTGACAAGATCCCCTCAGATTTACATGTTACAGGTCTTGCTCAAACAGTCAAATTTCTTAAACGCAGCGGTATTAGGCTAGCAGATCATAAAATAATACAGACTGTCTCAACGATGTAGGTATTCTTATTGGAGCTGACTTTTATTATAGATTTATTACTGGATGCACCAGGCAACGAGGTGTAAACTTGTTGCTGTCAGCTGGGGGTAAACTACTCACAGGACCGGTGTTGATCCAACAACATTCTAAATCTACTAGTAATCAACCAACTAATTCAATAGTTGCATGACTAGGCCTAGAGCAGTCACCACTACATGTCAGAGACGAAACCGAGGATGATGAGTCCAATCCCCCTGTTCATAAATTATGGGATTTGGACACCTTAGGCATAGTCCCTGATCAACCCAGTCCAGATGACACATGGACGTATCAACAATATCTTGATACTGTGATTTTCCAAGATAATCAATATTGGGTGAGACTCCCATGGAAGCTGAACCACCCACAGCTTCCAGTAAATTATTTCATGGCCTCAACCCAATTAAATTCTCAATTAGCTAGGCTACGGAAGCAACCAGATAAATTGCAACTGTATCATGCTTTAATACAGCAACAACTTGCTAACAAATTTATAGAAGTTGTTGAAGAAGACAACCATAAAACAGGCCATTATTTGCCACATCATGCTGTCCTGAAAGATTCAGTTACAACACCAATCAGGATCGTATTTAATTGTAGTGCCAAATTAAAGGCAGACAGCGTGTCACTAAATGATTGTCTACAAACTGGACCTAGCCTAACCCAAAGACTACAAGATGTCTTATTACGATTTCGCTCTGGTGTTTTTGCCTATACGGCCGACATTAGTAAGGCCTTTTTAAGAGTAGGCTTACAAGAGACGGATCGTAATTTTACTAAATTTCTATGGGTGAAAGATCCACAGGATCCTAATAGTGAAATCATTACTTATAGATTTGCCTCAGTACTGTTCGGAGCGACATCTTCACCATTTTTACTCCAGGCTACTCTGGATACACATCTTAAGAAGTCTAATAGCCCCTACAAGACTGAGATTAGCAACAATTTATATGTTGACAATTTTCAAGGAACCACTAATGATGAGAATAAACTAGTGGAAATCTACCATGAGGCTAATCGTGAACTGTTGGGAGCTAACATGCCCCTACAGTCGTGGGCCTCCAATAATAAACAACTCAACCAAATAATCGAGGAAGAATTCCCTGATTATAAGTACCTCATAAATTGAAAGTCTTAGGTATGGAGTGGAATACTTCCACAGACAAATTGAATATCAAGTCAGTGGAGATCAAACATTCACCTCTAACCATGAGAAAACTACTCTCCCATGTCAGCAAGCCATTTGACCCTTTAGGCCTACTCAGTCCTATACTAATTAAGGGTAAACTCCTTATGCAGGAGTGCTGGCAAAGGAATTTGAGGTGGGATGAAACGTTGCCGGAGGATCTCCAAGAAAAATGGCAGCAGTTGATTCCTGATTACAACAAACTTAGTATTCTACAGTTTCCTCGAAATACCTTAGGACTAAATTCACCCACAAATTTACATGTATTCTGCGATGCTTCAGGCAAAGCGTATGGCTCAGTAGCCTATCTAGTTAATACTCAACAATCATTTTTGCTTACATCTAAGGCAAGGGTAGCCCCGATTAAAAGGAGGTCACTACCCCAAATGGAATTAACTGCCTTATTAGTAGGTGTAAGACTGGCCCATTGCCTGATCAAAACCCTCAGTAATGTTCACCTTGGTGAAATAGTAGTGTGGTCGGACAATGAGGCAGTATTGCAGTGGGTAAAAAATGACAACAACAAAACTCCCTATGTCAGCAATAGAGTAAGGGAAATTCGTGAACTGTCTGCTGGTTATAAATTAAGACATGTCCCAACCAAGGACAATCCAGCTGACTATTTATCCAGAGGTTTGACTTTAAAGCAATTAGTTAAAACCGAGATGTGGTTTAATGGACCCCAATGGCTAGTTAGTGGTCAGTGGCCCCAGCAGAAGCCGCAAGTCATTGTGACCAATATCACTACCCCTGTTGTGGATCCAGAACCCCCTCGAATTTTAGCTATCAATCCTCATCGCTATTCCAGTTTAAGCAAATTACTAAGAGTTACAGAAATGGTATTTGATTTCATCAACAAGATGGGGATCAAGTATCGATTTCCTAGTTCCATCAAATATTGGGTCAAACAAGCTCAACAAGAGACTTATGGGAAGGAATATGAACATCTCCCAGAAAGGTTGAGTAAGTCTCTGGGCATCTGGCTTGACTCAGACAATTATAACATTTTGAGATGCGGCGGACGTCTGCTTCATGCAGAAATAAATTTAGATACGAAGAATCCTATACTTCTTCCACGTCACCACATCATTACTAAACTCATAGTTTTACATTACCATGAGCATAATACATTGCATGGTGGAGTATTAGATACTCTTACTGAAATCAGACAACGTTTTTGGCTTCCCCAAGGTCGCCAAACTGTTAAATCTTTAATCAAGTCTTGTATAATCTGCAAGAGATATGATGCTCGAGTGTGTCCTTATCCAGGTCCACCGCCCCTACCTAAGGAGCGAGTCGTTCACCTTCGTCCCTTTGAAACCACAGGTGTCGACTATACAGGAGCACTAATTTTAACAGGCACACCGGACAAGATTCCAGTGAAAGCCTACATTTGCCTTTTCACGTGTGCTACCACACGCGGAGTACATTTAGAAGTCACTTCTGACATGAGTGCAGAAGCCTTTCTGCAAGCCTTTCGCAGATTTGCTGCACGAAGATCTTGCCCAAAATTAATGATCTCGGATAATGGATCTAACTTCGTGGCAGGAGAAGCTTGCTTACAAGAAATATGGAACCATCCAGAAGTACACTCTGTGCTCAAACAGAGACAATGCTATTGGAAATTTATTCCTCCAAGAGCCCCATGGCATGGCGGTTTTTACGAAAGAATGGTGGGAACTGTTAAGAAATGCCTAAGAAAAACCTTACACAGGCAGAAAATTAATCTCACCGAGCTACAGACCCTTGTCGTGGAAATTGAAGCACGAGTCAACAACAGACCTCTAACCTTATTAACAGAAGATTTCTCCCAAAGAGAACCCCTAAGCCCCTCTCATTTGATTCATGGTGGTCTTCTGAGCCCTCTAATATCTCTAGGAGACGAGGATCCAGCTGACCCTTCGTGTGTCAAAGCAAGTGACTTAGTGGAGAGTTATAGACATCTTTCAAGAGTAATAGAGAAGTGGAATGAGGTCTGGACACGTGAATATTTAACTGCTTTAAGAGAATATCATTATGGAGCTGCAAGCCCATACAATAAAGTTCAACTTAAACCAGGTGATCTTGTCCTAGTAGACAGTGATGGACCCAGGTCAGATTGGCCTATAGGTAAAATTGTTGATATCCATCCTGACCGCTATGGTGTATTACGAATTGTTAAAAATCAGTGTCGAGGCACTACTACCTTGAAAACACTAGAGAAATTAGTACCTTTAGAGTTAGCAGAACACGAGTGTTCTACAGATATACCTGTAACCCAAGTTTCAGAGAACAATGATTCTACTCAACCGAGCACAAGACCATCAAGAGTCGCTGCTCAGAACTGCAAACAGAAACTTAAACAATATTTTGATTCAATTCAAGAGTAGATAACTTATCATTTAAACTTGAGGTGACCATACTGATGCAGTGATGAGTTGATGTCCAGTAATTAGTTACGAGTCATAGTGACCTTGGACAGTAGCCTCACTGTATTGATGAGGTCTCCTTAATCTTAAATGAACAATTATTCATAATTTATTTTGTTAATATCCTTCTGTATCTTACAAAGGAATTATTCAATAATTTTCAATGTTTATTTACGTCCCCATGTTGACTTAGTCATCTACCACAGATTCGGGACATTCGTTAGGTACGTACTAACCTACTAACCCATGAATATAACTTCAGGATAGAGAAACAGGTGTACGTTAGTACTAATACCTGAACTACGACCCGAGTTTTCTCTCCCCGGAGTTATGTTGGAAATAACCAACAGTTCTATACATCATTGTATTTATATAACCAAAGTAGTTACTAAAATTACTAACTTATAAATTTAATCATTATCATGATTTATTCATTGCCAAATTCTTCCTAGTACGTGAGGAACAACAGGCAGCAACATGAATTTTCTCCACATTTAGTTGAATTTATAACAAGAGTCCAGTTTATCATTTCCTTTACTAAAAATAGTTAAGTTTGATTTCGTAGTATACTATTACTTACTGGAGCTCCCTTATTTAACTAACATTTAAGTATTCTAGAGGAAATTACTTTGATGCAAATGATTTACTTTAATTTCCTCGATTGGCTGCACAACCTTTAGTAAGCCAATTTATGTTACTAGAACTTCTATTTTATCACAGAAGAATTTAATGTGATATTAATATTGTTATTACCTCTTCCTTCCTTAGTCAATTGCGATAAATACATATTCATTTACGCTCGAAAGCCGCGCATGCGCAATAAGGAGCAGGAGGAAGGGGAGAGCGTCACTTGACTCGACACGAGAGCACGGACGCCATTGACAGCGTGTAGCAGAGTTGTGTTTCGACCTATTTATTTCGCTCCCACGATCAGTTGAGCGGTGCCACGTTATTTGGCACAACATAGCCGTGTCATAGACTAGTATACGAGCAACTCTAGAGTCAACGTCTTTCAAGCAGCAGCAGGAGGACGAAGAATTGCTCAAGTCTTCACATCAACGACACGAGGCTCGGCCGCTAAGTTTACCTTTTTGTTATTATGTGGCCACTATTAACATTTAGGTTAGCAGTCGTTAGGCCGAATGCAAACCAACAAAATAGTACGTGTCTTAATTAAATTTACCATCTAATTATATGATTATCAGTTTATTTCTATGATACAAATTGTTCAGACATTAGCTGATAATTTACTACCGTCATCCTCATGATTTAGGATGTAAATGTAATTACCTATTGTGTAGAAGATTTCTACAATGTAATTGCCTTTCAGTACCAAGGCGACTTCAACCGAGGTGCTAGGCTTCCCCACCGTTCTGTGCAACAATTTACCCTATGCAACACGTCGTCGGTGGAGTGTAGCAACCGATTACACCTCACTAGCTCCACAGCTAAGCTGTCCATTTTTCCATCAGTAGCAATAACTCCATAGTTACAGTAGTGATCTCCTAAAGAGATCAATTATACTAACCCTTTGATTTACTGATGCTGTTCAACATTTCAGTAGTATATTGAGGTGCATTTACCTCCATCAATATTATATATTATACATTTATTGACTTTTACATTTGATTTACTCTGGTGAAGAACCAGCACCAGAATAATGCTAGGGATGTATTAATCTTTTAGCATGTAACCCCCCAATTTTGTGTAGTGAATTTGACTCCATTCATATAAGCATTACAGTTTTACCAAGATCCATAGGACACTAGTTCCTAGGATCAGTTTTTTCCATTGTCTCTTTGTTTTCCACTTTTTCTCAAAAAGTGGTGGTCCTTCATAGCTATCGAAGTATATATATATATATTTATTTAATTATTAGTTACTGGGTCTCAGAGCCCAAAACAATTTATTGGTTATTGGAGTCAGGTTTTTCCCACAACATCCAGTGCCTCACCTCTTGCATGTTTATACAATACCTTCAATAGCATAACTAATCATTTATATATTACATTAATTTGGAGACACAATAACAAGATAAAAAATTAATTACCTCAGGAAGAGTCATGGCCACTGCGCGGGGCTGCCGGCTGCCTCCCTCGTTGTCGTCAGGTCAGACCCAAAGTTGTCTGGGCTTCCTTTTATTTTAATACGATATTTTATGTGAACTTACATTATTATGTGAAGAATTTACAAATTAGTTTGTTTGATCTGTGATTCAGTTAGGAAGTTGGATGTACCGTTGAAATAGTGTGGAAGAGTGGTTATGGAGAGGAGGTCATCCAAACAATTATATGGTCTCTGTGTATAGGTTCAGAGCTGTGTGGTGCTGGTGGTGACATACACCACCCACCAAGTTTTCATGGTCTCTGTGCATAGGTTCAGATATGTGTGGTGCTGGAGGCGACATATATCACCCACCAAGAATACAGGGTCACTGTGTATAGGTTCAGAGCTGTGTGGTGCTGGAGGCGACATACACCACCCACCAAGTATACAGGGTCACTGTGTAAAGGTTCAGAGCTGTGTGGTGCTGGAGGTGACATACACCACCCACCAAGTATACAGGGTCACTGTGTAAAGGTTCAGAGCTGTGTGGTGCTGGAGGTGACATACACCACCCACCAAGAGTGGTGTATGTCCAGTCTTGCCTAACATAAGGATGAAGCTTGTGGTGTTTGACCAAGTGTTGGAGGCTCCCAGAAGAACGCCCCTGATGTAACCTTCCGTAAGCTGTTCCCAAGCCTCGTTGGACTGAAGCAGATGATAAAACATTGAAGATGAAATTGGCTGCTGAAAGAGGAAGGTTATGGAAATGGGAAATAAAAATAAAGCATTAGAGACAAATATGCTCAGTGATAATGATAAAATGAAAGTTAACTTTTGTATTATTGAATTTGGACAAACCAGAAACTTTTTTAACCGCGACATAAAATAGAAGATCTAACCTACTCTCTCCTAGCAATCCTAGGTCAATTACACGCTATGCAAGGCTTAATATAGTACGTATATATGCTATACCAGGCCTATGAAAATATAAATGTGGTTTTTAGCTTTACTATTTCTAGACTAAAATTCATTGTACAAAAACTAGTTCTTGGTAGTCCACCACTACATATTGATACCTTTGATCAAATAGTCACTATCAGTGTTAGCATCTCGGAGGATGGATTAGATTATACAGAACATGGGGTATCAAATTTCTATAAGGAATGGTGTTACAGTAGTTTCTGATCCCTCACTGATTCATCGGGAGGCATCTCCCTTCAAGCAGGGTGCAGTCGCACCTCCATAGATCTCCAGTATCAGCTCTTGATACTGGTAATGGCTCAAAAGGGCCACCACTTACGGGCTATTCATGCCCGTGCCACCTTTTGGGTGGCTTAATCTTCATCAATTGGGCACTACCTCGGGAGACATCTCCCTTCAAGCAGGGTGCAGTCGAACCTCCACAGATCTCCAGTATCATCTATTGATACTGGTAATGGCTAAAAAGGGCCTCCACTTACGGGTTATTCATGCCAGTGCCACCTTTCGGGTGGCTTAATCTTCATCACTCAATCAATCCTCATTGATTCTGCCGCTAGAAACGATTATCGTTATCACTTTATCCCTAAAATCTTTATCCCTGCACATGGAAGTCAGATTTACATCCTTATGTAATCATTTACTGATAAATTTAGAAAATTTTAAGCACACGTTGTTGAGTATATGTTTTGTAGGTAATTGTTGTTTGGTTTACATTTACAGACTGTCATAGGAATTGAAGATGGTTGTGGAGGACCTACATCCCGACTGGATAAATAATTAGGAAAATAACAACTCTAGTAAACTCTAGTAAAACGCAACATAGGCAAAAGTGACATTACTGGGAAAATGCGCAAAAAAAACGGTTATGTTGTGAAGGTGTTTTTGAACGTAGATAGTTCCTTAATTTCCTTGATACTTAACCATGACTTACCAGAAAATAATATGATATTTCTTACTTTAAAGATTTGAAGTGTTTGTCTTGGGTTCAATGATGTACTCTTGTAGGCTGAAATGAAGAACATGGATATGATGTGTTTTTGAAAGACAAAATTGTCAATAACTATAAAGAAACTTCCAACCAAGATGCCTGGCTAGATAGCATACAACAACAGTAATGGAACAGGCAAACTTACAAATGTTAAAAGTGGATTAATCTGTAATCTAATTAAAAATCACAGGAGTGAACGTATACATTGCCAAAT
>WNGS01003388.1:7223614-7248823 GCA_020271785.1 Procambarus virginalis
CTTCAATTCCCCAATAGTTTCATTATATACGTCCCATATCTCTCTATTTTTCCCAATACTTTATCCCCAGTTCCTTTTCTTATTTTCTTTCAATTTTATCACCAGTATCTCTCTTTCCCAATTCGCTATTCCTTCATTACCTTCTACAATTTTATCTTCAACTAAGTGACTATTTTCTTAGCTCGTCCCGTCTTGGGGGGGTAATTAGACAGTTGAAGTGGGCCAGAGCTGTTGACAGGAGGCTCCCGCGACAGTCACCGGGGGTCATGGTGGGTGTTGAAACAAAAAGGACGGTGTTAGGTCGGTGTTTTTGGCAAATATTTAGAGCCCGGTCCTCTTTGATCTCCGGCACCTCAAAGGCGCCGGAGCAGATAAGGGCTGAGTGCCACGGCCCGGCCTCCTCCCCCTGTTAAGGCTGTCACTTTGGGATGTGCAACAAGCTGGTTGGATAGTTGGTTGTTGTGGATGACGGGAAGGGGTTTAGGGTGGCGTGGTTGAGGTAGGGACGAGGGAGGGGTGAGGATAGTGAGGGCTTGGGGGATGGGGGGGAGGAGTCTGGCCATGTGTATATGTGGGAGAGAGGAAAGGTTCTGTCGTGTGTTACGTGAGAGTTCTGTTTTTGGTTTATTTTCAACCACAGACGTGGCCATATATTTTATACAATGCTAACCAGCTCATATATATATATATATATATATATATATATATATATATATATATATATATATATATATATATATATATATATATATATATCCATTTCCCCTCTGGATCACCACACTAAGACGCTGAACGAGAAAACTGGCGGCTTTAGGGTCTCAAGTTATTTCAGTTAGTCTATCAAAATCCTCAGATTAGGCAAAATTGTAATTAATTTTGTCAATAAAGATGTTACTAATAATAAGCTAGCTTAGAACCCAGCTCCTTCAAAAAACTAGCAGCACTTTTACCCCAAGCACCAAGTGTCTTTGAGGCAATGGGGACAAAATTGTAGTGGTGATCACGATCTCTGTGTTTACGAGACTTGGCTGCTTCTCGGAAAGGTGATTGAAGTGTTCTGTCAAGGCTAACAGCAGACGTACATGAGATAATGGAAAGATGTGCCTCACCTGCGACTCTTATGATAACCAACTCGATGAATGTATTAATGAGGACAAATTAAGTTACAGTCACGCGTAGAGCGTGCTGACCGGACTCACTATGGAGACTATGACTATAAGATGTCTTCTTATATCTGTGAGTAATTAAGAAATTGCAAAGCATCTTTTGTCTCATGTCGTTTGGTCTTAGATCGTTGATAAGTGGACATTCCACTGATAAAACGTGGCTCTTGGGTTTTTTTTTTTCGGGGTGTTTAAAAGTGAAGTAGCATTTACTGTACCGTCTGACGGACTCTGTACTGTCTGTACCCCACCATACCCCACCACCATACCCCCCCACCACACCCCACAACCATACCCCACCCCTCCACCACACCACCACACCCCCCCACCACCACACCCCACCACCATACTTCACCCCTCCTCCACACATCAACCCTTCCACCACCCTCCACTATTTGCCCACTCCTCCACCACACCTCCCCCCTCCACCCACACCCCCTCCACCACAGAGACACGGGTCTTCGTGCACGTGTCCTGATACGGGCGTCAGAGGTCAACACGGGTCTCTGTGGTGTACTAAACAGATGGTCCATTACACAGATTTACGGGTAGCTAATGTCCTGCGTATCTTCCACAACTTGTGCTCCAGATATGTACTCCACACACACACACACACACACACACACACACACACACACACACACACACACACACACTGTAGATATGATAGAGCCCAGTAGGCTCAAGAATCTGTACACCAGTTAATTGACGGTTGAGAGGCGGGGCAAAAGAGCCAAAGCTCAACCCCCGCAATCTCAACTAGGCGAGTACACACCCATACACACTCTAAACCGTTTAACCCCTCGTGGATTCGAACCCAAGCGGCCACGGGTCGCCCCACTTTCATAGTATATATATATATATATATATATATATATATATATATATATATATATATATATATATATATATATATATATAACTATATATATATATATATATATATAGGTATATATTCCTATATATATATATATATATATATATATATATATATATATATATATATATATATATTTATTTATTTATATATTTATATATGTATTCACAATATGATCGTAAGCAGACACTAAACTTATCGATGCTCATTAATTTAATCCTAGGAAGCGTTAAAATTGCGGTTCTTCTAATTCACTAAAATAAAATTGCCACTACTCAAATTGCACCGCAATTGCGAGAGAATGATTGCAGTTCCTATAGTGGCCCAGCTTAGCCAATTTCGCAAAATATCATACCGTCGAGCAAAATGATATCTGAGAATATTTCTATTCAACAGAGCATGGAGATATATATTCACCGAGACTCTGTGGTAGAGAACACATGCCTGCAAAGATTAATATACGGCCAAGCAGGCTGTTGTGTCGACCTTGCTGACCTTCTGCCAGTGACCTTTCACGCTCTAGCCATCAACTATCCCGCAAGCAGAAAAAATACACACACACACACACATAGCACATGTCTAATCAGCCGTGTGAGCAGTCTTTCAAATATGACTAACAGAGTCTTATAAGATAGCCTGAGAGTCTGATTAGCGAACCGTTTTGATATTTGAGACTTTTTGTGACGACACAATTGCATGTATACAGATGTATACAGATGTATTACAGCTTTACGTGTCACTTGATATGTTTTATTATATATGCGTATTGGCCATCCACTCGAATTAGTAGGTGGAGCACGACTTCGTGTCTTGCAGGATCGGCGTTCGATCCCTGATGGTCCAAGGGGTCGAAAACCCCTTCATTAGCAACGTCCCTACACACCAGCGTGTATTTTATCGACGTATCCCAACACTGAGCTTCTGGCCGGACCCCGGAACACAATTCCTACCGCGTACAAGTGATGTAAAGACATAGTGCCTTGGCCTCTTCTATTAATGTTGTTGTTTTAGATACAGCTACTCGGAACTCTAAGTTCCAAGTAGCACGGGCTATGGTGAGCCCGTAGTAGACTTACCTGGCACAGGAGCGGTGCTGTGTCGGGGGATGGGGGTGGATCCTGGTGCATGCCTTCGTCTACTTACGAGAGTGAAGTGAGGAGGATGTGTGGTGAGTGGGCGAGGCTCTGTGAGGTGGAGAGGCCTTAGAGTGCACAGGTGGAGAAGGGAAGCTCAGAGTGGAAGGGGCTCAGAGGGATGGAAAGGAGTGAAAGATGGGACTGAGCAGAGAGAGAGAGAGAGAGAGATGCAGAACAAGAAGACACTAACACAAATCTTCCTGGATATCTTGGAGAGACGGAAGGAGGCTAAATAAACAGGTTTTTATTAAGGCAGATAAGGAAGGGGAAAGGAATAGTGCCCAACCACTTAGACGGTCGGGGATTGAACGCCGACCTACATGAAGCTAGACATTCGCGCTACCGTCCAGCCCAAGTGGTTGAGGCAGGTAAGGAGGAAGGAGACAGACATAGATATGTTTTCTGATAAGTATAAGCAGACAGGGAGACAGGAAGCAGAGTAGAAGGGTCTGCTGTGTAAGTTTACATTTAGAAGCAGCCCCATGTGATAATACAAGATGAATGTAAATCAAAATACATGATGGAAAGCAGCAAGTTATTAATCAGACACACACATCCAGGTAAATAAACACAGAGAAAATTAAACATATATTGGAGGCAAGCAAAGCAGATAATCAAGCAGATAATAAACAAGCAGGAAAGCAGGAGGCAGGCAGACAGGAAAGCAGAAGGCAGGCAGGCAGGAAAGCAGGAGGCAGGCAGACAGGCAGACAGGTAGGTAGGATGGATCAACAGGATGACCCCATGGCAATAAGAAGATAGGGGAACCCACTCACCTAGCCTTTACGACACGACCGCGTGTTTGTTAAATTAAGTCAGGTATTAGAAGCCAGATAAGGCGGGCTAGCTAGCCAAACAGCCTTCTCTCCAAGGCTATTTTTGCTACCAGCCTGCGGGCATACAATTAGCCGTCCAGCCATGATGCCAGCTATACAGGCATACAGTCACTCATCCAACCACGAAGCCAGATAGATATACAGGCATACAAAACCATCAACTAACCAGTTNTACTTTGTGTAGAATGAAACTAAAATGTAAAACGTACAGAAATTTGCTACAAAATTACTGTCAGAACTACGTTGGTTAAGCTAAGGGGATAGGCTGAGGGAACTGGGTATCACAATCCTCGGTATATACGAGGTTATAGGGGCCTCGTAGCCTGGTGGATAGCGCGCAGGACTCATAATTCTGTGGCGCGGGTTCGATTCCCGCACGAGGCAGAAATAAATGGGCAAAGTTTCTTTCACCCCGAATGCCCCTGTTACCTAGCAGTAAATAGGTACCTGGGTGTTAGTCAGCTGTCACGGGCTGCTTCCTGGGGGTGGAGGCCTGGTCGAGGACCGGGCCGCGGGGACACTAAAAAAGCCCCGAAATCATCTCAAGATAATCTAAAGATAATCCTTGATGACAGAAGAAGCAGAAGAGATATGATCTCAAGATAGAAGATATTAAGGGAAATAAACAAGAGGGATAAGGACTGCCTCTTCAAAATTGAGAGAAAGTAGGACAAGAGGAAACAGGTGGAAGCCTTGAACACAAACGAGTCGAAACAATGTATCAACATGAAATAATGTGACCTTGAGAATAATGTGATCTTCGCCCTTACTTCCGCCCTTCGTCCGGTTGCAATCCATTTAACCATGTCTTGGCGCAATCGGCTAAGGCACGTCTGAGACCATCTCGGTCGTAGGTTCGAGCCCTCATCAAAGCCCTTGTGAGTTTTTTCATTTGATGTATCACGCTATTGCGATTTCTGAGTGTAAATGGAGAGGTGTATTTTCCGGTCATCCTACAACACGGCCCTTCCCCATCTCTCTCTCACATTCCTCTGATAATCTGAGAGCCACTTACCGAGGTGATGCCACAGGTAGTGCCAGGTGCCCCACCTGGCACTACCTGGTCTACACCCTAACTTGCTGACTGCTGAACCCATCTTTGTGTAGTAGTAGTAATAGGCCTCCATCAGTTGCTGTATATTACAGCAATATATTTTGTACTTTCATAGTTCTTTACTTGTTAATTTATTAAATTCATGGTTATATGATATATTTCATGTGAATGATTCTATCTTTTGTTTAAGGAAGAGAACTTCAAATGCATCTGTTTGAACGTTATTAAGTTCAAGTGGTAAAAGTGGTCAATTGAACTGTTGAGAAACTGCTCAGTTGATCTGTTGAGAAACTGCTCAATTGATCTGTTGAGAAACTGCTCAATTGATCTGTTGAGAAACTGCTCAATTGATCTGTTGAGAAACTGCTCAATTGATCTGTTGAGAAACTGCTCAATTGATCTTTTGTGAAAATACCAAATTGATCTTTCACAATATTTTTAATTATTGTCTTTCTATCTTGTTAGTCTCAACCTCCCAATCACATGGAGAATCAAGTGGATATATGTTATGTGTTATATGTTCATTCATCACCGCATGCTGTGACTGTACTGGAGGTGGGTGAGCTGTACTTGAGGTGGGTGAGCTGTACCCTGCAGCTGCTCTGTACCAAGCAGCTGGAGGTAATGCTAGAGCCTTGCATTCTGGGAACAATCTCTTTCCATCTACTTCGTAAATGCTGGCTGAGATGTTGGCAGCAGCAGTCTCTCTGTGTGTTCTCTGTCTGGTAAATTTGTTTTCAATTAAATTTTCATAGACTCTCGCAAAAAATGGACCAATTAATTGTGGTATTTTTTGTATCCCTTACCGGAAGATTCTGGAGAAGTAGGAGCAGTGTCGCGAACAGGTTTACATTACCTAATGGCATTGTGTTTCTTGGATTCTGACTATTGACAATCTTCTTTATGCTGCTGATGGTATTCAGTTAGTGTGTGTTTGAAATAGATTCGGTGCGATTCCTTCTTTCGGGTATTTTTCTCTGATTACCTGACAAAATTAATGGTATCTTCGCACCAGTTGGTATCTTGTGTCTGGTCTGTGGATTAAACACACACACACACACACACACACACACACACACACACACACACACACACACACACACACACACACACACACACACTTCATTCCAGTGCATCTGTCAGACCAATTTTTTCGTGTCTTAATTTTCCCAAGCCATCTTGAAGCATCTTGCCTTCTTCATAGTTATCTCTCTCGTGATCTTCGCGCCATTTGATAAGAAATGATCGTCTCTGGGAGTTGAGATGAATGATAGAGGGGACAACGTGGGTGCGTAGAGGTTGGGCGGTGGCGTTAATATAGAATGGTGAGGGAACTGTAGATGGAGAATTAGCGTTAACACACAGGGGAAGATGGAATGGTTGACTCAGTGGTAGAGAGGGAGTGCAGAAGCAGGTGGATGCCACATGACAGCCAACACAGGACATGGTCGCAGGCCACAAAAATAACGTATGCCAGCCGGAACGGCCTCGCTTTATAGTAAACAGACTGTTTTTAGACGTGTTGGGGGGTAAAAAGGAGTAAGGAGTGAGGGAGAGACAAGAGAGGAGGGTTACAGTGATGGAGAGCGAGGCAGGAGGTGTTGGAGATCCAGACGGGAGAGGGGAGGGTACACAGTGAGGAAGGAAAAGTGATGAATAAAGAGAAATCATAATTAAAAGAGGAAGATATTTGGGAAGGGATAACAAAGGGGACAAATAGGATACACTCTAGTAGTTTAGTACACATTTAACTGTCCCAATTTAAAACGTTAAATAAAGTAACATTTGTAGGTCAAAGACATGCTCGGTGAATGGAGGAAACACCCGGCGGGTTTTCTTCCTATTGGGGAGTGTTGTGTACGTTCTACTTTGGCGGTGTGTCACAGGACGAGTGGCACTAATTAATTTTGTCATTAATTTTAATTTTGCCCCGAGGGGCAAAATTAATGACAAAATTATGTTTATATATAGCAGTTCAAAAAGGAAAAAACATACATCCGTCATATAATTATATACATACATATTATATATATATATATATATATATATATATATATATATATATATATATATATATATATATATATGTATATGCAGAAAAACCACAAAGAATTGGAGAAGAGAGATGAACGTTTCGGCTTGTTAAGGCCGTTGTCAACATCAGACTCTCTTCTCCAATTCTTTGTGGTTTTTCTGCATATACATATATATATATATATACTATATATTATATATGTGTGTGTTAATGTCTTGGGTATACTGAAATATACCCTGGTCATCATTAACCGAAACATCTATTGACAGGACAGAGAGGAGAAAGCAAGAGAAAGGACCAAATCGCGATGACGATCTCGCCAATACAAGTCGAAATGGCTGTTAAGGAGAGAAATGAGTCGACTGGTTGCCGATGTGGAGAGGTAGAGAGCGCGGTCCTCCACGCGCACCTGTGATAGACAAGCAGGGGGCTCATTAACACCTAAATATATATATCATGCATCGAAGGGGAATTGGGAACAGACAGGAGAGGAGATACGAACCCGCAAACACTACGCCACACATCGACCCGAGGAAACGTACGCCTCTAATTCACGTCAGGCGGGCGTGTTGGCAGCGACGGACGTGTGACGGAGAGGTGATGGACGTCCGTCGCACACCCTGAGCCGTTATCAACAACGCGGGCCATTCATTACTGCATGCTCCACGCCAGGGGTTTCCACCGGCGCCTTCAGCAGTCTTGTTTCTCTCCTTGTTACCGTGGGAGGTTGGTCGATGCGTGGGAGGATGGGTGGAGACGTGCTGGGAGTGTAGAGGGAGGGGGCGAGGGGACTCAAATATGTATTCTTACCTATGTGTGTCTGCTGGAAGGGGGGTTAACTTCAGCTCCTTAGACCCATCTGGCAAGTCTGTGAGGCTGAGTCACTACCAGAATATTCAGATTGTAAATTCTGTGACATACCATTCAATCATTTATTTGAACACTACTGTATTGAATGTGAAGCTGTAAATGATTTTAGACCTCCTGGCCTGTTGTACAATCAAGTATGGAATTATTTCATTGAATCTGGTATATTGGAAGACATCCTAACAATTTATTCTGAATTTTGTTGTCCATTATAAAGCATGAAGAACGAGAATTTTATTGATTATTGTTGACCAAACCACACACTTGAAAGTGAAGGGACGATGATTGATTTGGTTGTTGTCGCCGAAGGCGGCTAGATTATTGTGCACCCCATACTCATCCTGTGAGCGGTAGCGCAAAAGCATTACAGAGGGCACAAAAGGTCTTTATCAGACCTCATCTTAGATTATTACATAAACAATTTCATCTATCCTTCACACCTTATAGTTACAATGTCAGCTAGTTACAGAGAAAGTGCTATTTCAAGAAATATATATTTACAGTAAGTCATCATACATTAATGGTAGGTCTTATCGCTAATACATAATAGTTTGACCAATGGGGACATTACAGAGTCATAGGGGAGCTTCTGTTTATTGTTAGTCATCACAATACACTACTTGTTTCTGAATCTCATATGTTGTTCATCTACACGAAGCGAAATGTGGATACAGTGCAAGGATTTGAGGTAATTTATCCATGGTAATAAGATAGGTTGTCATATCATACAGAGTGAGCTTAGATTTATGGGTCAATTTTACTACAATCCAGGATATAGTGTTCGAGTGTGTGTCCCTGTTTTTGTCCACACACTTTACACTTTACTTCATCTAGATCCCTATACAAGCCGAACTTCCAGAGATACTTGTAGCCAAGTCTTATACGAG
Organism: Procambarus virginalis; assembly: GCA_020271785.1. Taxonomy (NCBI): domain Eukaryota; kingdom Metazoa; phylum Arthropoda; class Malacostraca; order Decapoda; family Cambaridae; genus Procambarus; species Procambarus virginalis. Next base: position 7,232,470 of record WNGS01003388.1, read on the forward strand.
CTGTGACAACATCTGTTAGTCTACTGACTTTGATACTTGGCCCATACACATGTTTTACTTCACACATTTCATTGTGATGAACAATGGACCTGCTAGTTCCAGTTTGCACAGTTCTACTTTCTTCAAATTCATCCAAGAGTTCTCGTCACACACACACACGCACACACACACACACACACACACACACACACACACACACACACACACACACACACACACACACGAGTAATGTCGACACAGAGTCTTGTAGCGTTATCGCCCGACAATCGCGTCCTTCATCTCGGCATTAGTCTAAAAGAATGTTATCGTAAAAGATGTGTTGAGTGAGGCGTGTCTTAGTATCTCACAGGCGCAGGCTGTGTTTAGCTGCTCCCCTTCTGTATCACAGCTACAGCCGGCCTCTGTATCACAGCTACAGCAGGCCTTCTGTATCACAGCTACAGCAGGCCTTCTGTATCACAGCTACAGCAGGCCTTCTGTATCACAGCTGCAGCAGGTCTTCTGTATCACAGCTACAGCAGGTCTTCTGTATCACAGCTACAGCAGGTCTTCTGTATCACAGCTACAGCAGGTCTTCTGTATCACAGCTACAGCAGGCCTCTGTTTCACAGCTACAGCAAGCCTCTGTATCACAGCTACAGCCGGCCTCTGCATCACAGTTACAGCCGGCCTTCTGTATCACAGCTACAGCAGGCCTCTGTATCACAGCTACAGCAGGTCTTCTGTATCACAGCTACAGCAGGTCTTCTGTATCACAGCTACAGCAGGTCTCTGTATCACAGCTACAGCAGGTCTCTGTATCACAGCTACAGCAGGTCTTCTGTATCACAGCTACAGCAGGTCTCTGTATCACAGCTACAGCCGGCCTCTGTATCAGAGCTGCAGCCGGCCTCTGTATCACAGCTACAGCAGGCCTTCTGTTTCACAGCTACAGCAGGCCTTCTGTTTCACAGCTACAGCCGGCCTTCTGTATCATAGCTACAGCAGGTCTTCTGTATCACAGCTACAGCAGGTCTTCTGTATCACAGTTACAGCCGGCCTCTGTATCAGAGCTGCAGCCGGCCTCTGTATCACAGCTACAGCAGGCCTTCTGTTTCACAGCTACAGCCGGCCTTCTGTATCATAGCTACAGCAGGTCTTCTGTATCACAGCTACAGCAGGTCTTCTGTATCACACCTACAGCCGGCCTCTGTATCAGAGCTGGAGAAGGTCTTTGTAACCCAACTACAGCAGGCTACGGTTTCAGTGTTGTACATAGCTCTATTACAACATAGCTCTGCTGAAATTATATAGATCTGCCGCAACATAGCGCTACTGCAACATAACTTAGCTGCAAAACAGCTCTGCTAAACAATAATGGGCAATGCTCAAGAGAGACATGATCACGACCTACAAAATTCTCAGAGGAATTTAAGTTAAAACCTTTGGTTTTTTTATTCATTGAATCTTAAACTCCACTGGAGATTAAAGGCCATTTACAGTGAGGATCAACTTGAACTCGCCTAGTTATGCCCTTGAACTTCCACACTTAATAGAGCCTATTATAAAAAGTGTAATGGGATTGAACTTGCGGCTCTGGACTTATGAATCCAGTTAAATCATTTTGGTTCTGGGGGACGTACGCGTGTTCAATCCCACCCCATGACCATAATATTTTATCATGGATGCATAGCCCTGTGTCTTCACTGTGACTTATAAAGCGGTCAGATCAGATGTCTCTCAGCTGGTTTCTTATTTTCTTAGGTGTTAATTATTCTAATTTTTGCCGGAAAATGTGTCAAATGTCTGTATGCTTAGATGATATGCAATATTCGTTCTAAATAAACAGCTGTTGGACAGCTGTATGCATTTCTCTATGTTAACAGTGCTCTCATCCCCTCAACCATGCTAATACAGCTTCGAACCATGCTAACAGCCTTCTTAACTGATAATACCGCTCTCAACCATGCTAACAGCCTCCTTAACTATGCTAATACCACTCTCAACCATGCTAACAGCCTCCTTAGCTATGCTAATACCGCTCTCAACCATGCTAACAGCCTCCTTAACTATGCTAATACCGCTCTCAACCATGCTAACAGCCTCCTTAACTATGCTAATACCGCTCTCAACCATGCTAACAGCCTCCTTAACTATGCTAATACTGCTCTCAACCATGCTAACAGTCTCCTTAACTATGCTAATACCGCTCTCAACCATGCTAACAGCCTCCTTAACTATGCTAATACCGCTCTCAACCATGCTAACAGCCTCCTTAACTATGCTAATACCGCTCTCAACCATGCTAACAGCCTCCTTAACTATGCTAATACCGCTCTCAACCATGCTAACAGCCTCCTTAACTATGCTAATACCGCTCTCAACCATGCTAACAGCCTCCTTAACTATGCTAATACCGCTCTCAACCATGCTAACAGTCTCCTTAACTATGCTAATACCGCTCTCAACCATGCTAACAGCCTCCTTAACTATGCTAATACCACTCTCAACCATGCTAACAGCCTCCTTAACTATGCTAATACCGCTCTCAACCATGCTAACAGCCTCCTTAACTATGCTAATACCGCTCTCAACCATGCTAACAGCCTCCTTAACTATGCTAATACCGCTCTCAACCATGCTAACAGCCTCCTTAACTATGCTAATACCGCTCTCAACCATGCTAACAGTCTCCTTAACTATGCTAATACCGCTCTCAACCATGCTAACAGTCTCCTTAACTATGCTAATACCGCTCTCAACCATGCTAACAGCCTCCTTAACTATGCTAATACCGCTCTCAACCATGCTAACAGTCTCCTTAACTATGCTAATACCGCTCTCAACCATGCTAACAGCCTCCTTAACTATGCTAATACCGCTCTCAACCATGCTAACAGCCTCCTTAACTATGCTAATACCGCTCTCAACCATGCTAACAGCCTCCTTAACTATGCTAATACCGCTCTCAACCATGCTAACAGCCTCCTTAGCTATGCTAATACCGCTCTCAACCATGCTAACAGCCTCCTTAACTATGCTAATACCGCTCTCAACCATGCTAACAGCCTCCTTAACTATGCTAATACCGCTCTCAACCATGCTAACAGCCTCCTTAGCTATGCTAATACCGCTCTCAACCATGCTAACAGCCTCCTTAACTATGCTAATACCGCTCTCAACCATGCTAACAGCCTCCTTAACTATGCTAATACCGCTCTCAACCATGCTAACAGCCTCCTTAACTATGCTAATACCACTCTCAACCATGCTAACAGCCTCCTTAACTATCCTAACAGCACCCTCTACCATGCTAACAGGGCTGACTTTATACCTTGTTAATTAACTATCCTAATACCCTTCTCATCCATACTAACATCCATCCCTATTGCAATGTTGCTTTTGTAAGATCACATTCACTCACTGTATTACCATGGAGGGGTGGTCGTAAGGTCACACAAGGTATAAAGAGATTCGAGTCAGCATCCTCAGCATCATGCGAGGACTCAGCATTCTTTACTCCCTCTCTGCTGACCAGGGGTGAGATACAGACCTCAGGGACAAGTTATATATACCATCGCCTGCCACATGTTCAAATTCTTGAATCCCCCTTTAATCAGTCGAGTGTTTACACTCGAAAATTATATATATATATATATATATATATATATATATATATATATATATATATATATATATATATATATATTATTTGCTTGAACATTAATTTGGTTCTGTAATAACAAGTTAATTCTAAGTTTCTCTTAAGTCACCAAAACATTTAACATTTTCATAAGCTGTATATTTAAAGACAATTAAGGAGAAAATTCTCTGAGGATCTTGTGTGTTTAAGAGTATCCAAGATTACAGGAATTAAAGTCTTAAATGAAGTTAAGGGTTGTTACTAAATGAGAACTGCCTTGTGGGCCTCTTGTCCACAACTGGCAATCCTCCTGAACTCTGTTGTTTAACTATAATGAAAGAGAATTTTACTACGATCTCATAGATCAGATTAAATTTCAAGTTAGAAGGAATTGCAATAAGCTTCTGTTCAGAAATGCCGAGTTATTTCTGAACAGCCACACGCTGTAACAGGATGAATGGGAAGACTTGGGTTAATAGTGAACGTTTGGAAATGGCATGACAATTGAATGGCCGCCCTGACTTCCACCCATTATGTCACCCAGATCACCATCCACCCAGCTATCCTAGCCAGCCAGCTACGTTAGCCGCCCAGCTGACCAGTCACCCAGTTGTGCCAAGGCAAGCCAGCTAAGCTAGCAACAAAGCCATGCCTGGCCAACTCAAAGCAACGAAGCCATCAACCAAACTATACCAGGTCAAGCCCGCTAAGCAGAGACAATCTCCCAGACGAAACTCCATCTTTGTCTCCGCGATATTAGCCTCCCGTACGTTAAGTTTACAAGTTATTCCACCTCAAATGATTTGCATGAAGAGCTGCTCATTACCTTCCCATAATGATGAGACCGGCGGCCCCAACCCTTGTTACGGATGGGATAAAGAGGAGTAGAGAATCTGCTAATGATATCAAGGATTGCATACATAGCCACCGGTGAGAGGGTGATTACAGACTTCGCGTCCTAATACCCCTCACTCCTGTTATTTCCAGACGCTGCAAAAAAAAAAAGGAATAATAATAATAATAATCCTCTCGTATATACTTATAATCTGGAGGTAAATTTTGCGATAATGCGTTCAGGATGCATGGGTAAAGCCCGTTTAATGTCTGAGGAGAAATTTGGGCGTTTTAATGATCCCGACGAGAAGCTACAGAAGTTGAATATATTTTATATACATTATATATATATATATATATATATATATATATATATATATATATATATATATATATATATATACACATATATATATATATATATATATATATATATATATATATATATATATATATATATATATATATATATTATGCAGAATAACAACATGTGAAAAATAGAGAATGCGTAATTTTAACGCGTTTTCGGCTAATACGCCTTCATCAGAGCAAAGTAGAATGATGATCTTCATTCTACTTTGCTCTCATATAGGCGAATTAGCCGAAAACGCGTTAAGCATTCTCCATTATTCACATGTGGTTATTCTGCATACTTGGATCAGTGTTTTTGTGATCATTGTTGCATTATATATATTATGTTGCATATTATATATTATATACAAATGGGTGTTGAAACTGTATTAAAGTCTTATTTACAAGCTACCATTACTCTTAGTACTGTTATATCATCCAATTATACTAGTATGCTGTTCACCCCCCACCCCTTCCCCATCCACAAATCTCATACATATGATATCACATTAACTAAAACGTCACCCGGTGCGTCCAGTGACTGGAAGAACGAGAAATTGTGGGGTTGAGGTGTTCCTCTGGTGAATGGGACCTACAGGTGTGCAAGGAAGAGGGGGAGTTTAGACAGGTGTCAATCGACATTATAGTGTGGACACCTGTCAGAGGTGTGGATGATGATTAATATCATCATTATTCTCAGGGGTGGTGTTGGCTTTTTGTGTGGCCACGTAAATAGTAAATACAGAGGAGGTTATGGGAGGCAGTTAACGGTGGTAGAAGTGAGGTGCTTGTAGGTACTCTGGTTAAACAAGCAATTGTAACGCCTCCAATGGCACCACACACACACACACACACACACACACACACACACACACACACACACACACACACACACACACACACACACACACACACACAGCACACAGCACACGTGGGCACTGCCTACACGACACCAAAGAAGAATAAAAATGCATTACCATAATTGCAGGGAGGCGGGCAATAGCTCGCTCCCAAATGGTACCATGGAGGGGTATTAACACCTCCCTCCTGCCACCCCTCACTTCTACCACCTTCACACCAAATAAAATACCCAACAAAATTACTTTTGGAAATTCCCCCTTTACCAAATGAATTTCTACAGCCATCCTAAGCGCGCTTATACATTCACTCGGGCTCTTACCTTCCCATTACTCTCCGCTGGGTATTAAACGCATCTCCTGAAGGCAATACGGACGATACAAAATGGGAAAAATCGATGAGAAAGAAGCACAATGGTCAGTGTGGGGTATAATTGTAAGATACTGCCCACAGTAACTGTCAGCGAACAGGCAATAAGGTGTTGAAACCGGTGGACAATAGACAGTTTGGGGGTTGTAAGAATAATCTAAACGGCCCTGATGTAAATCTAGAACCTAATAAATGGGGGTGGATACAGGGCGAGGGCCTCGAGGCGCCCACTAAGTCTCTGGCACCCTTCACTCTCCTATCCTCTCCTGCCATTTGGCTTTAAAGACTCCTTTAGAATGCATACTTTAGGGTCATTTTAATGTATTTTATCACATTCAGGGTATGTATTTGACTGCCATTTACCGCTAAAGACCTCTTTAGATTGGAGACTAACTTGTTATGTTGTCGCTAAGATTAGGCTGCACGCTACATTTTTTTCTTTTGTTTTATCTATATTCTCTCCTCCCTTCGTACAGGTTATTTTATATTGTATTATATATATATATATATATATATATATATATATATATATATATATATATATATATATATATATATATATATATATATTTATATATTATTTTGGCCTAAAGACGCCTGTAAAAGGTGTATAATTCCGCATCACATAGCTTTAAAAGATTATTTAAAAATATATAATTTACCGTCATATCAAGATTTTTCGCTTAATTCTTTTTTTTCACTGTTGAACTTAGTGTCAACCTAAATAGGAAGCCTTAACGAACACACATTGCCTCGCTGATACTCAAGGTGCTCTTAAACAGGACAAATTTTCCTGAAGTTCTGCACTAAACACATTTTTATAATTAGATCCATTTTACCTTGAACAAAAAAAAAAGCAGAACGAAATATGGGTTATGAAGTCCTTTCTTTTTCTTGTGTCTTCTTAGCAATATTCGCGGATTATAATGCTTATATACCCTCATTTGCAAGAGTTTGCTTGCATATACTTTTTTTTGTGATTGCTATTAACGTCAAGTTTCGCTTACATAAAGACTTGCTGTTTGCATATTGTCTGCCTCCTCTGTTGGCGTCCATGACAACAGCACGCAACATTCTCCTTGTCACAGCATTTGTCGATGCTGTGACACAGCATTTGTCGATCATCGACGTATCTGTCGTACTTACAGATACAGGTCATATCAGAGGGGATGCTACTGTCAGGAACATCAATCGGATCATGCTTATATGTAAACACACCGGTTTGTAGACTTTGATTTGAACGCCGTCCTGCAAAAAGCGAGTCCGTCGAAGCTGTGCTGTCCAGTCCAGCTTCATGGTGTCCAGCTTTATAGTGTCCAGCATCTTTTTTATTTGCATTTGATTTATATATGCAAGAGTTCTTACATTCTTGTACAGCCACTAGTACACATAGGTGGCAAGTCCTTAATCTTAATATTCCCTTGAATACGACCCGACAAATCGTTTACCAACGAGGTACCCATTTACTGCTGGGTAAACAGAGGCTACAGTTAAGGATTGTCGGCCAGGTAACCCTTCCCCCACCTCGGCCAGGATACGAACCCAAGCCAAAGCGTTCGCGAAGCGCCGGAGACGAGTACTTTACCACTGCACCACGGGGACTGAATCATAGTGTCCAGTATCAGCAGAGGCTGAGGGTTGGGTTAACAGCCAGGCGGTGGGCAGAGCAGGAGAAACCTCCCCGTCGTTTGTTTATTGTAAAGACCAAGGCGAGCATTAGCGTCCGGCTGGGCGGAGTAAATAAAGTGGGAACCCGGAGCCTCAACTGACTCGGCTCACGCAAATACATTAAATAACCGGCGGCCGGCCTCATCCCTTAACAGTGTGCTTGGTGGCCGCTCGCCTTCCGGATGAGCCGCCCTGCCTCCTCTAAAACACACTAATGAAGACAATAACACGAGTTTCACTCTTCTACCTCAAGGGGAACTCGCACGCGATACACCGTCGACGGGCACACTCGCAATACACCGTCGACGGGCCCACTTGCTCGCAATACACCGTCGACGGGCCCACTTGCCCGCAATACACCGTCGACGGCCCACTTGCTCGCAATACACCGTCGACGGGCACACTCACTCGCAATACACCGTCGACGGGCCCACTCGCTCGCAATACACCGTCGACGGGCCCACTTGCTCGCAATACACCGTCGACGGGCCCACTCGCTCGCAATACACCGTCGACGGGCCCACTCGCTCGCAATACACCGTCGACGGGCCCACTCGCTCGCGATACACCGTCGACGGGCCCACTCACTCGCGATACACCGTCGACGGGCCCACTCGCTCGCGATACACCGTCGACGGGACCCTCGTGCTTTGTTTAAAATAACTATCGGGAGGCCTTGTTCATGTTGGGACGGGCGGGGCTGGGTTTACCCCCAAGGGTTCTCGACAGATATTGCTCTCTGATTAGCTTTTATATCCTCATTGTGGCCTGATTCCAGGCCAAATATAACTCCAGCCAGCTGACTGAAGACGTCACGAGGCCATTACTCATCCTGGACGAGCTGGGTTAATCACTGCAGAATCTTGGGGGGGGAGGTTGATGCAAGTGTTTAACGCCTCCATTGTTCTGCCGTTAATATATATATATATATATATATATATATATATATATATATATATATATATATATATATATATATATATATTTTAAATAGGGATAAAAATATCCCTATTTAATTTTGACATTTATTATATTCAACTGTGTGGTGGTTGCCCTCTATAGTCTATCATGCCTGGCTCTAAACAATTCATGTGATTCAACACCTGATTTATGCCCCTTCGAGTTTCTGTGAATTCTCTTCAATCAGACCTAATTTCTTGGAGAAATGTGATTTCTAACAATAAAGATTAGGATGCCTGGGTTAATAATAATTAAATAGTTAATTCCTGTTTACTTCATGCAGTATGACATCAAAGCAAAGGTATGGCCCCCTCGGTTGCTTCTATTTATACCCGCCCAATTTCATTCATGAGTGTCTAGCCTACGCTTGAAACAATAATCCAATGTCTGTGTCATCTTGTTGGATACATCCAAGAGTAGGTGGTATCCATACAAAAAGAGATTCAGAAGCCCTTATTCAATGCATCAATTAGATCGTTTATAATTGTCTTACGAGACTCTCGCTGTCTCTTTTTGCAAGTGGGGTTCTGTAGTGCTTGAAGAGCGATCATAGAGACTCAGAAAATTACTTCTCGTCTTGTATATATGTAGTGTATACCAATACACTCATATGTAGTGTATTGGTATACACTACATATGTGTTTGCTAGCTCAAGTGCTGTTTTGTGTTTGAAACTTTGTGTGTATTGTTTAGTCTAACGCTAGTAGTAGTCTTTGTATGTTTATTCGTTTGTAAAGCTTACAAACTGCCGCAGTACAGTCTGTTGATGGTTGGACGGAGGCGGCGGTGTAAACATGACTCGTGTGGCCTTAAATTATTTACAGAAGCGTCAAAAGCGTCAAGTGACGCATACAGGCTGCGTATTGGTGCGTTGGCTTAACCCTGGTTGATTGGGTTCTGGGAGTTCTACTCCCCAAGCTCGGCCCGGGGCCAGGCTTGACTTGTGAGAGTTTGGTCCAACTGACTGTTGCTTAGAGCGGCCCCGCAGGCCCACATACCCACCACAGCCCGGCTGGTCCGGCCCGTACCCGTACCCGTACCTAATGATATGATTGGTAGCGCCGGGTTGCTTAAATCTGAGCAGTGTTGCAGGTGTTGAGTCTCACATCGCATTGCAGAACGTTGAGTAAAGTTGTGCAATATTTTCGCATATGATTATTTGAGGACCAGGCCTCCTGGTTGCTGGACTGGTCAACCAGGCTGTTGGACGCCGCGACTCGCAGCCTGTTGTATGAATCACAGCGTGGTTTATCAGGTATTCTTTGCAGGTGTTCATCAAGTTCTCTCCTAAACACTGCGAGGGGTCGATGGGGGGGTCCCGGTCTCTTATATATTTCATTTACAATGTCACGGTTGATTCCATCTCGAGACACACCTATACTGCCTACAGTTTTCTGCGTGTGGTTATTAACTTAAAAAATCTGAAGTTCATTGTGCATATTTGCAGATATTGAATCGGAAACAATAAGGCCACAGTCACTGGCGTGGCGCGGTCAAAGAGTGCTTGCAGACGGTGCTGTTTGCTATCATGCAGATATCTGCATATCAGATAATCCCACTCGAGCTGACATAACTCTTATCAGTTATTAGTCTATGCCTCAACCCACGTGCTGGGCTGACCTCCATTCTGATTATACGTCTGTGTCATAAGAAACGTTATTTGCTCCCTCAAATACATCCTGATCCTTTCGTCAGATATCCCTTTTTACTCTTAAGAAAAGCTAATTGCTTTAAGTTATCAGTAGCAGCTTGCAGGTGAATGAATGTAACGTGGTTGCTTCGTTCCAGCACGGTAAACAACTCAGCAATGCAGGTTTGGATAATTCTCACAGGGAAATAGACACACGGGCTAGAAACAAGTTGATTTTGGATCTGTAACATTAACATATCGACAAGAATCTTCTCAAGACATAGCCCGTGCTACTTGGAACTTTGTTCCAGGTAGCGAATCTTTAACAACAACAACTTCTCAAGATTTGCGTTGGTGTTGGACTTAAGGCCTATATCAACTTCTGGAAGATTATTAAGGCCACCACAATCAATAACTGGCCAACCAGCAAGTATTCTGTAGTATACTTGTATATCAAGTATACTACAGTATACTTGGATATACACATCAAGAAGCTAGGTATACCTCTTGGGGGTATATATGCCCTTTGCGTCACAACATTGCACTTGCAGGAAGTTAAAACCTTGGTCTTAAATAGTTGTTTATTTTCGCTTGGGTATAGAAGGTATTATGCCCTGGGTATAGGGAGTATAATGCCCTAGGTATAGGGAGCACGATGTTTTGGAAATAGGGAGCATAATGCCGTGAATATACAAAGTTTTGTGCTCTGGGAAGAGGAAGAACGATACCTAGGATATAAGGAGCATAATGTCCTGGGTATAGGGAGCAGAATGCCCTGGGTATAGGGAGCAGAATGCCCTGGGTATAGGAAACACGGTGCCCTGGGCCAGCGATGGTGGATACAGCATAGGATGGCGTCTGACTTTTGTTAACAGGTTGAGAGTGTCCCTTACAGCTTATCTAAAGCCTTACCCTATAAATGTTCCCATGGAACACAATCTGCTAATCGCTATACAACCAGGTGCCCACTTACTACTGGATGAAGAGGACTGACCATTGAAGAATGGGCGCCAGGGCACCCTACCCTATTCAGAGATGGAACCTGCCAACCAATCAGCACATGCCAAACATATACCTACCTCAGTTAAAAGCTCTGATAATATGTGCTTGCCGATACATGTGGCCGTAGATACATGTGCCTGCGAATAACCAGACACCAAATCAATATACAAAGGCGGGGCAAGTCTCCGAGGCCGCAAGCGGGTTGAGCGAGTATAGAGACGCAGAGAGAACACATCTCAGGGTACCCGCTTCGACTCGGGTATCCCCGTGTGTGTATGTGGCTATACAGATATATGTATTGATTAATGTATTAATACTTAAGGAATTTTCTCTTTCATTTTCCATCGTGGTCAGATAATGACATTATATATATATATATATATATATATATAATATATATATATATATATATATATATATATATATATAATGGCCGTGGTCAAGAGCACACCGTGCTGATCCCTGGAAGAGCTTCACCCGCGACTTGGAGTGTGGTCGGGAGAGGGTCCATGACAGCTGGTGTTGACCAAGTCTACAAGGGACTGTGTTGCTTACCTCGCCAAGCAGAACCAAGCCCGAGCCCCAGGCGATCAACCAGCCCTCTGCCGGGCTCGAACCCTCGTCGCCACCCACCTGTGGACGCCTGAGCACCTCGAGTGGACTTCTGTTTCACCGATTTACTGCGCCGTTAGACTCTCGAACTTTTAACGTTTTTTTAATTTCATGGTCATTCGGAACATCTACATCCTTCCTCATGTCGGTGCATGACGCTTCTCGACAGACGAACATCGATGAAAAAATCTTCCCTGTGATTTTGTGAGAATAATGTGCGCGGAGAGAAGGTGGAATTAAGGTCTCGAGTTGATTTTGAATGTTCTATCCACAGATCTTGACATACAAGGAATCATCAAGAGGCCATTAAGCAGAAGGAATCATCAATAGGTCTTGAAGCAGAAGGAATCATCAACAGGTCTTGAAGCACAAGGAACCATCACAAAGTCTTGAAGCAGAAGGAATCATCAACAGGTCTTGAAGCACATGAATCATCACGAGGTCTTGAAGCAGAAGGAATCATCAACAGGTCTTAAAGCAGAAAGAATCATCAACAGGTCTTAAAGCAGAAAGAATCATCAACAGGTCTTGAAGCACAAGGAATCATCAATAGGTCTTGAGACAGAATGGTCCAGGATGGGCCGAAACGTCAATTCCATTATTTATAGATGTGTGGGCTGGCCGTCTATTTTTCAGTCACGTTATTATGACTCAAAAATATAATTGATCAAAACATTGTGTGTATATTTTGCAATGACTAGTATTCAATAATCTTGATTATGTCTAAAGTTTTTACAGCCGGAAAAATAATAATAATAAAATCAGGCAATTCTTCAGCGTTTGTAATATTTTGAAAGTTGTCGTCGATAAAATGAAACAGATAAAAATAAATACCTGGAATTAGCCAATTCCATTCATATAAAGCATGAAATGTATCTATAAATCTTGGCCTACTTGTGATATGAAGACAAAACACAAACTGGTAATCTATATGTCAGAGAAAATATTTGTTTCCCCTGTGTGTCCAAGTCTGAAGCCAAACTTTTGGGGTTAGCCTAACCAAGCTTTGCAGGAGGATACGGTTTGGGGTACGGGACTAGCGTAGGCAGGTCGGGGTCACCAAAATTCAAGAGGGAACAGCTAGCGTACCAAGGTCATATTCTCAACCCACACGACAATTTTTTGGCACTGCCTACCAGGTATACATAACTAAATATTTTGAAAATTATAATTTATAAAAAAAAAGTTCATGTAGAAATATACAATATTATTCACTGGTCTCAGGGAAAATTTACATAAATTTTCCGCTATTCATACTTTGGTTGTAGTAGAATAAAACAGAGGATCCTCTTACTGTAGAGATGGCTTTCTCAAGGTTCTAGCACACACTTTTCTCAAAGCAAATTGGTAACTAATTTATTTCTTAACATTTCTCACTGTTAGGCTCCTCCCAATAGAGAACCATCCACACGCTAATGGAAGAATATTATTTTTATAAGAGAGAGAGAGAAAGAGCTAGTGAAAAGACAGAGACATACAGATAAACAGAGACAGGCAGACAGAGAGATGACCAGGGTGAACCAGAGCAAAGAAACATGATGACAAACAGAAATACAGAAAGAGATGGAGATGTGTGGGAGGGGAGGATATTTGAAGAGAGAGAGAGGAGAGACAGGTGGAAATTAGTGGAGTGGGAAGAGAAGTGTGAGAGGAGAATGGTGGAGATGGTGGGAGAGCGTGAGGGAGGAAAGGAGAGGAGGGAAAAATGGATAGAGTTAGCGGGGTGGGTGGGATAGGGAGATGAGAGAGGGAAGAGTGAGGATGGAGACAGACAGACCCCAGGCACAGCCGGGTACCCCCAGTAGTCTTTATCTATAAAAGTCTATGTCTTTTTCTCTGTGTTTGGCCGAGGATGGAGGCCAGACGCTCCTGGCTAGTCTCATTAAACTTTGATAAGATTAGAGGTGATGTTATAGGGAGTGTCACTGTGGGTCAGAGTAAGGCTAACTGCCTCCCGTGGAGTGGAGTCCTACCCCATATACCCCTTCACAAAATCAGTGGATGTGAAATATGCAGCCCAATGTCCATAGAGTTTAACAGGGAGTGGTAGGTACCTATTTCATCTCGCAGGATGGTTAGTCATACAGGGCCATATGTTTAGTAGCCTGCACTGGCAAATTTTGGGTACTCTGTGAGGATATCTTCAAGAACACGAGAGTGAATAAAGTAATTGCAAAGCTGTAATTGCGAGATGGGGACCTTTATTACCACTGCTGCCTTATTCAATCTAGTGTTGATGATATCCTCAAAATGCATCCGGAATCTGCCAGTGCAGACTGCTTATCACATGCCTCTGTATGACTAACCATCCTGTGTGATGGGGATTTTCTAGCATCAACTAGTTAGCTTTTTTGACACACTGTACTCCACTTCATATAGTCTAGGGTAGCTGCACTAATGCAGATGTACCTAAGGAATTAATAAAAAAAAAAAAAAAAAAAAAACCTATTTCATATAGAGAATGAATAGATTCATTCATATAGTCTAGGGCAGCAGCACAGATTCAAACCTATATGTGTCAATAAAAAAAATGGCATGTGTAGGCAGTGAGGCAGGAGAAGGAGGAAATGTGTGAGTGATCAGGATAAAGAGAAAACGGTGGACAGGAGAGGTACCAAACACAGAAGAAGCGTATTGGGCATGGAGAAAGGAGACAGGGAAAGGGGCGAGTTGGGCGGAGAGGTAAAGACAGGGTAAGAGCATGTTGGGGCTGTGAGGTAACAGACAGGGGAAGGATACCTTGATACCTTACCTTGAGGATACCTTGAGGTGCTTCCGGGGCTTATCGTCCCCGCGGCCCGGCATCGACCAGGCCTCCTGGTTGCTGGACTGATCAACCAGGCTGTTGGGGAAATGGCATTTCTTGGAAGGGGGAGTGACTGGGGGGACTGTGTGAACCGCTAGGCGACGGGGAATGGGTGTGTAGGCTAGGATAGGGAAGAGAGGCGTGTGTGTGTGTGTGGCGTAAGAAGACGAGGGGTGGGTATATTTGCTCACAGGGTGAGTGTATAGGACCGCGGGATAGTATAGGACTCGGGAAGTGCAAGTAGACGATAGGAGGGTGTGAGGGGGAGGGGGGGGGATATGTGGAGACTTGGACAGGGGGATCGATCCGGGGCTCGCCGGATACCCAATCTAGTATCATACATACGAGGAGATTTAATTAAATTCAAATCAGAAGAGTAATTGATCTTCTTTCCCTAGGATGATAATATATAATAAAGAAATACAATGAGAATATTGAAACTGACCCCCCTTCCCCCCCCCCCCTTCATTAACTAAGTCACAAGGAAATGAAAAATACACAATTCTTTGTCCATACATGTAGACCTAGATGACAATATGATGAGCTATAAGCTCCAACATCCACCTCTCTCTCTCTCTCTCTCTCTCTCCTCTCTCTCTTTCCTCTATCTCTCCTCTCTCTCTCTCTCTCTCTCTCATGCAAATGTCTGCTGGTGCAAAGTTTGACCATTCAAATTAAAACCATAAGCAGCATCCCAGCTCCTTCTGTACGAGAAACAGACAATTCCCTGGCGTGACGACTCTGTAACGAACTAATTTTCTAGTTTTAATTAAAGAAACTGAGAAATTGAAGTATTAACACTCAGGAACAAGATCATTCATTCCATCCCATGTTACTACATTACACTCTATGTTAACATATGTAAAATATATTATATGCAATTGACGATCACTAAACACTGTCATTTGTATGCGGAAAAACCACAAAGAATTGGAGAAGGGGGGTGAACGTTCGGATTCTCAAGGCCTTTGTCAACACCAGACTGACTCAAGAATCAGTCAGTCTGGTGTTGACAAAGGCTTGAGAAGCCGAAACGTTCACCCCCCTTTCTCAATTCTTTGTGGTTTTTCCGCATATATATATATATATATATATATATATCTATATATATATATATATATATATATATATATATATATATATATATATATATATAATTATTATATGATGAAAGTTAAATATCCTCAAGCCAATAAATCACTATAACTCTATGACCCGACCAAGCAAAGGTCTTATTGTCCTTCAGGAACTTGAAACCAGATCCCCCTCTAAGCATTGTTACATCCTTTGTGAGGCCTATTATTAAGTATGCTGTCGCAGCATGGAACTACTTATACACAAAAGAAAACCTATCAAAAAGTCCAAAATTATGCAACAAGATTCGTTGCGAGCTAAGTGGAGCGAGCTGTATACAAAAGACTGAGGGTATTGAAGTTCACTACACTGCCACTTATTTACGACTCATAGACTGGAACAAAAGTTCTATCCGACAGCTTTGTGACTAATCTGTGTTCGCAGTGTCCAATTATATCCTCTCGTTTTGCTGTTCTTTAATTTGAGCAGTGTGTCTATATCTACGTTATCAGTCCTCCTTAGTATCATGTTCGCCGTTATCTGCGTATGTCATATTCCTTCATTCTTG
>WNGS01003388.1:7254995-7272658 GCA_020271785.1 Procambarus virginalis
GCTCAAGTGAGACATCTCTCACGTCTCTCGCTTCTCTCACTTCCTTCTCTCTCTTGACCAGCCGACAGTTACTCCCGACTGTCAAGACGAGTGTTCCTTCCTTTGATATGCAGTCGGCAACTGTCAGGGTCATTGACTGTGCACTTGCTGTCTGTCTCCTGCTCCGTCTGTCTGTCTTCATCTCTGCCTCCCGTCCTGTGTTCGATTGTGTGTTTCTGTCTAATGCAGTATCTTGTATGAGTTATTACAGTGAATGAAGGCAAACAATTAGAGGAAGAAGTCAATAGAGAATGAGACGAAAACAAAGGTAACTTGTGTTGTAAAAGGTTTGTTGGGCTGTAGATGATTACTGCTAAGGTTAGAGAAATGTTAATGCGTAAAAAAAGAGGAAAGGTGGAAAAATTGTTTTCAAAGGACTGAGAAAGAGATATGCAAACGTGAGAGCGAAATGTTGTGGGTGGTAGTGGACCCCATACTCATCCTGTGGGTGGTAGTGGTCCCCATGCTCATCCTGTGGGTGGTAGTGGACCCCATACTCATCTGTGGGTGGGAGTGGACCCCATACTCATCCTGTGAGTGGTAGTGGACCCCATACTTATCCTGTGGGTGGTAGTGGACCCCATACTCATCCTGTGGGTGGTAGTGGACCCCTACTCATCCTGTGGGTGGTAGTGGACCCCATACTATCCTGTGGGTGGTAGTGGACCCCATACCCATTCTGTGGGTAGTAGTGGACCCCATATCCATTCTGTGAGTGGTTGTGAACCCCATACCCATTCTGTGGATGGTAGTGGACCCATTCCAATCTTGAGGGTGGTAGTGGACCCCATACCTATTTTGTGGGTGGGAAAATTGGGGGTTAATAAAACTGGATCGAATCAAAATGCGGGAGACGAAGAAGAAAGATAAATACCTAAATAAAGTTAGGAGTTGAGGAAGGTTAGTGAGAGGAAGTAGCGAGGCGTCACAGAACATTCACTTGTGTTACGGAAGACTCTCACTGCTGCTGACAGGATGCAACTGGATGTGAAGGAGTGTGTCTCCACCCACATCCTTCACCTGATTGACATGTTGCATGGCACTTCCCTCCTATCCTTCAACTCGCTTCCGTCCCTTTTCCAACTGACTAGCTGCTCTCTCTCTCTCTCTCTCTCTCTCTCTCCTCTCTCTCTCTCTCTCTCTCTCTCTCTCTCTCTCTCTCTGTCTCTCTCTCATCTCTCCCTTTCTTTTTTTCCGCCTCCCCCACCCCATCCCATTACCATCACTCGTGTTTGTTCGCTCTCCCTTTCTAAATGTAACTCTCCCTGACTTTTATGCTCCGAGAAAGCAATCTGGAATTTACTCCTGTCATTCTGCACTGCCGTTATGTCCTCTATAAATTAGGTCTCCCCAGTACAGTAATGGAAAACTTGTATGTCGTTCACTTGTTCGGCTCGAGAATTTGGGGAGAGGCAACCCTTGGGAGTTTAGAAGGGGTGTAATCTCTATTTTTTTGTAGAAGGGGGGATAGGGAGAGAGGAAAGGATGGGGTGATGATGGGTTGGGGTGGTCATAGTGGAAGGGAGGCAGAGGCGATGGAAGGGAGAAGAGAATGGAATAGAAAGGTAAAGTAGAATGGAGATATGCGGGAGAAATGGTAGATGAGTGTAAAAATTGGTATACATAGGAAGAGATGAAGCAAGATGTGATAAAGAGGAAGAGATAGATAGATAGCAAAGGATGGAATGGTGCTGGAAAAATGAGGTTGGAGCGTAGAAAAAGGTGAGAAAATAAGAAAAATTGTAATTAACATATTAGATAAATTTTGCATTGGTTGAGGAGCTGGGTGAGTATAACTTAATTATGAACAGATAATGATGGAATGGTTTACCGTGCAGCATAACTGTATGACGAAGCTTGGCCAGTCACACGACCAGTACCCACATGGGGGCTACTCTACCTCTACCACACCATACCAGTCACACGACCAGCACCCACATGGGGGCTACTCTACCTCTACCAGACCATACCAGTCACACGACCAGCACCCACATGGGGGCTACTCTGCCTCTACCAGACCATACCAGTCACACGACCAGCACCCACATGGGGCTACTCTACCTCTACCAGACCATACCAGTCACACGACCAGCACCCACATTGGGGCTACTCTGCCTCTACCAGACCATACCAGTCACACGACCAGCACCCACATTGGGGCTACTCTGCCTCTACCAGACCATACCAGTCACACGACCAGTAAAGCGAGTTTTGAACACATCTTAGTTGAACAGGGAAAGTTTGGACGGAAAAGTTTTAAACAAACTATTGAGCGTGAGCGGATGAGAACGTCTGATGCCCTTGGATAGCCAGGTGATCTCAGCAAGCACCAGGATGGGGGTAAAAGCAAAATGATACACCACAGTGCAGTTACAACTGATATTCTGGAAAAAAGTTTTATAGGCATCTAGAGACGATATATTAATCCATGAAGGTGTAGGAGAGGCAGAACGAGGAGAGATCTGGTTACACAGGGCAGTGGGTGGGTGTTGATTAGTTGCGGAAATAATCATAATTGTCGAATGATTAAAAATAAAAATTGACGAAAAAACGTGGGGAAGGAAGTAATTATCTAAAGAAGGCACCAAGCCAGGAAAGCTATATAGGAATCATGGAGAAGTGTTGATTATTTGTGTGGGGTTTTTTCCCCAGCGGAAACTCTGCGAAAACGGCAATGTCCTATGTAAGTGCGTTTTATTCCTTTATAAACGAGACTTTATCCAGACTTTATAAACGAGTCTGAGAGTTCTGGTTCGTTGCCATCCTTGCTGAACTCCATTTGATTAGTAATTCACACACTTTCTTGTTATTTTCTGAGTAGTCTTGCTAATTTCTTGTTATTTTTTCTGTGCAAAGCATAGGTTTTGATGGATTTTTTTTGTATTGGAAAATATTCACACCTTCTCTGTATCTTATATTTTTTATTCCTTTGTCTCTCTCTTTCTCTTTCTTACGGCTGTTAAGGTTCTCTTCTGCTCTGCTCTCTCTCTATATCTTGACTCCATTTGATTAGTAATTCACACACTTTCTTGTTATTTTCTGAGTAGTCTTGCTAATTTCTTGTTATTTTTTCTGTGCAAAGCATAGGTTTTGATGGATTTTTTTTGTATTGGAAAATATTCACACCTTCTCTGTATCTTATATTTTTTATTCCTTTGTCTCTCTCTTTCTCTTTCTTACGGCTGTTAAGGTTCTCTTCTGCTCTGCTCTCTCTCTATATCTTCTCCATGCCCTCTTATTATTCTATTTTGTTTATAAGCAACTTCAGTTGAACTTTTGGCTGATTTTGTAGTTTTCTCTTCCAAATTCTGTAAGTTTAATGAACTTAGTCACGGGTTCTCGTCTTTTCTTGTAATGCAGTCCATCATTTTCTATGGAAAGTTAACCCTTATTTGTTTTTCCATTAGTACTCACCTCGTTCACCTAATTGTGCTTGCGAGGGTTGAGCTTCAGCTGTGTGGTCCCACCTCCATCGCCAAAAGCATTCCTATGAATACATTATCACCCATATGACTTGAATCTTGCTTAATTCACTATTACATTCATAATTATTTTCCCTGAGGATCCATTGTCGCCAAGATCTTTCAGCACTTTGATGGTTCAGGACATAACCTATATTAGAGTTTGTTTGGTTCATTTATTATGCACCCCATACCCATCTTGTGGGCGGTAGTGGAAAGGGTTACAGAGGCACATAATGGGCTCAGGGACTGAACCCCACAATTCATTTAGCTAAGCAAGTTACAATCTTGATGAGCTAGTTACAAAATTCAATATAAGTCGTCACATCAACAATGGGTTCGAGATCGACCTCAAATACAGGTTCTAAATTAAGCAACTGACATATGTGGAGAGCTAGTGTCACAATTTATATGTTTGTCCTGCACACCGCCTCCCATCCAGTGGGCAGCTGGATGGGAGGCGGTGTGCAGGACATTATTTGAGCTCGGTTAATATCGCCTTATTTGAAGAGCGCAATTATTATCCACATTCACTAGAGTAAGTTTACATAGTCTATTATGCAATAGAGTAATTGACATTCATATTGATCAGTAGCCTTCATCCATATTCACTATTGTAGTATCGTGTTATATGTACATTATAATAATGTAATCATTATATTATTAGAATTATTATAAAACATTGCAAACCATTAAGTATAAACCAATATATAATTATAATAAGTAGATACTTATTATATATTATTTGTACAGTATTATTATCTTTATCCCTTATTTGTATCCATAATAAGTATCCCTTATTTGTTTCCCTAATAAGTATCCCTAATAAGTATCCCTTATTTGTATCCATAATAAGTATCCCTTGTTTGTACGGAGGATATTATATCTGTCAGCTATTGTAATATTTTGTATCATAGACAGACAGTTTGAACAAACAAATAGTAACATCCGGGAAGATTCTTCACCACCCCCCCCCCACCCCCCAAAAAAAAACTATCCGATGACGTCATAGAAGTGTTAGCTTTGGTGTTAGGCTTAAGACCACGGGAGAACAAAATCTGTATAACTAGTCCAATTGGAGAACAAAATTTAGTAGAACACAAAATTCATGTCCGCGTTCTCCTTTTAAGTGAGTTTATGGACTGTTCATGACGTCCTCATGGCGCAGTGGATAGCGCGCTGGACTTCTAATCCAGAGGTCGCGGGTTCGAATCCCGCTGGGGATAGTCGTTTAGTTGAATGGTCGCATTTGCCCGGTACAAGAGCCGTGTGGCACAGTTAAATATGTTTGAACGTTTGTAAAATGAATTTCAATGAATTGTGACGTATTTTAACACAGAATTTCAACGTTTGTAAAATGTGCTTTATGTGTAAACAATGTTTATGTGTTATGTTAAGTGTGTTTATTTTATTTCAACCACTTTTGTAGTGTTTTAGTATGTGTTAAAAAAAAATGTGTTTACAGGAGATGTCGACAGAAGTTTTGGTAATGAAGTTCGTTACTGATGCGTGTTAACGAGGTTTCAACGAAGTAGTTTTATTTTAAAGTGTGCGGTAACGAATTGTGTTAATGAGTTACGATCCAGGTAATTAAACGCTATACCAAGCCTAATTTTAGAGTTTTTATCTAGTGTTCATTGTCTAAGTAGACACCTAGTTGTACTCACTTAGTTGTGCTTACGGGGGTTGAGCTCTGGCTCTTTGGTCCCGCCTCTCAACTGTCAATTGGTGTACAGATTCAGATTAGTGTACATATGTGATAGAGTCTACTGGGCTCTATCATATCTATCATAAGTCTAAGGCTAGGACTGCTTACTTTAATGCATTCTTATATATTATATATATATATATATATATATATATATATATATATATATATACATATATATATATATATAATTTATATGTATATATATGTATATATATAATGTATATATATAATATGTATATATAATATAATATGTATATATATAATTTATTATTATTAATATCATTGACAATAACTGATTTAAAAATAAAGTCAGCCTTATTCGTTTTGATATGTGGAGTTGCCTACTTAGTAGCCAGAGTAGTTAGTAAATGCACTTGGAAGTGATGTGGTGGAGGCTGACTCCATACACAATTTCAAATGTGTAAGGAGTATAAATAGAGCCCAATAGGCTTAGGAATCTGTACACCAGTTGATTGACGGTTGCGAGGCAGGACCAAAGAGCCGAAGCTCAACCCCCACAAGCACAACAGGTGAATACATTAATTAATGCAAGTAAGAGCCGCCAGAGGGAACAGAACTTTACTATCAACAAGGCTTCCCTCTCTCCAATAGAGTGATTCGCTTTCCTTTGTTATCTCTGAAAATGATACGGAAAGTCTCTTCACAACAGATAAGCCAGGTTAAGTATATGTTGTGGGCTTCCAGAGGATACAGTGATACAGACAAATGTATCACCACAGAGTAGTATCGAAGAGACGTGTATCACCAGAGAATAGTACCATGGAGTAGAGTAGTGCAGAGGCCTTGGTACTATGGATATAAGACATGGTACATTG
Organism: Procambarus virginalis; assembly: GCA_020271785.1. Classification (NCBI taxonomy): domain Eukaryota; kingdom Metazoa; phylum Arthropoda; class Malacostraca; order Decapoda; family Cambaridae; genus Procambarus; species Procambarus virginalis. Next base: position 7,261,043 of record WNGS01003388.1, read on the forward strand.
TACCATGGTACAATGTACCGTGGATACCAGGGGCCAGATTCACGAAGCAGTTACGCACGCACTTACGAACCTGTCCATCTTTTCTCAATCTTTCGCGGCGTTGTTTACAATTATTAAACAGTTAATAAGCTCCGAAGCACCAGGAGGCTGTTTATAACAATAGCAACAGTTGATTGGGAACTTTTCATGCTTGTAAACTGTTTAATAAATGTAAACAAAGCCGCCAAAGACTGAGGAAAGATGTACACGTTCGTAAGTACTTGCGTAACTTTTTCGTGAATCTGGCCCTAGAGGCATTTGTACCAGAGTACCATGTATAAGTGACCTTGTCACGGTGGTCCCTCAAAGCGTTTCTAACGCTTGTTAAGACGATGAGAGACTGTAGATCGTGGAGGCAGATAAGGAAGGGGGCTTTTGGGTCAGCCTTCCTGATAACAGTCAGACTTTTGGGTGGTCGTTCTCGTTAGCGAGAAGTCTTAAGAGGAATCCACGTGTGTTCTTACCTAGTTGTATTTGTGAGGACCGAATCTCAGCTCCTGGGCTCCGCCATACACACATGATTTTTAACTGCTTATGCATGCATTATCATAATCCCATTTTTCACTTTCGTGGGGATTGTGAGTTGTATTTCAAAAGAACAGAGGAGAGTAATTTTCTAAAAGAAAGTGATTGTGGGGGTGAAAAAAAAATAGTAGTTAGTAACAGTTGATTGACAGTTGAGAGGCGGGCCAAAAGAGCAGAGCTCAACCCCCGGAAGCACAACTAGGTGAATTCAACTAGGTGAATACACTAGGTGAATACAACTAGGTGAATACAACTAGGTGAATACACACAATTTATTATCAAATTTCGTTGTTAACTAAATTCCATCAACACACGTATCTGAATCGCAAATAAACCTTTCAGTCACCATCCCTTTGGCAAGCTATCTAGAACTGCTTCCATCAGCTGTCAAGATCACCAGCTGACAGCAGTTGATCGACCTCAGCTGCTGACAGCTCTGCGAGCTTTGTTTGAATTATAATTACTCCTGATGGGTCTCAGTGCTCTGTTTATGATCATTTGGAGTGTGTGTGTGGTGTGTGTGTGTGTGTGTGTGTGTGTGTGTGTGTGTGTGTGTGTGTGTGTGTGTGTGTTTTTGCGTGGACGATACACACACCACCACACACTACTCACCTAGACATACTCACCAAGATGTAGAATGATCGATCATCAAATCATAATTCAATTCAGCAATTCAGTTTTTTTGTTTACCGTATAAATTTTACACAAATCAATTTGTAGTGAGTTGGCTTCACCCACTTCTTCGTCAAGCTCAATCCTCATATTTACGTCTGTCACAAGATATTCCTCGCGATTCATCGGAATGACAAGTTTCCCTCAATATTACGTTGCTTTGGCGTTCCTAAATTTGAATGATGCGTTTTTGTCAACTTTGATAATATCTTTTCGAATCTTAGATGTCGTTGTCATAACTCCTTTCCTCAACTGAGGATGGAGGCTGAAAGGTTATCTGTGATTCAGTTAAAAGTTTGATGTAATTAAGATATTTACGAAATTAATGATAAACTGTTCGTCCTTTTACCTCAAGCACCTCAGCACAGGCACAAGTCATTTTAATTCAGATTTATATTGTATTTTCTTAAATAAAGATAAAAAAAAATTGTCCATGATTGCTACTTTATTGGGCAGTCACTCATCGCGGGAGAGAATAGGTTGTACAATACAACATCCCCAATAGGAAGAAAACCCGCTGGATTGTTCATCCTGTCACCTGTACCCAGGCACAGCTGTGACTTGTTGAACTGTCTCAAGTGAACATCAAGCAAGGAATTAACATCTTACAACCAGCCCAAGGTGTCGTTGCTTGCAGACAACAGGAGCTTTTCTATCTCAGTATAAGGTATATTGGACTACACATACTTTTAATGCCTCTTAGACAGGCACAACTCTCAGGTAATGTCCAGACGATATCCTTTTCTCATGCTGCAAACTCTGCAACTTTGCATAGAACTTATACCGAGTCGAATTCTTGCAGTTACGAATTCCCTACTTCGGCCACCTCTTTTTTGTTTTTCGTCCATAATAAGATGTCGGCTGCTACTGAATTGCACCTGTGTACAGAGTCACCAACTATCTCCTCGATCCTCCTTTCCTGGGCAGTCTTGACACGGTGATGGTGTTTGGCGGGGTCAAGATGAATATTGTTGCATATGCAACACAGAACATATAGACTTGTTTCATGCAGCATTCTCAGGGGTGCTGGGTCTCGTATACATTTTCTGCAAAACCTGGCAGGATCCGTTGTTCCATTTCTTGAAGTCTACAAGAACGTTGCTTAGTTTGGCCTTTGTCCCCACTGATAATGGCTACTAGGTCTAGCCACTGATAGAGGTTTTATCTACTTAGTGTTGTCATCTCCACAAAATCTCTTTTTTGCTAGTGTCATCAGTTATATTGGTTTGTACTTGCTAATGACATGAAGATAACACCTCGTCTCTTTCTACTTACTTGTCCCTGTCTTATCCTGCCTCTCCCTTTGAGGGCGGCAACGGCTGTCAGGAGAAGGTAGCACAACACCTGTTAAGTGAACGCGTCACAGGTGTTTTAATACTTGTTATTTTTTTTCTGCAAGAATGGTAATCAGCCAATATCATCATTTCTTCTATCCTCTATGGACAGGGCTGGAGATGTGTTCCCCTTCTGCTGTACGCACATGTGAAGGTAGAATGCACACTGTGCGAAAAGCATACAGACACACGCACCACACACACACACACACACACACACACACACACACACACACACACACACACCACACACACACACACAACACACACACACACACACCACAGAACAGGAAGAAGAGATGCATGGTGGGAGGCTGTGGGCGTATTGAGGAGAAGGTCATCACTTGCTCCCTCGATAAGCACTGATCAGAGATATCAAGTCTTAATTGACAAAGGAGAAAAAAAAAGAGAATTGCTCACGTTTAGACAACATTGTCAGATATATCAAACACAGCCCAGACGATCTCACACCAAAGGTACCGGAGATAGAATGGGCAGAGGACGATAATAAATGGCCCACCCGGTCGCCCTCCTTCCTCCACCACCACACAAACAGGAGACAGGGAAATGAATGTTGGGTTATTTAGAAACCGTCTGCCAGATATAAACACAGCAAGGCACTCAGGGCCGGGCTGTGGCTCCTGGTATGGATCGAGGAAGGAGGGGAAGTAATGCATAAAAGATTACTTGGTGTCTGTTTGATACAAGCCCCCCTGTAGACGCACTCTCAACCAACACAGACAAATTAGCCAATTTGGGCCAAACAGGAAGAGAAGCCAAGATGAAACATGTATTCTCGAAGAGACTTAGACATTAATCTTATTATATATACATATTATGGTGTTGTGTGTGCAGATTTAGAGTCATGACTTCAGATATTTCAATTAAATTTAAGATCGAAACTTATTTAGGTTTATTTATATATAGATAATATATATATATATATATATATATAATCTACAGCGCCACAACCTTAAACACTTTTACAAACACAAGTTACCTTTGTTTTCGTCTCATTCTCTATTGACTTCTTCCTCTAATTGTTTGCCTTCATTCACTGTAATAACTCATACAAGATACGCATTAGACAGAAACACACAATCGAACACAGGACGCGAGGCAAGATGAAGACAGACAGAGAGCAGGAGACAGACAGCAAGTGCACAGTCAATGACCCTGACAGTTGCCGACTGCATATCAAAGGAAGGAACACTCGTCTTGACAGTCGGGAGTAAACTGTCGGCTGGTCAAGAGAGAGAAGGAAAGTGAGAGAAGCGAGAGACGTGAGAGATGTCTCACTTGAGGATAATGCTAAGGTTAGAGAAAATGTTAATGCGAAAAACACCGAGGAAAAGTGGAAAAATTGTTTCAAAGGAAGGAGAAAGAGATATGCAAACGTGAGAGCAAAATGTTGTGGGTGGTAGTGGACGCCATACTACCTGTGGGTGGTAGTGGACCCCATACTCATACTGTGGGTGGTAGTGGGGACAACCAATACATCAATCCTGTGGGTGGTAATGGACCACCCACTACTCATCCTGTGGTGGTAGTGGACCCCATTACCAATCCTGTGGGCGGTAGTGGGACCCCATACTATCTGTGGGTGGTAGTGGACCCCATACTCAATCCTGTGGGTGGTAGTGGACCCCATACCATTCATGTGGGTGGTAGTGGACCCAAATATCTATCATGTGGGTGGTAGTGGACCCCATACTCACTGCGTGGGTTTGTAGTGAACCTTATACTCATCCTGTGAGTTGGTAGTGGATGGTAGTGGAAGCCATACTCATCCTGCGAGGTGTAGTGACCATTACTTCATCCTTTGGTGGGTAGTGGACCCCATCTCATCCTGTGGGGTTGGATGGACCCCTACTCTCATGTGGTTGCGGTTAGTGACCCCATAGCATCCTGTGGGTGGTAGTGGAACCCCATAACCATCCGTGGGTGGAGTGGACCCCATAACCATTCTGTGGGTAGTAGTGGACCCAATATCCCTTCTGTGAGTGGGTGTGAACCCCATACCCATTCTGTGGATGGTAGTGGACCCCCACATTCCAATCTTAGGGTGGTAGTGTACCCTCATACATTTTTGTGGTGGGAAGAAAAATTGGGGGGTTAATAAAAATGGGATTCGAACTCACAATAGCGGGGAGACGAAGAAGAAAGATAAATGCCTAAATAAAGTTAGGAGTTGAGGAAGGTTAAGTGAGAGGAAGTAGCGAGGCGTCACAGAACATTCACTTGTGTTACGGAAGGACTCTCATGCTGATGACAGGATGCAACGGTGTGAAGGAGGTATCCACCCACATCCTTCACCTGATTGACATGTTGCATTGACTTCCCTCCTATCCTTCAACTCGCTTCCGTCCCTTTTCCCAACTGAATAGCTGTTGATCTCTCTCTCTCTCTCTCTATCGCTCTCTATTCTCTCTGTATCGCTCTGCTTCTCTCTCTCTCGCTCTCATCTATCCTTATGGTTGTACGCCGCCAACACCCACATCCATTACCATCCCTCGGGGTTTGTTCGCTCTCCCTTTCAAATGTAATCTCCCTGACTTTTATGGGGCTCCGAGAAAGCAATCTGGAATTTACTCCTGTCATTCTGCACTGCCGTCCGTTATGTCCTCTATAAATTAGGTCTCCCCAGTACAGTAATGGAAAACTTGTATGTCGTTCACTTGTTCGGCTCGAGAATTTGGGGAGAGGTCCAACACTTTGGGAGTTAAGAAGGGGTTTGTATGTTGTATAATCTCTATTTTTTGTTCGAAGGGGGGATAGGGAGAGAGGAAAGGATGGGGTGATGATGGGTTGGGGTGGTCAAGTGGAAGGAATGCAGAGGCGATGGAAGGGAAGAAGAGAATGGAATAGAAAGGTAAAGTAGAAGAGGAAGATTGCGGGGGGAAATGGTAGGAGTGAAAAAAATGGTTTACATAGAGTAGATATAGCAAGATGTGATAAAGAGGAAGAGATAGATAGATTAGCAAAGGATGGAATGGTGCTGGAAAAAGAGGTGGTTTGGAGCGTAGTTTAGAACAGGTGAGAAAATAATAAAATTTAATTCAAAACATATGATAAAAATTTTGCATTGGTTGAGGCGCTGGGTGTGCGTATGAGTATAAGTTAATTATGAACAGATAATAATGGAATGGTTTACCGTGAAGCATAACTGTAAGATGAAGCTTGGCCAGTCACACGCACCGTACCCCACTAGGGGGCTACTCTACCTCTACCAGACCATTACAACCAGTCACACGACCAAGCACCACATGGGGCTACTCTACCTCAACAGCCCCTACCAGTCACAAGACTAGCACCCACATGGGGGGGCTACTCTACTTTACCACACCATACCAGTCACACGACCAGTACCCACATGGGGGCTACTCTGCCTCTACCAGACCATACAGTCACACGGAACAGCACCCACAGGGGCTACTCTACCTCTACCGACATACCAGTCACCGACAGCACCCCCATTGGGGTACTATGCTCTACAAGACCCATACAAGTCACCGACCAGTTAAAGCGAGTTAGTTTTGAACACCATCTAGTTGAACAGGGAAAGTTTGGAACGGAAAATTTAAAACAAACTATTGAGCAGTGAGCGGATGAGAACGTCTGATGCCCTTGGATAGCCAGGTGATCTCAGCAAGCACCCGGATGAGGGTAAAAGCAAATGATACACCACAGTGCAGTTACAACTGATTTCTGGAAAAAAAAAAGTTTTATAGGCATCTAGAGACGATATTATATTTATTCCATGAAGTGTGGAGGGCAGAAAACGAGGAGAGATATGGTACCACAGGGCAGTGGGGTGGGTGTTGATTAGTTTGCGGAAATAATTCATAATTGTCGAATGATTTTAAAATTAAAAATTGTCGAAAAAACGTGGGGAAGGTAGTAATTATCTAAAGAAGGCACCAAGCCAGGAAGAGATGTGGGAATCATGGAGAAGTGTTTTGATTATTTGGTGGGGTTTTTTCCCCAGCGGAAAACTCTGCGAAAACGGCAATGTCCTATGTAAGTGCGTTTTATTCCTTTATATAAACGAGATTGATCCAGACTTTATAAAAAGAGTCTGAGATTGTCTGGGCTCTTTGCCATCCCTTGCTTGACTCATTTGATTAGTAATTCACACACTTTCTAGTTATTTTCTGAGTAGTCTTGCTAATTTCTTGTTATTTTTTCTGTGCAAAGCAATAGGTTTTGATGGATTTTTTTTTGCATTGGAAAATATTCACACTTTCTCTGTATCTTATATTTTTATTCCTTTGTCTCTCTTTCTCTTCTTCGCTGTTAAGGTTCTCTTCTGCTCTGCTCTCTCTATATATCTTTTCTCTATGCCATCTTATTCCTCTATTTTATTTATAAGCAACTTCAGTTGAACTTTTGACTGATTTTGTAGTTTTCTCTCCAAATTCTGTAAGTTTTAATGAACTTAGTCACGGGTTCTCGTCTTTTCTTGTAATGCAGTCATTCATTTTCTATGGAAAGTAACCCTTTTTGTTTTTCCATTAGTAATCCCGTCGTTCACTAATTGTGCTTGCGGAGGGTTGGAGCTTCAACTGTCGTGCGTCCCACCTCCATCGCAAAAGCGTCATATGAATACATTACACCCATTTGACTTGAATCTTGCTTAATTCACTATTACATTCATAATTATTTTCCCTGAGGATCCATTGTCGCCAAGATCTTTCAGCACTTTGATGGTTCAGGACATAACCTATATTAGAGTTGTTAGTCATTCTATTTATTGGACCCCATACTCTTCTTGTAGGCGGTAGTGGAAAGGGTTACAGAGGCACATTAAGGGATCATGGACTGAAACCCCACAATTCATTAGCTAAGCAAAGTCACAATCTTGATAAGCTAGTTACAAAAATTCAATATAAGTTAGTCACATCAACAATGGAGTTCGAGATCGACCAAGTACAGGTTCTAAATTAAGCAAAGGAACTATGTGGAGAGCTAGTGTACCAATTGATATGTTTGTCCTGCACACCGCCCCCATCCAGGGGCATGCGGTGGATTACAATAGGTAACAATCACTTCATTACTTACATTATTTGGCTCGGGTTAATATCGCCTTAATTTGAGAGCGCAATTATTATCCATTCAATAGAGCTAAGTTTACATAGGTTTATTATGCAATAGAGTATTGACATTCATATGATCAGTAGCTTATCATATTTCACATTGTAGTATCTTTTTAAGTACATTATATAATGATCATTATATTATTATAAATTATATACAACATTGCAAAAAATTAAGTAAAACCAATATATAATTATAAAAAACGACACAGATACCTGTCACAGCTACTGTTTCAACGTCAAGTAGATAATAATAACATTATTGTTTAAAACAAATTTGATTAATACAAATAAGCATACAAAAGATTACAATAACAGCAGCAATAAGGGAAAATAAACTATAATTTAAGAAGAGAGTGTGTTACAAAATTAATGATTTCGTATTTAGAAATTCAAGCACAACCCGGAAACACAAGACACGTCTCACTCAATCCCCCAATACACAAACATACACACACACACATACATCCACACACACACACACACGGGATCCAAGAGTCAATGCTCGATCCTGCAGGCACAAATAGGTGAGTACAATAGGTGAGAAAACCCACCCACCCACCCACACACACACACACCACACACACACACCACACACAACACACACACAAATCTGTACACCATTGATTGACGGTTGAGAGGCGGGACAAAGAACCAGCGCTCAACTAGGTGAGTACACAATTACACACGCACACACAACACCACACACACACACACACACACACACACACACACACACACACACACACACACAACACACACACATAAACACAACACCACACTACCAAATACCTGGGGGCCAGGTAGCCTGGTGGATAGCGTGCAGGATTCGTAATTCTGTGGCGCGGGTTCGATTCCGCACCCGGCAGAAACAAATGGGCAAAGTTTCTTTCACCTGAATGCCCCTGTTACCTAGCAGTAAATAGGTACCTGGGAGTTAGTCAGCTGTCACGGGCTGCTCCTGGTGTGTGTGGGTGTGTGGTGTGTGTGTGGTGGAAAAAAAAAAGTAGTTAGTGTAGTTAGTAAACAGTTGATTGACAGTTGAGAGGCGGGCCGAAAGAGCAAAGCTCAACCCCCGTAAAATACAACTAAGTGAATACACACACACACACACACACACACACACACACACACACACACACACACAATAAACACACACACACACACACACGCACCCACACACAGCTGATCTGTACAACAATTGACAGTTGAGAAGCGGCGCCAAAGAGCCAGGGCTCAACACCCCCCCCTCCCCGCAAGCACAACTAGGCGAACACAACTAGGTGAATACACTCACAAACACACACACACACACACACCCAACAAAGACAAACAAACACAACGTTACGATACAAACATTACTGCAACAACCACTACTTTATATATAATCTGGCAGGTGCTTTTTGGCGTTAAATCACAGGTGGTTGGGCCATTACTGTCAAAATAAGGCAATTACCGCCTCGACTGTGACTCGTTACTAACGCTCTGACGCTGAACCGTCAGTTTTAAAAATATCAACTTAAGAGAGCTATAAATTTCTTCCAGTTCAGACTGGCTGGTTCCTCTATAATTTAAGAATTGTTTATTTTGCAAGAAAGAGGGATAAGAATTCTTTAAATGATTGTAAATTTGTAACATATATAATATTAAGTAAATATATATATATGCGTGTGTGTGTGTGTGTATAAATGAACATCAATTATTAATATTGTAAATTGTTTCATTATATTCAGAACATGTAGATGATGGGTGCTTTTGGATGAAATGTGGCCAACGATAAATTGAAAGAAAATCAAAGATATTGAAGCAACGATTCTGACGTTAATTTCCCACAGTCAGGCAAACGTTGTTTGCATACGATCGATGTTCGCGTTCGTATTGCATCATAGTCGGATTATTTTGGATTGTTGCTGACGAACGAGTTTTCGGAGGATATCGCTATCGTACTCTCTAGAGGTATTTATGTAATGTTATAGCCATTAATATTTGAGCATTTATCATAGGTGAAAGTGAGACTTACTGAGGGACAGTCAGCCCAAGAGCTGAGATCTAGGGGAAGGGAGGAGGGGAAAGGATAGCGAAAGCTATGAGGAAAGGTTAAAAAAGTAACCGTTCAGGAGAGAAGAAACAGAAGGGGGGGACATGATCGCAACATACAAGATACTGAGGGGAATTGACTCGGTGGATAATGAAAGCCAGTCTTCAAAACGAGAGAGAGAGTAGGACAAGAGAATATAAGTGGAAACTGGAAACGCAAATGTGTTAGAGAGATGTAAGGAAGTACTCGTACCCTGTGTGGGGGGTGGGGTCAACAAGTAGAATACATTGAAATAAGTTGAAGTTGTGGAAGCCACCTCCATCCACAGCTTTAAGGTTATATACGACAAAGGCTTCGAACATCAGAGTATTTAAAACAAGGTTAGTAGGCGGGATACAAAGAGATAGACTTCACTTCCCCGTAGTCGCTGATAGATAAGGATACACACACATACTCGCCGGTGGCTGAGTGGACAGCACGCTTGATACGTAGTCATGTGGACCGGGGTTCGAATCCCGGGGAAGGCAGAAACAAATGGGCAGAGTTTTTTTCACCCCTGATGTCCCTGTTACCTAGTAGTAAATAGGTACCTGGGAGTTAGACAGCTGTTACGGGTTGCTTCTTGGGAGTGTGTGTGTGGGGGTGAAAAAAAATAGTAGTTAGTAACAGTTGATTGACAGTTGAGAGGCGGGCAAAAGAGCAGAGCTCAACCCCCGGAAGCACAACTAGGTGAATTCAACTAGGTGAATACAACTAGGTGAATACAACTAGGTGAATACACACAATTTATTATCATGAATTTCGTTGTTAACTAAATTCCATCAACACACGTATCTGAATCGCAAATAAACCTTTCAGTCACCATCCCTTTGGCAAGCTATCTAGAACTGCTTCCATCAGCTGTCAAGATCACCAGCTGACAGCAGTTGATCGACCTCAGCTGCTGACAGCTCTGCGAGCTTTGTTCTGAATTATAATTACTCCTGATGGGTCTCAGTGCTCTGTTTATGATCATTTGGAGTGTGTGTGTGGTGTGTGTGTGTGTGTGTGTGTGTGTGTGTGTGTGTGTGTGTGTGTGTGTGTGTGTTTGCGTGGACGTTTACTCACGCAACACACACACACACACAACACACACACACACACACACACACACACACACAACACACACACACCACACACACATACTCACCTAGACATACTCACCAAGATGTAGAATGATCGATCATCAAATCATAATTCAATTCAGCAATTCAGTTTTTTTTGTTACCGTATAATTTTACACAAATCAATTGTAGTGAGTTGGCTTCACCCACTTCTTCGTCAAGCTCAATCCTCATATTTACGTCTGTCACAAGATATTCCTCGCGATTCATCGAAATGACAAGTTTCCCTCAATATTACGTTGCTTTGGCGTTCCTAAATTTGAATGATGCGTTTTTGTCAACTTTGATAATTCTTTCGAATCTTAGATGTCGTGTCATAACTCCTTCCTCAACTGAGGATGGAGGCTGAAAGGTATCTGTGATTCAGTAAAAGTGTTGATGTAATTAAGATATTTACGAAATATGATAAACTGTTCGTTCCTTTTACCTCAAGCACCTCAGCACAGGCACAAGTCATTTAATTCAGATTATATTGTATTTACTTAATAAAGATAAAAAAAAAATTGTCCATGATTGCTACTTTATGGGGCAGTCACTCATGCGGGAGAAATAGTGTACAATACAACACTCCCAATAGGAAGAAAACCCGCTGGATTGTTCATCCTGTCACCTGTACCCAGGCACAGCTGTGACTTGTTGAACTGTCTCAAGTGAACTATCAAGCAAGGAATTAACATCTTACAACCTAGCCCAAGGTGGTCGTTGGCTTGCAGACAACAGGAGCTTTTCTATCTCAGTATAAGGTATAT
>WNGS01003388.1:7287006-7301628 GCA_020271785.1 Procambarus virginalis
ACCACACACACACACACACACACACACACACACACACACACACACACACACACACACACAGGCCATAGAGGCAATGAAAGGTCAGGGAGTGGATTGCTCAATAAAGATCAACACACTAATGGTTGAGCTGAGGTCAGCTTACAGCTGGTTCCGTGAACAATGTACAAATGGTTGACTTGCATTTAATGTTCAGGTGCACGAGTTGAGTTAATGAACATGTGCATGATGGGGTCAATGGACAGATATATGAATGGGGTTAATGGACATATATGAATTGGGGGTCAGTGGGGAGATGCCTGAATAGGGTCAATTGGTATGCATGGTATACAGAACCCTTAATGAATGTTTGAAGATATAAACATTATTACAATATTTAAATGCTAGTATAACCATGCTTACTATTATCACATTTGCATGTTATAAAATGATTTGAATACAATAGACAGAAATGCTTTCAACTAAAACTTTAACCTGAAAGCATTCCTCCAATCTATCACTCATTTTAACATCTAATCTACATTTATAACAGGAACCTACATCACCGTTGCTTATCCAGTAATTACCCAATCACAGTCAGTTGCTGAAGGTGTCCTGGTCTGGCCAGTTGATACTGAGGTTGTACCTTGAGGGCCTTGGCCAGATTTGAACTGGAAGACACGTGAGAGTGTGAGAGTGTTTTGGAGTGTGTCAGCTTCGCTCCATGCACTCCAGATGGGGCATTATACCTGTTTACAACACACACTTGACCCATGCCAGGGGTCACTTGATGCAGGCACACTTGACCCATGCCAGTCACACTTGCCAGGAATTATAAAACGCAGCACCAAAATGTACATGCTAATCCTTTGCCCATTTAAAAAAAATCCATCTAAATCATTTCTACGGTAGAGGTAATTGGTCACGGTTTTCCTTTCACCCTGATACCGCTGTTCACCCAGCAGTAAATATGTACCCTGAGTCAGGTAAATATTGTTTACATTGCTCCAGTCCAAACTTATAATAACAGCCCCAGCACCATGTGTTAAAATTGAAGGGTTTCAAGAGGCACTGTGTTAAAGGGTCTAATATGACTGCAGTTGAATTCCACTGCTTAAAATATGCACGAAATGTGTTTTTCAAAATGCAGGCGAATGACTTTTGCGATTAACGAGAAGAACAACTTTCCTACAATAGACGTAAGTCTAAGTGTCGGTAGTTCATTCATGAGCCTATTAAACTACTTAAAAAATTGTGTACCACCGATAGCAACCCTCCACGATTCGTCCGGTACTCTGTTCAACGCTTAGGGTTGACTTGATAAAGGTTCAGTCACCTCGACTTGAAAATGGTCCAGGACGGACAGAAACGTCGTTATCTCTTCAATTTCTAGTATGTGGTTTGGTCACCATTTTTCAGCCACGTTATTGTGACATCATATATATATATATATATATATATCTATTATATAGTATATATATATATATATTATATATATATATATATATATTATATATAAAAATATATATATATAATAGATATATATTCATATATTATATATATATATATATATAATATATATTATAATATATATATTATATATATATATATATAATTATAACCTATAGATAATTATCACTAGTAGATCAACCTAGCGAATTACCCCCTATGCATAACGGTACCACTACACGCTACCTAAGATAATGTATTTGGCATTACCCATCACCTTCCAGGCAAGTAGTAGGGTTCATTTACGTTCATCAGTCGAATATGATACATGGTTATGCTTATCACGCCAACAGTGTTATCACTGTCATGTATAGCTGTTACTATCTTGAACTCTTGCTAGGGTTCTCCTTGGAGTTATTATAACTCTCGCGTGTAGCGGTTGGAATATAATTACATATTTTATAATATTTAATATATATATATACTTATTGCCAATCTGCAACTTGCAACGAAACCAGGACTGTAAACTGAGTGACCCAGAAAGCGACGGTTGAGGAATAAAGTGGAAGCCGTGGCGGAGAGGTGACAGGGAGTTGGGACTAGCTCAGGCGGAAAGGGAATTGGAACAGTTGATTATTTTCTACCTGAAGTGGAGCTGAAGCTTCCGGTGAGTTTGACGAGTCAAGGTTCCTCATTGATAAACTCTGGCAGGCCTCGCATGCGGAAGTTAGTTCTGTCTGTCTCTCTCGTCTCAACAACACATTATGAGGATAATAGGACAAATTGGTCAAATCAAGTCGAGTTTTTAATTACAAAGAGGTAAGACTAATGGACATTTCTTAAGGCAGGACATGCTGTTGAGTCTAGGAGATATAAGAACCTTCTCCTTCCCTGTACGGAGTAGTCGGCAAGTGGAATGCACTGAAGGAAGTGATTTGTTGAAGCTAATTCCCTTGACAACTTTAAGAAGAAATTTGATGAATTCGTTAATGTTGAAAGGGGGTAAAAAGCGCCCTTGGTAGGAATGGCCTAGTAGGCGGGGCAGAGGGATATTGGTCTTACTCTCCCGTAGTCTCTTGATAGGTAAGCACACCAACACACCCACACGCACGCAAACGCACGCACACACACACACAACAGGTCTTAGATAATAGGACCCGCTTATGTGGCGGCAGTTTTTAGGACCAAACCAAAAATTTTAATGGGTGTTGTGGTATCTGTCGTAATTGACTTTAGTGGTTAGTGTTCGAGTGAGAGCTGGTTTGATGGCCGTGGCACTCTTAAACCCACGCTCTTAAACCCAGGCTCTTAAACCCAGACCCTTAAACCCAAGCTCTTAAACTTAGTCTCTCAAACCCAGGCACTTTAACGAACGACAGCACTCAAAGTCTCTCCTCTCTCTCTCTCTCTCTCGTCCTCTCTCTCTCTCCTCTCTCTCTCTCTTCTCTCTCTCTCTCTCTTTCTCTCACACACACACACACTACACACACACATAAACCTAACCAAAGGCCAGAGCTCAACCCCACAAGCACAAGTAGGTAAGAACACACGGTTCTCCAGCTGCTGTCTCAGTAGGACGTATTTTCAATGCCGTCATCATGCCTCGTCTGCTTTTTCATCTCTGTGCATTGTTATTTCCTGTCGTTAAGACCCATGTTGTTTACGTGTAGTGAAACTCACACAGCGCCACGAGCAGGTTTTCTGCTGCTGTGATCAAGGTGTATTGAAGGTGAAAACAGTGACTGGTTATTGAAGATTTTTTTTTGTCAGAAGTGAATAGGATTTAAGCTTGATTTCATATTTCACTGTTCATAGATCTGCTATCATTTTGATATGTGATTGAGTTAATATAATAATATTACGGTATAGCAGCATTTGTGCCATCCTCAGTATATTCATATAAATACTTTATGCAAGCAAGCCTGAATGGTCCCCAGGACTAGATACAGACTGAAAACTCACACCCCAGAAGTGACTCGAACCCATACTCCCAGGAGCAATATTAAATATATATTAAATATATATAAATATTTATATGTATAATACCATCGTTCTTGTTATTAATTTTTTTGATAGAGTATAACCAGTAATCATTATATAATATACCAATGTTCCCCTTCACAGAGGGGTCAGAGATAATAATAATATCCCCTATGTTTTCCCCCTCTCACCTATGACGCCATGTTCATAGGTAACAAAGAGCTACATATTTATAGCGATTATGTAATCTATATACTCACTTTTGTAACGGGGTATTAAACAATCACATGTTATCATCTGTGAACAAACACCTATCAATCGAGGCCTTTAGATATCTATCTACTTTAAACAGCTGCCTAATGGACCTTTATTTAGTATGGCAAAACCCTTGCAGCTGTCGTGGTATTATGACGCTCTGACAAGTTTGGTGACCAAATAGGATTGTCTGTGATGTTGCGTAAGCCTCCAGTCACCTGTCAGTGGGGGATTAATCATTTAATGAATTTGCATACCCTGCTGCACATGTTGGTTTGACAGAGTGTGTGTGTGTGGTGTGTTGTGTGTGTGTGTGTGTGTGTGTGTGTGTGTGTGTGTGTGTGCGTGTGTGTGTCGGTGTGTGTTCTGGTGTGTGTGTGTGTGTGTGGTGTCTTGTTGTGTGTGTGTGTGTGTCCGTGTGTGTATCTCTGTTTACTCTATTGCTGCTTGCGGAGGTTGAGGCTTGGCTCTTTGGTCCCGCTGCTATTGTAAGCTGGTTGTTGTTGTGTGTGTGTGTGTGTGTGTGTGTGTCTGTGTGTGTGCTGGTGTGTGTGTGTGTGTGTGTTGGTGTGTGTGTGTGTGTGTGCGTGCGTGCGTTGGTGTGACTTGCAATTTTTCTATGCACTTCACATAAATCACTTGCAAAGAAAGATTTTTACCTGTAAAAGAGCCTGAGTGCATGATATTGTTTATAATAAACATCATCGTGTTTATTTTTTTTACGTCAACTTCTACAATGTTTGATTCATTGTTTCCTATTGAACTGACCCGAGTGTCTGGACATTTGAAATACAATAACTGTGAGATTTCAATGATATTTGTCAAATGATCAGAGAGAAGCAGAGTGACCAGACAGATAGACAGACTGATAGACAGACTGACAGACAGGCCGTCAAGCAACATAAACAGCGAATCGAGAAGCAAAAATATAATTTACAGAAACAGAATTAAAAACCAAAAAATAATATTGTAATAACTCGAAAAATTGTACGAAAAAGATACAGTGAAATACAGAGATGCTGTAACTAAAATGACAGTGACTGAGATACTAAATATATAGAACATGGAAGGGTGAACTCCAGAAACATTAACTAGAAGAAATGGCAAATAATTGGGCACTTGGGTATTTAGTTAATTGGGTATTGGCATTATCCAAGTTTATTGGATCATGCCACCATAGTAGCAGGTATAGTGTTCCGAAAATAGGATGCAAAACCCACTGGAATTATTCTTCCTGTCACTTGTACCGACACGTAGCTGGGAATTAACTGTCTGAAGTGGACAGTCAAACAAAAAAAAAAAAGACTGACAGTCACCGACTCTCAAACTTTCGTTATCTTGAGGGTTGAAAGTTTGGGGAAATTTTCTCAAGAATGGTCTTTGTGTTCTACAAAGAGTAATGACCTAGCTTGAACAGTGTGTGGTAATATAAATAAATAAATAAATGTTTATTTAGGTAAGGTACATACATTCAAGAGATATTACAAAGAATGATTGATTTATAGATAGGGCTAGTACATACAATGCCTAAAGCCACTATTACGCAAAGCGTTTCGGGCAGGATATATTATACTACATATGAGAAAAATCACAGTTGGCTTAATTTCATATATGTGATCTTAATTTGAATGGTACTATAGTTTGTAAGGATGATGGTGAAAATAAGATGAAAAAGTTAGTTTTTTCGTATTCGTCAAAAATGTTTTGTATATGTATTCATAAATACGTGTCTACTTATTTACGAATAGGTAAAGAAGTAAACACTAAACGAAAATGAAAACAAAACGACATAAAAACTACAAGAGAAAACAGAAAGACAAGACAAGAAGAAGAAGAAAGAGAAGGGGAACCACCCTCCCCCCATAAAAAAAAAACAATGAAGGAACAGGAAATTACAAATCCAGTGATAATCGCATCAATACAGCTACGTTGTAGACCCTGACGACCGTAGCCTGTAGCACTGGAAGCCGCCCTGTGGTTACCAAACGAACGCAAGATTAATCGCGTTTGTAAATTGCACTCTTTACCGGGATCATCAAGCGAACTCGACAGTGATTTACAATTTACGCTCTATCTTCCCCCTGTGAACAGGCTAATATGGCACTAAATGAGACCTGACGTGTGGCCTTTAATCACGGGGAGGCTAATATTGTGAATACGCTCGCTACAATTTGTGATAATTGAATGTTTAAAAGATTTGATCGCTTGGATATAAAGGTTACTGGATCAGGTCATGCAGGCGGGTGTTATAATTAATGATAGCATTCGATGCTCTGTGTTCACGTTGGTGGCTGGTTGAGACAGTCTTCATCACCGAGGCTTGGTGACGTTATCTAAGGAGGGGGGGAGAGGTTGCTTGTGTCAGTGGAATGTTGATGTGTAGTTGATATCGCCCAATGAGAGGTACAGCTGAAGTCACTCAGTGACCCCTAGATGTGGAGCGGAGGTCATCCAATGACCCCTAGATGTAGAGCTAAGGTCAGCCAGTGACCTTAGAGATGAGGTCACTCCGAGGCCACTGTTGAACAGGCTGGACATACAAGTCTGACCACCTTAATCGTCGACCACCCATATGCGAAGACACCTAAATTTAGTGGCCACATTATAGCCACTAAATTTATGGATGTACCAACCATAATAATTTGCTATTTGGCTTCAGTAACAGACACGTGACTTCCTTAAGCCGTGGCATCGTTGCCATATTTCACTTGGACCAGTCGGAACATGTGATGGCTTCGCTTCTCAGCAGAATCGGTGTTTGATCGTTCGATCCCCTAGATTCCCTGGGGCCAGAATATTTCTCTGTCCTGTTTGACTTCCGCCCTTTCTTTTCTGATCTTCCTCTTTTCTTCCCATGTTCATTATACCTGTTAGTATTTTCTCTTCTTCCCTTTCGTCTCTTGTTTCATAACGGTACTGACAGCTAGTACCCCTCCTCTTCCTTCCTTCTCTTCTTCCTCTCTCTGTTTAATTTGATCCTTTATGACTGTTCTCTTTCAAATTGCACACTTTTCTTTATATTCTACAGTTACATGTTCTGCAAATATAGGCTTCACCGCTCACTGCAAACTACAAACTTTTACCCCCTGTACCCCTGCCACATCTGTAATGATTTGTATAAATCTCTTGCGAATATAAAGTTTCTAAATCTAAAATCTAGCTTCATGCAGGTCAGCGTTCAATCCCCGACCGTCCAAGTGGTTGGACACCATTCCTTACCCCCCACCCCATCCCAAATCCTTATCCTGATCCCTTCCTAGTGCTACATAGTCGTCATGGCTTGGCACTTTATCTCTGAGAGTTCCCTTCCCTTCCCCCTCCCCCCCCCTCCCCCCCATGAGATAGAGTGCCTGGTGGTACCATGTCAACAAAGCGATGATGCAGACGCTGGGAAACCATTACAAGGTTGTCAAACACAATCAGTGATGAACGGAACAAGGGTCGTCAGCTCAAACCATGTTGACGAACTCGCTCGGTCTGACTTCGTTAAACGTGTTGATTTCTCACCCCTTCCTCCACCAGCCGTCTTTCGTGATGAGCAGGGGATGATGAGTAGGTAAAGCGGACGTTCCTCTTGTAAATGATAGTGACATATAGGGCGCGATATGGGGTTGACGGGTGGTTGGAGTGGTCTGGTCGGTCATTGGGGGGTTCGTTCGAGCCCCAGCCTGCTTGGTTTAATGGTCGTGTTGGTCGTTGTCGCTACTTGCAAGGATTAATTTATTGCTGTTCTTTTTATATGAATAATTTCAACCGTTGGTCCGTCTGCGTTACTCTTTCTGTCTTATGTTCAGTCGATTTTTCCTCTCTTCTCATCTTTCTCTCTCTCTCTCTCTCTCTCTCTCTCTCTCTCTCTCTCTCTCTCTCTCTCTCTCTCTCTCTCTCTCTCTCTCTCTCTCTCTCTCTCTCTTCCCCTTTAGCAGTTCTACTGACAACCATCAATTGGAAACATCATCATATAAAACAACAAGCCCCACACGATAACCACCAGTTCACATTTCTTACGGGTGTGCCTATAGGTAGGATATGCAAAACTTGCTTCGAAGAAATGGCTTTCCACGCTAACTTATACCCAAGCTCGGAGCTCTCAACTCCACGGCGACACCTTCTTGCATTATCGGATCGGCCAAGAGACTAGTTATTGCCACCAGGGAGAACAAGGGTTATATTTCTTACACATGTCTTATACAGGGACGAGGGAACGTTCCGATGACGGTCATAAGCACATCGAGAATACGTCGACCCCCGTCAGTTCCAGTGAGATCGGGTTTTTTAATTTTTTGTTTAATTTTGCCCCGAGGGGAGAGTTTATTGGGCAGCGCCACTCATCTGTGAGTGGACATACCGCCATAGTGACAGTCCTATCCTGTTCCTTTACCTGAGCAAAGATATGTGGCTCAGGTAAAGAATTTATTTTCTGGGGGGGGGGGTGATAGTCCTGTTACTGAACTCGCCATATGGCTATGTAACCATCCACCCACCACAAATTAAACAAAACATCATCATCAGCGCCCCACCCACGCTGTCAGCCTGGATTAGCTCAGATAAGCAGCGGTGGTGTACACACACACAACACTCCATCAGACGTCAGCAGCGGCGTCAGCAGCGGCGCGCATATGGCGTCCACGTATTACGAATAGGTTCGTGAGTAAACTCCGAAGTAGGCGCTGACGGAGGGGGAAACTAGAGTTGAAGTCCCGGTGAAAGAAACGTTACTGGCTTGCCTCTGTAGTTGAGTTCCAGGGTCACACTATGTAGTGAGTTATAGGTCGCTGTGTTTATAAAGGACTGAAGAATGTATATTAATTATTATTATATAGATATGAGTGTTAGCTTGGTTATAAATAAATAAACACGTCAGTGGTACAAAATAAATTGAATAATGACAACAGCGTCCCGGCCTGCTTGCCCACCACAGCTGAATATGACCTGAGACCAGCTGCTAGGCTCAATATGACCTGAGACCAGCTGCTAGGCTCAATATGACCTGAGACCAGCTGCTAGGCTCAATATGACCTGAGACCAGCTGCTAGGCTCAATATGACCTGAGACCAGCTGCTAGGCTCAATATGACCTGAAACAGCTGCTAGGCTCAATATGACCTGAAACCAGCTGCTAGGCTCAATATAACCTAACACCAGCTGCTAGGCTCAATATGACCTGAGACCAGCTGCTAGGCTCAATATGACCTGAAATCAGCTGCTAGGCTCAATATGACCTGAGACCAGCTGCTAGGCTCAATATGACCTGAAACCAGCTGCTAAGCTCAATATAACCTAACACCAGCTGCTAGGCTCAATATGACCTAACACCAGCTGCTAGGCTGGGATATGTGAATCAAGAAAGATTGAAGAGTTGACTGATATGGGATCCAAATGATATGAATTGTAAATTATAAATTACTATTGGCTCACAAGTTTGGAGATAAGAGCAACATAAAACGGAAACTCTGCATTAACTCTCCTGGTTTGTGTGACCCGGGGTTCTCACGGCCGCTTTACACAAGACATTCGAAGAGAACAGCAAAGATTTGTTCCGTTTCCTCACGAAGAAGCCTGGTCACGTCTCGCAGCATTATGAGCTGGTTATCATAGACCGTTTTTCTATCCATTTTCTTGGGTCTGGGGGTCATTTTATTCCCATTTACTCTCATTTTATTTCAATTACGTCTAAAACTCGATGTTATTGCCCGTGATTTGCGTCACACTGAAGACAGATTGCGAGCAATGATCAGTCTTTACGAGCGACCAAATCTCTCACTGGCCAAGGAACAAAAGGAATAAAATAATATTTTTTGCGTGATTTGAGTTGATACTTTTGATCTGTAACCTGGTGATTATTGCTTTTAGTGAAGCCAAGGTTCTGGTCCTTGTTAACGTCTCGCTCGCTACCACTTACACTCATAGATATATATATATATATTATTATATATATATATATATATATATATAATATATATATATATATATATATATATAGATATATGTATATATATATATATATATATATATATATATATATATATATATATATATATATATATATATATATATTTATATATATATGCAATTGACGATCACAAAACACTGATCATTTTATGCGGAAAATCCACAGAGAAAAATGAAAGGAAGTGAACGTTTCGGCTCGTTAGAGCCTTTGTCAACACCAGACTGACCAATCAGTCTGGTGTTGACAAAGGCTCTAACGAGCCGAAACGTTCACTTCCTTTCATTTTTCTCTGTGGATTTTCGCATATATATATATATTATATATATATATATATATATATCTATATATATATATATACTATATATATATATATATATATATATATATATATGTGAGAAAGCTGCATAAACGCGCAAGCCATATATCACTAAGAACTCTTTGACCCGGCCAGGATTCGAACCCATGCCGTCCTGGATCACCCCTAAACGTACACAGTACCGTGACCACCCAGACGATCATTGTGCGGTGGTCACGGTACTGTGTACGTTTAGGGGTGATCCTGGACGGCATGGGTTCGAATCCTGGCCGGGTCAAAGAGTTCTTAGTGATATATATATATATATATTCACCGATGACTTTGGTCTCATCATCTGAACTGCACTACATGGAGGATGTTTCGGACTTGCAATGGAGGCCGTCATCGCCGGCCTAACCAACGTAACAATATGCGACGTGCTACTAGCTATGACTATAGAGTAGCGCATAAATACCAAATTTAACAGAAATAATTCCTTGAGTCATTCGTCTCTGTACACTGGCCCACATGCCGTCGAGTAGGTCTCATGGTCAGGCTGAACGGTAGAGTTACAGGTCTAGGAAGGATCTGATCGTGGTGGGCTTCGCGTTAGGCTTCACAGGTAATACGACCTACGGTACCTAGGTAGTCGACGGTTACGGTATAGGACTACAGGTTAGCGTCCGATCATACCCCGGTCATACAGGACGTCGGCCAGTTCGTTCTGGGCCCTGTGCACGGGATCTAGGTTATGGTAGGTTAGGTAGGGTTAGATAAGGTTAGGTTAGGGGTTAGGTTAGGCACATTACGGTTGTAGCGGATACTAGGGGTGTGTAGAGCTAGAGGCTGTAGGTTAGTGGTAGGGTTTCCACTAGTTCCTAGGTTAGGATGGGTTACATTTGTTGTGTCTAGGTTTAGATGTTAGGTTAAGAGTTATGTAGAGAGGGAAGGTGCAGGATTAGCGTTAGGTGGGTAAAAAGTCTAGAAGGTGTAGGTTATGCTGGGGAAAATTTTATTGCGATTAAGGATCAGAGGAGCCCTTAGGGTGTGGCGTTTGTGCCCATTAAGTGTACGCAGCAAGAGTCGAAGTCTGATGTTGTTGGTAGAGTAACTGAATAGAGCTAACGGACGATGCCGATGAGCTACAGATACCGCAATCCAAAATTGATAGAATTTGTTAGAAAGTGTCTAATACATCGCATTAAGTTGAAGCAATCGGTACGTAGGAATGCAAATGGCATTGAACTTCAACTTCAAGGCGAGCCACGTTCTCTGTACCTCGGTCGATGACCACATAGTGTTAGGTTGGATTCAACTCAGGTAAAAAAAGAATCAACGTAAAAAAAATTGCTAGACCTCAACAGGCAGTGCTGTAAGCCAATAAAGAGGATATATAAAAGCCAAATCAGTTGATGATTCCACTCGTTTGCAGAGGACGCATATTAGTTTACAAGTATATCTCAATATAACATTAACTAATTTACATAAAAAAATGCAAATTAGCAACTTGTTATCTGGTGTGAACGTGGATCACTGTGGTGACGCCTGTTTCGCGCAGTCCTCCCAGTGAAACCATGATCGTGCGACGCTTAAAGCCCCGAAAATCAATCTCAGGAGAAAACGAATCAAGATACCTCAAGATAACCATCAGAATAACTCATTGCAATCTGTTGGGATCTGCAAGGCTAATTAAAAGCCCTTATCAAACCATGAACCTATTCCTACTACTTCGCAATCATCTCCATCGTATACTCATCATTCACGCCAGGGTTCCTTGCTGCAGGGGAGTCCGAGCACCTGCGATCTTTGGCGTCCAAAATACCCATTCCTCTTTTTCATCCATGTAAGTTGTGCCTCGTTAAGTATATCCTAGATTATTGTATAGGGATGGTACTTCAGTTGAGTCTTTGGTGGCTTAAAGCCAGGTTTGGTTACCTTTTGGAGGAGAATGACAAAGATGATGTATTTAGTATCGTTCATTAATTCAGAGGAACGACTGAAGTGTCATTGCATAAAACTCCGATGTCATAGGGTAAAGTAGCAAAGAGGTGGCAGGTCAATTGTTTTTATTAAAAGATAAAAAAAGTGAAGAGAATTTTTTTAAAACTTTGTATATTAAAGAAGAGAACAGGGCAGACGACGAAAAAAGAAAGGTCAAGACGAGAACACCCACACGATCTAAAGGAAACAAAGCGCCAAAAAAGTAAAAGGGGAAGGGGGGGGATAACAAGTCATAGAAAAAAAAAAGATTCAATTACCGGGACTAGAATAGAATAAAAACAAAAAACGAAGAGGCACTCTTAATAAAAAGGATAACTAGAAAAACAAAAATGAAAAAAAAACCCACAAAACAAATACCATAACAACACAAACAATAAATAACTATAATGGAATACTTAAAAAAAAAACACAAGAACCAAAAAAAATAAAAAAATAGATACAGAGAAGGGTAATTACTGGGGGATATAAAAATGTCTCATATATCCTCTCTCCTCTCATCTTCATCTACTCTCTCTCTCCCCACTCTCTCTCCTCGTCAGGGGTCTCGTCACTCATCCGCTTCACTTCATCTCGAACCATTGCGCGCTTCCATGAATCACTCTCTCTCTCGTCTCTCATCATCTTCTTTCTTTGCTTAAAACAAACTAGTTGGATGAAGGAAGTTCAATTAACTGTTCTCAACCCCTCCCTCCCCCTTCGCTCCTCCTCCCTCCCCCCTTACCCCACACCTCCTCCCCCCCCACCCTCGACCCTCCCCTCACGAAGCCATCAGCTGTCTGGATGTGTAACAAAGGAACAAAGCCTCGGACGCCGGGCTCTACAAAGCCTCGATTGTGCGTGAAATTCTGTAAGCGGTATTCATTTATTTCTCCTATCCGGCCCCTTTATAACTGGAGAGGCATCCGTGGCCGTAATGATAGAGAGTATGGTCCTCCGCCCCGCTTCCCGAAGACCAGGTTCGATGAAGTCGGGGTGTGAGAAAGAGCGCGCGCGACACAATCCATACTCGTCTTTCTCCTCTCTCCTTGCTTTGTTTGGGGGTTGAACTAACCGTTCAGGGTTGAACTACTAGAAGAGACGAGGTTGTTTAGCCTGACGCGTTGGGGTCACTCGGAGGGAGTGCTTAGTGAGTGAAGAACCTCCCGGAGTGACGAGTTGTCTTGGAGTGAAAGATACTAGGTGAAAGTTCTCTTGAGGGAAAGTTCTATAGGAGTGAAAGTTATCTTGGAGTAAAGTTTCCTCGGACTGACCGGACCTCTTGAAGTAAAAAGTTCCCTATGAGTAAAAGTTGTCTTGGAGTGAAAAGTCCTTCCAGGAGTGAAATTATCTTGGAGTGAAAGTACGACAGTAAAATAGACTGAAGTATCATGTTACCCTAATATTCCCATTCCATACAAAGTTTCGGTGACTAATATTATCATCATCTTTATTGACAAATATATATATTATATATAATATATATATAATTATTAATAATATATATATATATATATATATATATATAATTTGCCTCACTAGTAGATTACTAAGTTTTTACAGAGTGCTGTGTATATACGATGCAACACAGACCAGAGGAAACCATAACACACCACAGCCTCAAATTGTATATTGAAGCACACATATGACACATGTCGATTGTTATGTGCATTGCATCACATATTATACATTGTTCAGATATTATATGATTTACAAACTTACAAATTTGTTAATGCAACTTCCTATTCTTCACTACCACTCAAGGCAGGCATGGATTCCAAGAGAATAATAATAATAATTAATAATAAAATAAAATAATAATAATAATAATAATAAATAAATAATAAATAAATAAATAAATAAAATTTTCGTTCTTCATTCCTTAGAATACAACAAATTTAGAATAATTAGTTAAATATGTCTTCACAAATATATCCAGATTCATTAAACAATCACATGTTAATTGTACCAACAGGCCACGAGGCCAAAAATCTTTCACAGTTTCAAATCAAATAATATAGTGAGGCAGTGAATGACTTAATTGTTTGTTAACAGACTTAACAACTAAATATTCTGGTAGTGGTCTCAGCCCACTAACCTGCCAGAGTTGTCCTATAGCTGAGACGAATTCGCCAATGACCCATTCATATTTGAACCTTTTCTAGTTTCTCCTGTCCTTTTTTCATGGTAAGGTTAGTGCCTTGGGGGATCTTTTCAAAGTGGGTCTCACCTTCGTTGTGATGAAGGAACTGGGATATGAGAGGAGGAACTGGGATATGAGGAAGGAAGGTAAATGGAAGTGCCCAACCCCTTGGATCATAGAGGATCGAACGCTGCCTGAAAGAGGCGAGGCGGTACTGTACCCGCCATCCACGTGGACACGTAAGGGCTTTGTGAATTTTTCAATCATGCCACTTTTCCAGGCAAAGGACGTTTTCTTGACAGTCATCTTGAGAGAAACGATTCCAGCCATGTCGTTATCTCTGCCAAGTTGTTCTTACCCTGTTTCTTCAGTTGAGGCTCTTTGTTCCAGTTTGTTAAGTAGGGTCCTCTAGGTAAAAGTCGTAATTGGACTTCATAACATCAAGGTAAGACTCTTATCTGCTACACTCATCTTTCCAGCTTCCCAGACAAGATTCTCATCAGCAACAGTTAATCTTTTCAGCTTCCAGACAGATCAGCTGCTACAAGTCATCGCTCCACCTTCCAGAGAAGACTCAGCTGCTACAAGTCATCCCTCT
>WNGS01003388.1:7327933-7341270 GCA_020271785.1 Procambarus virginalis
TATATATATATATATATATATATATATATATATATATATATATATATATATATATATATATATATATATATATATGCCCTGACAGCTGTCTGCTCCACACCCAGCCAGGCCCCGGCAGCTGCCTGCTCCACACCCAGCCAGCTCCCCTGGCAGCTGTCTGCTCAACACCCAGCCAGGCCCCTGGCAGCTGTCTGCTCCACACCCAGCCAGGCCCCTGGCTGCTGTCTGCTCCACACCCAGCCGGGCCCCTGGCTGCTGTCTGCTCCACACCCAGCCGGGCCCCTGGCAGCTGTCTGCTCCACACCCAGCCAGCTCCCCTGGCAGCTGTCTGCTCCACACCCAGCCGGACCCCTGGCAGCTGTCTGCTCCACACCCAGCCAGGCCCCTGGCTGCTGTGTGCTCCACACCCAGCCGGACCCCTGGCTGCTGTCTGCTCCACACCCAGCCGGACCCCTGGCAGCTGTCTGCTCCACACCCAGCCGGACCCCTGGCAGCTGTCTGCTCCACACCCAGCCAGGCCCCTGGCTGCTGTCTGCTCCACACCCAGCCAGGCCCCTGGCTGCTGTCTGCTCCACACCCAGCCGGGCCCTGGCAGCTGTCTGCCCCACACCCACCGCTGGAAGAGCAGAGTTTCGTCTGGCGAAGTGACCTTAGCCAGAACCGGATTGAAGCAATTAGAAAAAGAAGAACAAATTCTGCTGTGATCTATCTTATTCGTGTTCCGCTGCTGTAATTAATAAGAATTTCTCCGTCGCTTTACCTCACACACAATGACGTCGTGTTCTTTACGGTGTGACCCTGATCAAGAGAACAGGTCTGCCTTTATTATGTTATGCGTCCCTGATCAAGAGAACAGGTCTGCCTTTATTATGTTATGCGTCCCTGATCAGTTGAACGGGTCTGTGGTTACTTACTTTCTGATGAACAATGATAAAAAAATATTAATCAAATACTTTTTATTGAGCCATTTTAAATAAGTGGAGATAATGTATGAGAATATTAGCATCTGGTGTGTGTGCGTGTGTATGTGCGTGTGTGTGTGTGTGTGTGTGTGTGTATTCACTTAGTTGTATTTTTTTTTTTACGGGGGTTGAACTTTGCTCTTTCGGCCCGCCTCTCAACTGTCAATCAACTGTTTACTAACTACACTAACTAATTTTTTTCCCCACACCACACACATACACACACACACCCCAGGAAGCAGCCCGTGACAGCTGACTAACTCCCAGGTACCTATTTACTGCTAGGTAACAGGGGCATTCAGGGTGAAAGAAACTTTGCCCATTTGTTTCTGCCGGGTGCGGGAATCGAACCCGCGCCACAGAAATACGAATCCTGCATGCTATCCACCAGGCTACCCGGCCCTGTGTGTGTGTGTGTGTGTGTGTGTGTGTGTGTGTGTGTGTGTGTGTGTGGTGTGTGTGTGTGTGTGTGTGTGTGTGTGTGTGTGTGTGTGCGTGTGCACGTGTTGTGTATGTGCTGTGTGTACATATGATATGCATGTGTGTATGAACACCGGACCTTTAACCTTTTGTTTTTGCTTTTTTGTTTTAACCTTTTGCGTTTTTTAACCTCGCCTCAATGGATGACTTGAACTTTGACCCTATTCTCACTTTCAGCCATTATTAATTGTACAAGTACAGCAACTATGAATAGATAAGTTTCTATAGAATAGAAACTAGGTAAGTACACACACACAGTACACACAGTAAACTAAGTACAAGTACGCACACGATTAGTTTCTATAGAATAGAAACTAATCTATTTCTATGAATAGATTAGATTCTATGTTGTGACTTGAAAATCCGCTGTTACAGAACAATAACACTTGGCTTTAAAAAATATATATTCTAGAAGCACTCTAGAAGTAATAAACTAGAGACCTAATCTATGATTTCACAGTATGATGAATAAGGAAGAGAAAGATGAAGAGATGGCAGAGCTAAAGAGAGATAAACGAGAAAGGAAGAAAGATGATGAACCAGGAAGAGAGAAAGATGAAAGAGATAAGAGCCAGAGCTAGGAAGTCAGGAGAAAGGTAGGAATATAGGGAGAGCAGAAAGAGAGGGAGGGATGGATGGAGATAGAGAGAGAGAAAATGGAGAGACGAAGGAGGCAGAGAAGAGAAGATAAGAGAGGGCCACCCACCCTGCATCTCAGCTACTGCCTGGTCATAACAAGCACCTCACATCACCTCGCTAACTGCTCCCTCCCTTATCTGGAGGACGAGGGAGGGAGGGAGGCAGGGAGGCTTTGTGAGGGTTTATGAGATGAGGAGAACTATGAGGGAGGTTGTGGGGCAGGGGGGGTGGGGGGGAGGGAGAGATTGAGGTGTGTATTGTTGGTGCATGAGGCGAAACGATTAGGAAGTGAGGAGGAGGAGGAGGAATGAGATATAGATGGGGAGATAGGGATGGGTAGAGGGTGAAAGAGCAGCCCAAGATGTAAGATTCTATAGCTTAATGACACCTAAGATGGTTCCGAATAACAAGCAGAACCTCGTTAAATACCCCTCACTGAACAGTCTTTTTAAATACCCCTCACTGAGCTAAACCTTGTTAAAGACTCTAGTAAATTAGAACCTTCTTAGGGATTCTCAAAAAAGAGAACGTGCTAAAAAATCCTAACGAAAGAGAATATTAATTATTAATTTCCCTCATACAACAATAATTTAAAAGACCCCCCCCCTTGCACAATAAGACCTTACAAGGACCCTCCCACGAAACAGACCCTTCAAAGACCCCCCTCCTCACAAAACAGACCCTTCAAAAAGACCCCCCCTCCTCACAAAACAGACCCTTCAAAAGACCCCCCGCCTCACAAAAACAGACCCTTCAAAGACCCCCCCTCCTCACAAAACAGACCCTTCAAAAGACCCCCTCCTCACAAAAACAGACTTCAAAAGAACCCCCCCCCCTCCTCACCCCCATAAAAAAGACAGTTCCATACGCAGCTAAGGAAACATAATGCCATATATATAAAATCTTTACTACCTAAACTGTTACTTACTATACACATCTCAATATAAATCCGAAAAGAAACAGAACCCCCGCAATAATATTGTTTCTCCTAGAACTCAACATTACTAAAGATTCTCACGAAGTAAAATACACATATAATAAAAATCTGATTCAACAGAATCGTGTGAAAAAAAAAAATCCTCCAAGACACAAACTCCATTTTTGAAAATTCCACAAAACAGATAATTTCGACGAATTATTTGTAGAATTTAACAACTAATTTGGAATTAAATGACGTAAATTTTGACTCTTTTTATAAAAACGAAATCGGAAAAAAAGATATCTATGATAAACAGATCAGATTTGCAATATCATTTACGATTAAAAATAAATAAATCTCTGTGCACGCCAGACATTGGCTATCCCAGCAATAACCAATTAGTTATTTGTTACTATAGGTACGTCGTAGTTATTGCAGGAACGTCGTTGTTACTACAGTACGTCGTTGTTACTACAGGTACGTCGTTGTTACTACAGTACGTCGTTGTTACTACAGTACGTCGTTGTTACTACAGGTACGTCGTTGTTACTACAGTACGTCGTTGCCACTACAGTACGTCGTTGTTACTACAGGTACGTCGTTGTTACTACAGTACGTCGTTGTTAATACAGTACGTCGTTGTTACTACAGTACGTCGTTGTTACTACAGTACGTCGTTGTTACTACAGTACGTCGTTGTTACTACAGGTACGTCGTTGTTACTACAGTACGTCGTTGTTACTACAGTACGTCGTTGTTACTACAGTACGTCGTTGCCACTACAGTACGTCGTTGCCACTACAGGTACGTCGTTGCAACGTGGCCACAAAACACGATAACGTTAAAAAAAATACCTTTTCTTAACGTTTTTGAGTGATGGGATATGATATCCAAGCGTCAATTTGACACGAAGAAACCTTTTCAGATCCCAGTTGATTTGAAACAATCCCAAGAGGTCCGAGACAGTTAAAGGACCCTGAAACGATCTCAATTAAGGGGCCTGAAGCAATCCCAATTAAGGGGCCCTGAGACGATCCCAATAAGGGCCTGAGACGATCGCAATTAAGGGGCCCTGAGACGACCCCAATTAAGGGGCCCTGAGACGATCCCAATTAAGGGGCCCCTGAGACGATTCCAATTAAGGGGCCCCTGAGACGATCCAATTAAGGGGCCCCCTGAGACGATCCCAATTAAGGGGCCCCTGAGACGATCCCAATTAAGGGGCCCCTGAGACGATCCCAATTAAGGGGCCCCTGAGACGTCCCAATTAAGGCCCCTGAGACGATCCCAATTAAGGGCCCCTGAGACGATCCAATTAAGGGGCCCTGAGACGATCCCAATTAAGGGGCCTGAGACGATCCATATTCAAGCATCTGAACGGACACAATCGAGTCATAGAATATCAGATGCGCTTCCTAAANATATATATATATATATATATATATATATATGTATTAAACCTTAACTCTCACATATTACATAACTGGTACATTACATAGTAAATCCTGGATTCAGGTCTACCATACCTTTAAGTGTTCGTGTATTCAGATAGTATTTACGGTCTTGTGTGCTCGAGAGTCCAATTGTGTACTCTAGCAGCTCTCTAATCATGTATAGGTAGAAGAAACGAAAATGTATGAATACTGGTGTACAGTGAAAGAGCCCTTCAATCACTTTCTGTGGTTGAATGCTCAATAACTCAGTGCCCAAACGCAGGAGAACATAGCTTTACCTACCAAAATAGACTTGAGAATGGTCCAGGACGGACCGAAACGTCGTCGTCCCTTAACTTTCCAGTGTGTGGTCTGGTCAACATATCTTTACCTATGTTTATGTAAAACAGACGAGAATATATGTATCCTGCTTACCACACACTAGAAAGTGAAGGGCCGAGTCAATAAAAACAGATCAGTAAGAAAACTGGATCTAAAGGCATTGGTAAAGCGACCAGCAGCATAATCGTTTCCATTATAAAAGTGCAGATAAAGTTAAGCAAACTCTAGAGAATATATATATATATATATATATATATATATATATATATATATATATATATATATATATATATATATATATATATATAAATAACGTTCTTACTGGTCGGGAAAAACAAAAATTGTATTCTTTTAGGGTCAAGTACTACAAAGATTTTCGATTTTCCATGCTCTATAAATCGGTTAATGAGACATGATAAACAGAGGCTTGCGGCCCACTTTGGTTTGACCACTGCCAAAGTTACTGTGGCAATGGAATGACTTTAGTAATTACATTATTAGTATATATATATATATTTTGTGTGTGTGTTCGTTGTTAGTGTCCTGTTATTTATATTGTAGCAGTTATCAGTTGATTTCGATGTTATTAATGGTTAATTTATGTATTTGTTATTGTAATATGTAAAAACACTTCTTATCTTAAACGTATGTTGCAAAGTAATTATTTCTCTACTCACTGAGGTTGATTAACACGAGCCAGTCAAAACAAACATTGACAAATCACTCAAGTATTCACAGTCTCAAAAAAAAAAATGGAAGTTCTCACGCCACCAGTACAAAGCGATCAATCTTGACTTTCACAGCGTTGTGTTGACTTGCCGGAAGGGGTACATAGGCTCACGACTTCCTGCCACGCCCTGCACCCACAAACGTGAAGGGTGGAACAGGCACCATCCCACTGAAACTCCAAAGAATTTGTCAATTATTCCATAAACTGAGGGTATAGTTCCCCTTCCATGAATAGAGGATATGTAGTTGTTATCTAGAATATCTCCAGTTGTTATCTAGAATATCTCCAGTTGTTATCTAGAATATCTCCAGTTGTTATCTAGAATATCTCTAGAATATCTATAAGAATGTCTCCAGTTGTCTGGGCAAAGATCACCGTTACAATGCAAGTCCACAACATTTGGGGATTTGCCGCAACGTATTAAATACAATGTACTAACGTAACCAGAAACGCACGATCCTAACTAACCAACTAACGCATAAAAAAACGGAGATTTTTTGCAAGCTGTTTTCATTTTTTGTAGCACTTTTCATAGTATTTCTACGTTGAGGGGGCACAACGTACAATATTAGACGTATTAGTTGAGAGAATGGGTTGAATGACCACTAGCGGTCTATCTTAATCAACCGTACAACCAAGAACATAACTCACATGAGAGGAATCATCACATGAGATGATTCTCACGAAGGCCTTGAGATGTTAAATCTTGAGGTGTTGACAAGGTCTTATATTACTGTTACAGATATATCAATGATGATTCTGAATGTCACCACCAGACATCAACGATGACTCTTAACCTACTTAACCTATACCGTTGATAGGTTAAGTAATAATTGTAAATAAGAAGCAATACGATGCTTATCTTAACATACTAAGAAGGTTAGGTGAGGTCGGGGTTTTCTATGAAGCTTTTCAAGGTAAACTAAAATATTCACAATCAATTAGTATGTCACATATGCACTTATTAAATAAGCCAATATTGACTATAAGCAAGTGCGAGAACGGGTTGCTCTGAACCAAGGACACCAGCACTGAATCAGTTCACCAATAGATTTATGCTCCATTTACGTCAATCACTGTCAAACAGGCAGTCAATCCTTCTCGCCCGACGGACCACACTCACATATTCCTGTCATCTATAATTTTGTTGTGTTTCTTTGTGCCTTTGACAAGAACTGGCTGAGCAGTAGAGGCTCTTCCGTCTTTATCGGTCGAGACCGTCGGTGGCCAACGTGTGGGACTCTACTGAAGATGACTCTGGACTGAGGACAGAGCTCCGAGGGTCAAGCATTATCGCTATGACATCAGGCGACAGAAAACTCTGGTCCACGGTTCAGTCGAGTGAGTGGACGCTGATATAAGAACAAAAGAACAAAGGCAACTGCAGAAGGCCTATTGGCCCATACGAGGCAGCTCCTATCTATAACCACCCAATCCCAAATATGTGATGTCACAGGTCACCTCTCATTGACTGTAACAGGTCACGTGACATATAGAGGGATTTAAAACAAAACAAAAATGACATCAGAATTGCAACAGTCTGATGCCAGAAAATTTTGCATGCCAGAAAATTACACATAATGATTAACTCGGACCGAATTACTGAATTCAAGACATGCTAGCATATAGAAAATGCAACTTTTCTTAAGTCCCTTTGATATAGTAATGATATAGAGGCTTCTGAAGATGTATTATTAAACACGAAAGTACTTAAGGAAATTTCTGTCTTAATCCTTCCTTCGTGGTCTGACATTGTCACATTGCTCATCGTCAATCCCCTGGGGTTATGGAGTTGTGTCCTGGGTGTCTAGTTGCTGTAGTCTAGTTGGATACAGCGCCTGCTGTGGCTGTGAAGGCCAACCCGAGAATGACAGTCCCGATTGATTGATGATTGATGAAGATTAAGCCACCCAAAAGGTGGCACTGGCATGAATAGCCCGTAAGTGGTGGCCCTTTTGAGCCATTACCAGTATCAAATGACGATACTGGAGATCTGTGGAGGCGCAACTGCACCCTGCGTGACGGGAGAAGTGTCCCGGACCAAATGGTGACCAAATGGTGCCAGTCCCGACTGCAGCGAGCGCAGATAAACGCCGAGACGGGTGCGTCTGACAGTGGTCGAGACCTCCTCTGATGTCTATTATCCTCCGCCTGCCTCTTCAGTTCACCCTCGAATTGCTGGAGTCCCTTCTGCACTTTGCATCTCCAGGCAGATCTGTCGGCAGCTGCTGCCTCCCAAGTGCTGACGTCGATGTTCATCTGCTTGAGGTCGCATTTGCAGGCGTCTTAGAAAAGCAGTTGAGGTGTTCCGGTGGGTCTGTTTCCTTTATATCTATATATACAGACGGCAATAATCAAGACAGCGGGGAAGAAGAGCTCAGGCAGGATTTACGAGGCGCTCAAAGAGGTGTTAGTACACGCAAATGTTACGCCAGTCTGTTTAAGATCCGGATGAACGCTCACACAAGGCTGTATCCACCTCCTGCGTTCGAACCTTCACAGACCAATAGCGAGGCTGTTTTTCGTCACAGTCTATGCACGTAAATCCAGAAGGAGATGCAGCATGTCTGGTTGAGGCTCTTGTGACCTTTAATTAGCCCGGAGGTCGTCGAGATGAGAGAGGGAGAAGTTAGCACGGGCTATCGGATGTGAAGAACGATACACCAGCAAATGTTGGGGACAAGTGAACCACCAACTTGAAGTCGAAGAGGGCACCTCCGATCCAAAGGGGCAAGAGGATTAGCGGTTTGAGGGATCAGAGGAAAGTGGAATACAGATGGTTTAGGCCGGTGGGAATAGTGGATTGGGATGCTTGGGAAAAGGCGAGACGTTTAGGTTGATGGAGTAGAGCGAGAGAGAAGGGGGATTACTTGGTGGAAGGTGAAAGGAGTATTACTTGATGGAGGGAAGGGGGAGGGATGATTTGCCCCTAAATCTCCCACCCTCGACAATGCACTGTACATAAAATAGGACATTTGAATGAAGACAAATTAGACGAGCCCTCTACGTTAAATTTAAGCATCCTCGCAGCATCTCGCGGATGTGTGGGAGGGGGGGAGGAGGAAGGCAGCTTGTGTGTGGCTCAAGTGTGTCGTAAACTGCAGAGAAACACTCACATACACAACTCCCTAAATGCGTGCTTACTATTTAAAATTATGACACATTTCGCAAGCTGCGGAGTTGTTTTTTCAAATTAAATGAGATTGAATCAAGAGGCACACGTAACCTAGCAGCTGTTTCTGGCACTAACTCCTGTCACTCTGGTGGGCTTATATATAACATGGTATTATGTGTCAGCAGTGGAAAGTTCAGAGGTTGTCCAGGAGACTGGTTTCAGAGATAAAAGTCACGATCTTCGAGGAAATACTTTGGAAGAAGGCAGAACCTACTGAGGGGATTTAAATAGGTTCCAAAATACTCCATAAGGTAGGTATTGTAGATTGGAAATAACCCCCTTGGAGTAACGCATTGATAATGGAAGGAATGAACCTAGAGATTCAAAAATTACAAAACGAGCACTCAAATTAGTGATTTATTTGCCTAGAAGAATTCATTTAGTGTTCAGTGTTCAGTGGTATTACAGACAACAACCAAAG
The DNA here is from genome assembly GCA_020271785.1 of Procambarus virginalis. NCBI lineage: Eukaryota > Metazoa > Arthropoda > Malacostraca > Decapoda > Cambaridae > Procambarus > Procambarus virginalis. The sequence continues at coordinate 7,337,035 of WNGS01003388.1, forward strand.
GGCTAAATGGCCGCTCCAGGAACTCAAACCCAACGCTATTAAACACAATATATATAAACATCTTTCCATGTGCATTTAGTTGAGCATTCGCGAGTACATCAGCCTCACCACAGACCAGGTAATACTAGTATATAGTCATTGTACATCTGAAGTACCAATTACTGAAACTTTATGAGTCGATGTTCGTCTTAAAAAGAGCATTTTATTCGTCCTTCAGCACCAATCATTGAAGCAAGTTGGGATTGTTTAAGCCTTCAGAAGGTCTGAGAGGAGAGAGGAAGAGAAGGAAGAGGTGGAAGAGAGACAGGAAGAGATGAATGAGGAGGAGAAGAGAGAGGAAGTGAAGGAAGAGGAGGAGGTTGAGGGGTGGCTGGCGCGCTAAAGACAACCTCTCCATTATTAACAGTGACGTAGGTGCGTTGGGCGGGTAATTAAGTCCCGTGAGCAATAATTAATAGTCGAGTCAATTGTGGCGAGCAGACCACTTGAGATGCTGTCCCCCCCTCTCTCTCTCTCTCTCTCTCTCTCTCTCTCTCTCTCTCTCTCTCTCTCTCTCTCTCTCTCTCTCTCTCTCTCTCTCTCTCTCTCTCTCTCTCATCTCTCTCTCTCTCTCTCTCTCTCTAAATAATCTCATTTTTTCTATCACTTAGTATGTTGTGCCTGTTAGGAGCACTGGTCTGTAGTTTAATAGTTTTGCTTTTTCCTTCCCATATTCTGGCATGAGATGTCCGGCCATCCATCTATTTAACTTCATCCTCATCTACAATGAGGCGTTGGAGATCATTATGGGAAGCTTAAACAGGATTTCATCTGCATTTTATGGATCAAGTGACGTTCCAAAGGTTTTTTTTCTGCAAATCTCTGGAGCTGGTTCCTTACCTCTTCCTGTTTCAGAATGATTGTGTCCATAACAAAATAGAGAATCATTTCACTCCAATGACACATGTTTGTTCTGGAGGGAATAGACGAGGGAGACATAAACATCCACTACGGGCTCACCATAGCCCGTGCTACTTGGAACTTCTTGTTCAGGTAGCAAATCTTTAACAACAACAACAGAGGGAGACAGAGGTATATTACAAGCGGGGTAAATAGAACGATGGGTCTGTTATGACATAATATTTATATGTTGTCCCAGACACTGCTTTAATCGACTGAGCTACGACAGGGTAAAAAGGGTTGAAACCGAAGTTCTACTGAACTTACTGGATCCCGTAGCCACTCCGAGGCACAAATGAGGCATATATAATGTTGTTTTTGCAGTCAATGCAGTAAGGATGGTTGTCTTGAGATGATTTCGGGGCTTAGCGTCTCTGCGGACCGGTTCTCGACCAGGCCTTCTTTTTGTTACACATCCCCCAGGAAGCAGCCCGTAGCAGCTGTCTAACTCCCAGGTACCTATTTACTGCTAGGTAACAGGCGCATCAGGGTGGAAAAAACATTTTACCCATTTGTCTCCGCCTCCACCGGGGATCGAACCCGGAACCTCAGGACTACGAATACGAAGCGCTGTCCACCCAGCTGTCAGGCGCCCTAAATGTGTACACCTGTGCTACTGTGTGACCCCACATACACCAAGTATGATTAGCGTGTGATGTGTTCATACCGTAGTATAGAATAAGGCACAATAGCCTAATGTAATGTTTCTTGAAATATGACTATATAAATCTATTATTAAACTCTATGCATCACTGTATATAACAGGGCCAGAGGTATAACGTGAAAGTTCATGTGAGTGAGATGCTTAAAAAGGCTTCCATTCAGTGAGGGCATTATTAAGTGAACGAAGCGGAAAAAATTAACGCAACATAAATCCAATATTTACCAGGCAGGGCCTAAAAAAGTTCCTCCCCCAGTCTGCACAGCTCAGTACAAAGGTACTGAGGTAGTCTCAGGTAGAGAAACTGTTCTCAGGTAGAGAAACAAGAACGAATGATGCTAGTGGTACTTATCACTCGAACGAGTGACGTACTTAATGCTGACTTAATCATAGTCAATTGGGTGGGGGGGAGGACCTGCTGCCTGGGTAACAGCTTCTCCCCCGAATCAACCTACCTAGCTTTGCGCCCTGGTGAGGCCACTCCAGACCTGGCCGACACCAGAGCGCAACTCCATTGTCTTCTGAGACTGATGGATGCATACTACTATAATCATAGACAAGAGTGCAGTTGAATTCCAGGATAGAGGTTGGGATGCCTTGTATGGAATCTCCTTGATATCCATCTTAGGCCGTGACATTGTGGAACGGTGAATACAATCCCACAATTGAATTAGAATAGATGAGGACTGAAGAATGCTCAAGGTGATCCTATATAATTTAAAGACTGCGTGAGAATTTGTTGCTCGATTTTAAACCAAGCAAATGCAATGTGATATAATTGACAGCGTTGGTAACGAAAGAATAGTGGGAGTAAACAGTCAAGACCGGTCACTGAACTGATAGACATGAGCAACAAGGAAGGCTGAGAGAATTAGCTCTCACCAGTGAAAGAAGAAGGGAAGTGATGACATGATCAAGACACACACACACACCCCACACCCACACACCCACACACACACCCACACACACACACACACACACACACGCCCACCCACCCACACACACACACACACACACACACACACACACACACACACACCCACACACACACACACACACACACACACACACCCACCCACACACACACACACACACCCACACACACACCCACACACACACACACACACACACACACACACACACACACACACACACACACACCCACCCACCCACCCACCCACACACACACACACACACACACACACACACACGCACAACGACAATGGATGGTTTAAGCCCGGCAGGATCCAGACTGCACGGTCGCTCCATATCACTCACCAAAGACATTACGACCACTAAGTAGTGAGGCTGCCGCGCCTTGTTTGTTCAGGCACTCAGCCGAGCGAAGACCGGGGCTGGGGGAGACGGCCCTGGCTGGTACCTTGCTACGAGGACACCAGCGGAAACTCTTCAAAAGGACCAGATGGAGAAACTCTTGGTATCCAATGGTGCAGAAGGGAAAACTCTTGATCTCCAAATGGTTTACGGGCTATTCATGCCCGTGCCACCTCTTGGGTGGCTTAATCTTTATCAATCAATCTATCCACATGGTTGGAGGGGCAGCATAGTATATGAATGGCGTTTTAGTATCTCTTGGTATCTGAATGAGGATTTCCTGGTATTCAAATGATGCACAGAAGGTACTTGTACTGGACTACAGAAATTAAGGATTTACTTCATTTGATTTTCTTGGTGAGCGACAGAGTTTGTGAGATTTTCAGAGTCTCTGTGAAAGTTTGAAAGGCTTTGAATATGTGCTACTGTATCGTGTAGCTGCTTCTTATGTTTCCAATCAACCTTTCTCCTTTTCGTCCATCATTACTCATTTTAGTTATTTGTCAGTTCTGGGCCATCTTGCCTATTTGTTTTTCTCTCATTTCTCTCTATTTGTTATCAATCATCTTCATATGAAATAACCTTAAGCTCACCTTTTCAATTACAGTCCCTCGTTTAAAATAACCTCACTTTATTTCCCCCTTTTCAATCCCCTCTCTCTCTCTCTCTCTCTCTCTCTCTCTCTCTCTCTCTCTCTCTCTCTCTCTCTCTCTCTCTCTCTCTCTCTCTCTCTCTCTCTCTCTCTCTCTCACATCTGCCAGTCTTCCTCCACCCCACCAACCAAGAAGATAGTTGAGGGTGTAATAGCATGTAAGAGCGCCTCTTTATGCATACCTGCTTGTTACCGAGGGCGTCATAAAGCATTAGACAAACACAGGGAGGGAGCCTCGCCCTAAGAGCCAGGCTCCGTGTTCAACAACCCTTAAGAACTAGCAAGTCACTTCTTTTTTCTCTTTCTCTTGTAATGAACAGCAAGACTTTCTTGGCTTTAGCTGTTGGCAAATTTCTGACCTTCTTTTTCTGTTCATGTAATCTTAATAATTTGTCGTGGTTTTGATTACGTAGAAACACATATTAAGTGGTTGCATGTAGGTAACTACATGATATATTTTACAAGCACAGATAATCTTATTATATATATAAATTCGCCTTTATCAGAGCAAATTAGAAATCTATTTTAATATTTCAAAGCAGAAATCTGATTTCTACTTTGCTCTGATGCAGGCGAATTAAGCCGAAAACGCATTAAGCATTCTCTATTTTTCACATGTGTTTTTCGTATACTTTGATCAGTGTTTTTG
>WNGS01003388.1:7348664-7356164 GCA_020271785.1 Procambarus virginalis
TGATCACTGTACATATATATATATATTATATATATATATATATATATTAACACCTGCAGCATCTCAGCATCATGTTAACACTTACATAATAATACACATATAGCCAGGGGGGGAGGCCGGGCTGCCCAGGTCTGTTTCTCTGTCTGTCTGTCTGTCTCCTCTCTCTCTCTCCTCTCTCTCTCCTCTCTCCTCTCCTCTCTCCTCTCCCTCTCCTCTCTCCTCTCCTCCTCTCTCTCTCTCTCCATTTTTGTCATATATCTTCTTCATTCTCATACATTTCTCTTCCCCCTTTCCTTCTTTTCGTACTGTGTTTTCTCTTATCTTTAACCGTCCTTGTTTTATGCCCCTATTCTCCTCCTCTCATCCTCCACTATATTGCTCCTTCCTAACTCTCCGTCCCTCCCTCGCCCCCTCTTCCCTCTCCTCCTAACCATCTGTTACTCTCCCATCCCACACCCTCCCACACTACGTCTCCGAGTCTCCCCCTCTCCCTCCCATCCAGTCGCCTGCACCTGTTGGCATGAAGGCTAGGCTATAATTCTACCCAAACATGAGTTATGGCGGCACTGGCCAGTATATATCACAATGGTGACGCGGGTGGGGGTGGGTGGGCGTGCGTGGGGGTGGGTGGGCGTGCGTGGGGTGGGTGGGCGTGCGTGGGAGTGGGGTGGGACGCGGGTACCAGGGGAGATGAATTGGCGTGGGTGGTAGGGTGTTTGGGTAGGGTTGGAGGGTTTCAGAGGTCTGGGTGTTTGGGTAGTGTTAGACAACTGATGGGTAGTGGGTTGGGTAGGGGGTGGGGAAGCTGATAGGGTGGAAGGCTGGGTTGGGTAACAGGTTGGAAGAGGGTATTGTGAAAGGGAAGTGTTGAGCTTTGGCTCTCTGGTCCCGCCTCAGTGCAGCAGGTCAGAAGGGGGTGTCTTATGTACTCTATATACATGTATATGAACACCCCTAGCTGATGTAAGAGTCCCCTAGTAAGCAGTGATAGATAAGCAGTGATAGGTAAGTTCACACCAACTCTGCCCACACATGATGCATCTCACCGCCCAACATAAGACTGTTGACAGGTTTATTGCCGACTTGGCACCACCTGCCTGGGTCTCTGGGTTGGTGGGGGTGATGGGGTTGGGGTGGAGGGTGTTGAGGTATGGGGTTGGGGTGGTGGGGTTGGGGTAGCAGTGGTCACAAGGTGGTGATTGGGTAAGGCCTTGTTGTACCTGATGCATTAAAACTTAACTATTCTTGTGTTGGAATTATTTGGCTTTAAAGTTATGGATGGAGGTGGCTTCCACAACTTCTTCTTTCAGTGCATTCTACTTGTGGACCAGACGCTGTTCTTGTCCACCTTGTCAATTCCCCTTGGTATCTTTATGTTGAGATCATGTCCCCTGTGTTTCTTCTCTTCTCTAGGGTTGTGAGACCTAGTTCCCTCAACCTATCCTCATAGCTTAAACCTCTTAATTTTTGTTTTTACCCTTCTCAAGGTGCGGATTCCAGGCCAGTGCTGCATATTCCAGGATTAGTCTAACAAAGATTTTGAAGATTGCATTGAAAGACCCGTGATTTACGTTTCAAAATGACATTGTAATGTTAGCCAGCTTCTCATATAGTGGCAATGTAGGTGGAGGTGTAGGTGGAGCGGTGTAGGTGTGTAAACCTGGTTGATGTGTTGATAGAATGATCAGGTTGTTGTGACCGGGATGGTCGAAGGTTACTCGGTAATGGTCAGGAATTGGAGTACCAAACCCCTGCTTTTCCTTAGTATTTTATATAAATATATATCTCTTCTACACAGGCCACGAACTAGCTTGGAGAGTGTGAGGAAGCTTGTGGTGACGCTCCGACGCCTGGGGCTGTCTCTGAAGGTCTGTGCTCTGCAGGGCGCAGAGCAGAAGAGTGTATTAAATCTGCTGACAACGTTGTTGATACCTATTAAGTTGTTTAGCTTACGAGGGTATTAGGTCACCCTATGCTTGTGTCCATCGCGCCTAACTGGCGTCCAACACATCAGGGTGAACCTGTTTATTCTCTCTGGGGTCCTGAGGTCTATTTTCCTGAACATATCATCGTAGTTTTGGATACTACGTTTTGTTTTAAAGTTTTGTGCACTATCAACTTGGTTTAATGCTTCGCAAAGGTACGAATTTCAGATTGGTGGGAGAACATGTAAATATATATAATATATATATATATATATATATATTATATATATATATATATATATATATATATATATATATATATATATGCGTGTGTGTGTGTGTGTCTTGCGTGGGAGGGGGGGGGGGGGCAGGACATGAGGTATTAAGCAAAAGAGTTTTTACCATTCAATAAATCACAATGGGAGGGAAGTAGAATATTACTTCATTTAGAATTGCTCACACACCCGCTCTTATCAGTAAGGTTCTTTAAGTAACCAGCCATGTGTGTGCGTACGTGTTCGTGGGCGCATGCATATCCGTATGTTTTTTTTTGGGGGGGAGGATTGGGGGGGAGAGGTGGAGGGAAGACAGCAATTAGACAGACACAGTCGGCTAAAGGAGGTGGAGGAGGGGTAAGGCAGGAGCACATCAATTTTCGCCAGACGATAATGTAGTGATGGACGGTCCTGTCTATCAACCTATATTTCCCTTCAAGAACCGTCTACACTGAGGGACAGGGGACGGTAAAAGATAGGACAGTAGAAGATACTATAGATAATAACATATCTCTGAACAGAGACGAGGTGATAGGAGAATGAGACATAAAATGTTTATGTGTTCAAAGATAGGCAAGTGGTGCTCTTAAAAGAGAGTGATTGAACAAGTCCAGTGTCTTGACAGCTACATTCTTCAAGGGCATCATGCTCCTGAAGAGGTTCGGAGATTCGACAACACTTCCTTCGAGCCTAATATGGTGGCTGTATCTGTGGAGGGCTTCACCACCCCGTACCTGTACCCAACGTGCACACTAGACACACACACACACACTACACAAACACACACACAAACTACACTGCACATATACCACAAACACAATACACACACACACACACACACACACACACACACACACACACACACACACACACACACACACACACACACACACACACACACACACAAACACACACACACACAAATATACTCATACATACACCCGGACACACAGTAACACTTTGGAGATAATATCCTTCTGGAATCGAGCATAAAAAGTCGTCGATTGATATTACAACGAACCTGTCACCAGAAGATCACATCAAGAGAATATCTTGAGCCGTAAACAGAAGACATAAGAACTCCGCCTTTTGGAATCCGAACAAAGGGTTGCTCAGGAGCTTATATATACCATTTACGTCAGACCATTTCTGGAATATTGTCACCAGTATTGAGTTCTTATCTCCGTAAACACATAACTAAGCCGGAGAAAGCTTAGAATTATAAGATCAGACTAATACCAGAACTGAGAACTTACGAGGAAAGATGTACGGTTAGAATTAAACCTGATGTCACTAAAGGACAGACAATAGAGGAGATATGATTACCACATACAAAATATAAAAAGAAATGCCTATTTAGTATGAACGAGTTCTGTGAAGAGTTCACAAGTTCAATTTATGGACTTAAACTAGTTTACTACTGAACAGCAAATGTTTCTAATGACAATAAAGTCAAGAATATAGAATCTTCATGGCGCAGGAAACACAGAAATAATTAATATGCATGACAATACATATATAAATAGCATACATATAACCCCTGAGACTAATTTTGACTCCAAAAGTAATGTATAACGAGACTAACTCGCGGCGCCACACCCTAATGGAAACAGAAAATTTACCAATTCACGTTTTTCAAAATTGACCTATTACCTTGACCTATTTAGGATAAAGTTTACAGCCCTATATTCTTGGAGGATATTGTAATGTGGCCCGGAGAATTCATGCCAGAAAATCCGTTTTTGAGCACTCGAAATACTTTTGAGCACTTTTGAGTACTCGAAATCACAACACAAGACCAGACACAAAAATTTTATTTATATACTTTAATTTTTGTGACATTCGTAAGATCACACACAAAGTGGTCATGGTTAAGACGTTCGGTTGTTAGCTAAAGAATAGAGTGACTGGAATCCTGTTCCAGAATTACCTTAACAGTAGGGCTGAAGACGAGTGGCTGCCAGGCTTATGATTTCAATAAGGAACGAGCAGCAACAACAAAAAGTGCCCAGGGAATACAACAATGGTGGCAGCGAACTATTACTGTATTTCCAACAATGGTTCGTTGCCACACGAACCAGAATTCAGAGTCGTAGGCCTACTTTACGACTCTGAATCCTAGTCTTGTTGAGGGAATCAGTAAACACTATTCATACACTACACGTTTTCTTCTGCCACATCTACAATGTTTCATTTAAACAAGACTAACCAGTGTGTATGCATTGTATTCTCTCCTACAACAGAGGAGAAGTACAACAGTTGATTTTGTTTACATCTGGTGACTTCGTGCTATTGCAGTAGTTAACTCGGTGATCGATCTGTGCAAGGTACATTTAATATTCCTGCCATTGCAGTAAAGGTGAGTGACCTCAGTCTGGATTCTTCCAACAGAATAAATCTCTCCTCAAACACAGAGAGGTACCTGGGGGTGCGGACCGTGTTCTTGGATGATTTCTACAGGATTTCTGACATCAAATGATAATTTAGACAACAAATTTGGTAATTTAGAATTTCAAAATGGTAATTTAGAATTGGCTAGGTCAGCCTAGGCTTCAAGCCTAAGCCACCAGTGTCATGTAGAGGTGTGACTGGTAGAATTAACTAATGTCTGACCTACGTTCAAGCAGTATACTTGCTTGCAAGCAGTAAGTCACACTGATGAGATATACAGCCAAAATATGTGACAGGGTAGTTAAAAAGTGGACTTTTAACTGTATATATATCCCCCTCCTTCTCCCACTGTCTTCCACACCCCTGTTCTCTTTCTCAACCCTGATCTCTCCGTCTTTTGTCTTTCCCACCTCCCCCCTTCCCCTTAAAGTCTGGTAAAGGGTTGCTGGGTACATGCTGGACGCCACTCCCTGCCCGCACGCTATCAATCACCGGCCAGACGAGAGAGCTCAACCGGATAACCTACGCAGCATGTGGCCGGTTATCGGCTGGTATCGGAAAGACTGAGGCTTGTAGAGGGATATGTGGGTTCGGTTAGGGGGGTGGGAAGCGTTGATGTGGTACTAACGTGGTAGTGGCGGGTGTTGACGTGGCTTTGATGTGAGTTCACGTAGGGGCAACAGGTGTTGGAGTGGGTGTTGAGATGTGTCAACACCACCAGTATGTGTGTATTAGGGTGGGTGTCGAGGTGTATGTGTTATGCTATGTCAGTCCAAGTATTTTTTGTGTCTGTGTGAGTATACAACGCTGTTGCTACATATTAGGGGTTGTGGGAAGTCCTTAATATTTTTGACTATTAGTCCTTAGATCTATACTAAAATCTATACTATAAAATCTAAAATCTATATTATTTTTCTTAACTCAAAGCCTTTTCTCTTTAAGTTCTCTTGAAATCAACCCATCCACCTGGAATGATAGTTTACAGATACTATTTGGTCGAAAGTACCAACAATATGTAGCAGTTTTTATTTATTTTTAGCTTTTATTTATTTTTAGCTTTTATTTATATTTATTTATTTTTATTTTTTTTCTACCACAGACGTAGTAGTGATAGATCACAATATGTCACTTTTTGTACTTTTAATTTTAACTAGATAAAAACCAAACTTTAATATTTCTCGGCCTAGTATAGCACACATATATGTATTATATTACGCCTTGAGACATCTTGTATTAGGCCTAGGATTGCCAGGAGAGGTTAGGTCACTGCAACTGCAGTGACCTAACTGCAACATTTATTTTTAACTGCAACATTTTTATGTTGCAGTTAAAAATATTTCCTATTTGGCCAAATTCAATAATAAACACAAATTTTTCGTGGTCCATCAACATGTCCTCTCGAATAATACCTCGCATATTGACGTCAAAATCCCCAACGTCAAAATATGATATACTATAAATCACCGCGGCTCGTTAAGCTGATTGGCTCGTACGTTTTCTATACTTGGATTCTGTTCAGTTAGGTTCGGACAATTCAGTACATCATTTTTGTACCGTTGTGACACCTGGAGAGAACGGGCTGATTACCATCACTACATCTTGGTACTTTCAATCAATGAGTTACTATATATAAGTTCTTGGTATTTCAAGAGGATAAACAGGAGATCCTTAAACTCCTCTGATGACAGAGGATCCTTAACTGCTCCTTAGAGCATGCTCTGAGAGGCTGAAGTCATGCTGACGACGACAGCATATACTCCTATGACAAGCCGAAGGCTGCCCTGACAAAGGCATCAAATGTCACTTCGAACTCAGTTCGTGAGTTTTGATAACGACAAAGTCGAGCAGCAAAGGAGGGAAGACAAATGAGCGAATGATGATGGAGTGATGGAGCCGATAATCTGATGATTGGAGGAAAGAGGATAGGCAGAGCACGGGCAGGGTGTGTAGTGGATGATGGATGGCCTGGTGGATGTGTGGCGGGTGCGGTGAAAGTTGCAAGGAAGGGTGGAGAAATAACAGAGCGTGAGTGATGAATTTGATGCATGATTGCATTATGTGTGAGAGATAAGGAGTTGCTGTTGGCGATGGGGGGGGGGAGAGGGGGGGGGAAGAGGGGTGTTGGTGATGCTGCTGATGATGGTGATGATAATGCTGATAATGCTAATCGCAGTGTTATGTTGATGGTGATGGTCATGGGTTGTGAATTGAGTGCTGGAACTGTTTGTGTTTTTTTCTGCTGTTGGTGGTGCTACTGTGTGCTGGGGGTTGCTTGCTACAGAGTTCCTGATGTAAGTGATGTTAATGATAATGATGTACATGCTGGTATGGTTGATTGTGGTAATGATATATATAATGAATGTGTGTGTGTGTGTGTGTGTGTGTGTGTGTGTGTGTGTGTGTGTGTGTGTGTGTGTGTGTGTGTGTGTGTGTGTGTGTGTGTGTATACACTATTAGTGCGGGATGACGATGCAGGAGTAAGGAGGAGTCTGGTCTGATAGGTCTCAGCCCCATTCCCCCCCCCCCCCCCTCCAACCCTCCCCTACAAACAATCCCCCTCTCCCCCAACCCTCCCCAACACAACTACCACATCTGCTGATGATGGTGTATCACCCTCACACTCACCTGAGTGATGAAGCCCCGACCTCTATCCTCAGGTCCTCTACTCTCTTACTCATCAACCTCTAAACTCCTAGTGACATCAATCTCTCCCTGTGACATCATTTCCTTCACTTAGAATCGAAGGAATGCAAGGGAAGTACTCGTCCCCTGTATGGGTGGTTAGTGAGTTGAATGCATTGAAGGAAGATGTTGAAGCCACCTCTATCAATAACTCTAAGGTTAGATTTGAGAAAGAATTTGAATGTCAGTGTTGTTAATTGATAACACATGACGTGTGATAAGACTAG
>WNGS01003388.1:7358664-7366986 GCA_020271785.1 Procambarus virginalis
GTTTATGAGTCTTAAGTGAGAAAAACAAGACAGTCATGGAATCTTTTAGCTGAATTTTTCGTCGTGGTCCCGTGTTCCCGTCTCGAGGTGAGCGGTAATGTACAGCCGAAGCGATAAAACGCGCACACACAAGGGGGCGACCACAGATTACGGGCTCTCCATAGCCTGTGCTACATGGACACTTCGTTCTGAGTAGCTAAATCTGAAATAACAACAAAGCGAAGGGACAGAAATTCTTAGCTGTACATAAGTTCAAAGGTTCATGTTTAAACATGTCCATGGCGACACAGATGTTCGTTGTACAGGTGTACATTGTAGGTGCGCTCTGTAACATATGCTGCGTGTAGGGCTGTAGCAAGAGCGCTTACTTACTCTGTCGTAACTATAATCACTAAGAACTCTTTGACCCGACCAGGATTCGAACGCCTTCCGCCCGGATCACCCCTGGCGTAGAGGGTACTGGCACCACTATACCAATGATCGTCTCATCATTGGTGTAGTGGCTACCGCAGGAAACCAAAGTGGCTTCCTGCGGGACCAAAGAGCCGAGACTCAACCCCTTCGCAAGCACAACTAGTTAAGAACACACCGCACCTGTGACAGGAACGAACATCCCAACCTGCAGCACACAGAGAAATAGCATAAAAGAAAGGCATAGTAATGACACTAATAGGTGCATAGGACACATCTGTGTACCTCCTCTGCATGATGAGTATTGCAAGGCTCCCAGACAAAAAAAAACCTGCATTGTAACCTATCATGTACTGAATAAGTTATCAGTATTATACATGAAAACTGAGGAGAAATATTTGCATTGTGCATAAAATATCTAACAGAGTAGAGAGAGAAGCGTAATACCCAGGGGGAAATGTTTTTAATGTTGTGAGACAAAGGAGAGAGAGAGAGAGAGAGAGAGAGAGAGAGAGAGAGAGAGAGAGAGAGAGAGAGAGAGAGAGAGAGAGAGAGAGAGAGAGAGAGAGAGAGAAAGAGACCCATGCCTAGAGAGACCCCAGTATGTCTAACGGACTACCTTATGGTGTCTCGTCGCACTTTCTCTCACTTTAAAGAGGCTATCCTTGCCCACCTTGTCAACTTCCTTCGGTATATTGTATGTTTCGATCATGTCCCCCTCTGTTTCTTCTTTCCTTCAGTGTCGTGAGGTCTATTTCCCCTAACCTATCCTCATAGCTTCGAACCTCCTAACTCTGGAACTAATCTAGATGCAAGCCATTGTAGTTTTTTTCAGTTTAAATTCTGTTTCACAAGGTGCGGATTCCATGCTGGCGCTGCATATGCCAGCATTGGTCTAACGAAGGCTGTGTAAATTTCCTGAGTTACTGAGTTACGTAAGGCTGAGTTACGTTTCATGCAAGAGACATTTACCAGTAAATGTCTTCATAATAATATTCTTGTTGCAGAAAATAAGTACCAATAATGATGTTGTTGTTCCTGTTGGCATGAAATAATTTTGCGAACTCTACTTTTTTTTTTTTTTTGACACCGACCGGCGCAGTGGTCGGTGGTGCCTCAAAGGAGCATCGCTGGGCGCGGCTCGTTCTGTCGGCTCGACAAAGCCAATTTTGCCTGGCGGCCGATAACAAAGGTGTCATACCCTGATTATGACTGATTATAGCCCCTATTAGTTTAGTTTCAGACACCCGACAACAGCTGTACACTGGCTAATAGTCGTGATTAACTTAGTGTTATGACGCTGTGCTTGCTGGCCTGAAGGAAGGAAGGAAGGAAGGAAGGAAGGAAGGAAGGAAGGAAGGAAGGAAGGAAGGAAGAGCTATACAGTTACACCCAACAGATTGTAATCAATAAGCCATCACCTGTAATGAATGAGAATCTGATGAGGTCAGTCTGGAGAATTATTAGTGCATTTACAATCATCAATGACTATGATATTGAAAGGCAAGCGTTGGTTCAAAACATGGTCCAAAAAACTATAAATCAAATAGAAAAACTTACCAATTGGGCTGGACGGTAGATCAACAGTCTCGCTTCTTGCAGGTCCGCTATCAATCCCCGACCGTCCGAGTGGTTGGGCACCATTCATTTCCTCCTTCCCATCCTAAATCCCCTTAACCCTTCCAAGTGTTATATAGATGTATTGGCTTAGTGCTTTCTCCCCCATAATATATTTATATTTTTATTAGAGAATATGAATGTGAGCGGATATCGAACTCGTGCATGATCACAGAGACCTTACTTTCTTGGATGAGAAGAATGAGGGAAGACGAGTGATTGTGAGATACGAGCACGATCACAGGGGGAGCATAATTTCAGCCTCGGGGGAGCATATTCTGTAACTCGGGAAGAGACTGAAAACATGGCTCCATTTGCTTTAATTTGCGTCTAGGGAAGTGTGATGAAGAGCATTGCCTTGTCTCACGCTACCAATGCTGCTTGTCTCACGTCAACAATACTGCTTGTCTCACGCCAACAATGCTGCTTGTCTCACTCTAACAATGCTGCTTGTCTCACTCCAACAATACTGCTTGTCTCACTCCAACAATGCTGCTTGTCTCACTCCAACAATGCTGCTTGTCTCACGCCAACAATGCTGCTTGTCTCACTCTAACAATGCTGCTTGTCTCACTCCAACAATACTGCTTGTCTCACTCCAACAATGCTGCTTGTCTCACGCCAACAATGCTGCTTGTCTCACTCCAACAATGCTGCTTGTCTCACGCCAACAATGCTGCTTGTCTCACTCCAACAAAACTGCTTGTCTCACTCCAACAATGCTGCTTGTCTCACTCCAACAATGCTGCTTGTCTCACGCCAACAATGCTGCTTGTCTCACTCTAACAATACTGCTTGTCTCACTCCAACAATACTGCTTGTCTCACTCCAACAATGCTGCTTGTCTCACTCCAACAACGCTGCTTGTCTCACTCCAACAATGCTGCTTGTCTCACTCCAACAACGCTGCTTGTCTCACTCTAACAATACTGCTTGTCTCACTCCAACAATGCTGCTTGTCTCACTCTAACAATGCTGCTTGTCTCACGCCAACAATACTGCTTGTCTCACTCCAACAATGCTGCTTGTCTCACTCCAACAATGCTGCTTGTCTCACTCCAACAATGCTGCTTGTCTCACTCCAACAATGCTGCTTGTCTCACTCTAACAATGCTGCTTGTCTCACTCCAACAATACTGCTTGTCTCACTCCAACAATGCTGCTTGTCTCACTCCAACAATACTGCTTGTCTCACTCTAACAATGCTGCTTGTCTCACTCTAACAATGCTGCTTGTCTCACTCCAACAATGCTGCTTGTCTCACTCTAACAATGCTGCTTGTCTCACGCCAACAATGCTGCTTGTCTCACGCCAACAATGCTGCTTGTCTCACTCCAACAATACTGCTTGTCTCACTCTAACAGCCTCGAGTGGGAGAATGCCGACTCTGGGTGATGTTGTACATCACACCTCCACAGTTTATTGAAGACCTCCGCTGTTCCAACCACCGACCACATGAATCAAATCATTTTTTTTCCTTTAAATATATATATTTTAAGTTCGTTCTCAGATACACTTTGTATTTTCTGAGCTACTGGGAGTGGAAAATATTATTATTGTCTCGGAGGAGTTACACACGTTGGCCGGTTTCAGGGCTATACCGAAGTGTCAAAACTAGGGTTTTGATTATGTATTTTTAAACATAAAATTCTATTCGGGAAAGCCTCGAGGGAAGATTATGAGATACAAGTTCAATAACACACTCTACTGGGCGTGTGTGTGTGTGTGTGTGTGTGTTTGTTTGCGTGTGTGTGTGTGTGTGTGTGTGTGTGTGTGTGTGTGTGTGTGTGTGTGTGTGTGTGTGTGTGTGTGTGTGTGTACTCATCTAGTTGTACTCACCTAGTTGTGTTTGCAGGATCGAGCATTGACTCTTGGATCCTGCCTTTCGAGCATTGGTTGCTTACAGCAATGACTCCGGTCCTATTTCCTTATCATACCTGGTTTTATTTGCGTACCGTACCTTTGTGTATGTGTGTGTGTGTGTGTGTGTGTGTGTGTGTGTGTGTGTGTGTGTGTGTGTGTGTGTGTGTGTGTGTGTGTGTGTGTGTTTGTTTGTTTTTGAGTGTTGTCATTCCCGCTAGTACAGCCGTAAACTGACACGAGATGGAAAAACACAGACATTAAGCTAATGGCTTATGAATCACACCCTCCATCCCTCCCTCCATCACGCTCATCGTCGTCCTCTCTCACTCCCTCCCTCCCTCTCTCCCTCGCCCCTTCCATCTCTCCCACTCTCCCTCCCACGCTCTCCCACCTCCCACTGAAAATGATATCAACAGCAGCAGGCATGAAGCCTCACTAGTACCATAATTACGTGTTTGAAGCACTGTGAAAGCCATTGTCAAGCGGAAAAACCAGAATTACCTTCGGCCGGAAAATTACACACCGCCTGGAACTAAGTATGGCCTTAGAACTAAATATTTTGCTGGGAAAATATTTGACGTTTTTGCTTGTCTTTGTATCTTTTTTTTGTCTGTGAAATGGCCACTTGGGTGTAACGGAGACTGGTGGAGGTGATTCATGGCGGTGAGTTACGGGCTATATATTATAACAAATCAATATCATTATGTCTGGTGACATTCAGCGCTCAGCTAACCTTTTCTGCCCTACGTCTTTTCTGCCTCCCTCTTCCACATGTGGCCAACTCTTCCTCCATCTCTCTGTTACATATTCCTTCCCCTCGTCTCAGTTCCTGCAGCTGTCCATTATTCTTCCCTTATGGAGATGACGTATAGTTCGCGGACGCTGCCTTCAAGCTTATAGATTCTTCACTTGTATGTTGCCTTATCTGCCTACTCGTTCAGGAACATTTTTACACGTGTAGAATGTCTCTCAACGCCTGCTCTGTTGTCTCTAGTATCTTCAACATCGTGATCATGTCTCCTCTGGTTATTGTCTCATCTAAGGTTATTATATTGAGCTCCATTTTTGTTTTGCTATCTTAGACATTTAATGTTGTTATATCGAGCTTTCTGTATAGATAATACCGTTCTTGTAGCAAATCATGATGTTCTTCGTCTTTGCGCATCTCAATGTGAGGAATCCTTGTGAATGATGCGGCGTATCCTTGGTCTGGTCTCCTGTTTCCTCTCTTCATTCTCATTAATCTGTACTTGCTGAGGCCGACTTCTAGTTGCTGATTTCTCAGCCCCGTTGCTCGGTCAGGTCACCTTTGCAGCAGCCTGCACTCCAACTATCTCAGTTTTAATGTTTCACAACACCTTTGACTCGGCTTTGACTCGATCACAGAGCTGAAGGAGAGCAAAGGATACAAAGGTTAAGGGGTTCAGATCAAGGCCTACTTGAACGGAACTTCTCTATCCTGTTTGACAGTTGAGAGGCGGGACCAAATAGCCAAAGCTCAACCCCCGCAAGCACAAATAGGTGAGTACAAATAGGTGAGTACAAATAGGTGAGTACACACACAGGGAGTATAGTCTATGAAGCGTAGTCACTCTCCCAGGGAGCCCGTAGCAGCTGTCTATCTCCCAGGTACCTATTTACTGCTAGGTGAACAGAACCATTAGGTGAAAGAAACTGCCCATTTGTTTCTGCCTCGTCCGGGAATTGAACCCGGACTCAATTAGGATTCCTACCTCAGGTTCTATGCACTCAGCTACGGTGTATGTGTCTGTGTGTGGGTTTGCGTGCGTGGGCTTGCATGTGCGTGCGTGCGTGCGTGTGTGGAGAACGTGACTCATCCATCAAGGAGGTGTCAGTATTAGTGCCATAAAACCCGTGGCGCCATCCACTGTGATTAATTACCCTTCTTTCTTATTGATCACAGTGCCACCCCTTACTCCGGTGGTGGTGTGGTGGTGTGGTGGTGTGGTGTGGTGTTGGTGGTGATGTTATGGTGTGTTAGTGTGGTGTTGGTGGTGTGGTGGTTGGTGATGTGGTGGTGGGTGTGGTGGTGATGTGGTGGTGGTGTCGTGTGGTGGTTGGTGGTGTGGTGGTGTGTTAGTGTAGTGTTGGTGGGTGTGGTGGTAGTGGTATGATGGAGATGTATTGATGTGGTGACCATCGAATAATGATCATATCATCATATGTACAATACTATGTAATCATCATATATCATCACCACATCATCATCTTCCCCCACCAACTCTTCCCACCTCATCTCCTAGCTACCATCATCAAACAATTCATCATTTCTGCTGCAAGTCCTTGCCATTATACACACCGATAACGACTGATCACCTCTGCCTACTGATAGTTACAACCAGGTCAACGGTAGTTCCTTGTGGGGGATCTTTTTCCTTTTCAGCTTGAGAGGTAACACCAATAATACATCCTTATTAAGACGTTCGGGAACGTCTCTTAAGAAACGTTCACACACACACTCGGGACCAAAGAGACAAAGCTCAACCCCCGCAAGCACAAGGTGAGTACACCGGGACGTTAGAAAGAACTTTTTCAGTGTCAGAGTAGTTAACAGATGGAATGCATTAGGCAGTGATGTGGTGGAGGCTGACTCCATACACAGTTTCAAATGTAGATATGATAGAGCCCAGTAGGCTCAGGAATCTGTACACCAGTTGATTGACAGTTGAGAGGCGGGACAAAACAGGCCAAAGCTCACACACACACACACACACACCACACACACACACACACACACAACACACACACACACACATGGGGCCAGGTAGCCTGGTGGATACCGCGCAGGACTTGTAATTCTGTGGCGCGGGTTCGATTCCCGCACCCGGCAGAAACAAATGGCAAAGTTTCTTTCACACCCTGAATGCCCCTGTTACCTAGCAGTAAATAGGTACCTGGGAGTTAGTCAGCTGTCACGGGGTGCTTCCTGGGGTGTGTGTGTGTGTGTGTGTGTGTGTGGTGTGAAAAAAAAGTAGTTAGTGTAGTTAGTAAACAGTTGATTGACAGTTGAGAGGCGGGCCGAAAGAGCAAAGCTCAACCCCGTAAAATACAACTAAGTGATACAACTAAGTGAATACACACACACACACACACACACACACACCCACACACACACACACACACACACACACACACACACACACACACACACAAGAAAAACCTCGTATATAAAGCCTTCAGATAAAAGCTGCAAATGCAAAACACTTCATCAAATACAAAACGGCAATTGTTTGGAGCGGCCATTAGGACCCCCCCCTTAAGCCATGGTGTGTCTCCAGGCCACCAATAACGTCCCTTGTTACAACCCTTCAATCGCTACCCGCCCATTGTGACTTTCCATCAACGCCACTTATCACCGCATTACCCTTCTTTATCATCCAGAAATTACCGCTATACTGTTTCGTAGCTCGAACCGGAACTCCCCAATCTCTCTCTCTCTCTCACCCCCCCCTCTCTGAACCACCCCCACGTTTTCCTCCATTGAACCCCCTTACCCACCCACTTCCCTCCCCTACCTACCTACCTACCTACCTACCTACCTACCTACCTACCTCCGTGCCTCCTCCCTATCATCATCATCGTCAACACCGCCGTCACATCTTTGAGTCAGCACTAACCTATCATTACTGCTGATAGGTCGTTAGAGCCATCAGTTTATACTACCCGCTGTGTTACGTGAGTATGTCTCGTGTGACGGCGGCTTCAGACGTGACTCGATATACCCTTCACACAATGTTATCTTATGGCCTCTTTTATGCGGCTGCTAAAATAACACTTGAGATTTCTTAGTGCAGTTACTTCAGCGAGATTTGTGCGTTCCGCCGAGATTTATGTTGTTTGTCGACACGCGAAAGCATTTTTTTTTATATATTTTTTTTGGAGAATTGCTGAAAATTGTTTCGCACAAGTTTGCTGCGTAAGAGCTTTAAGGCCAAAAACAAAATAAATAAAATATACAGGAACTTTATTTTTTTTTTTTTGTTAAAGCATGTACTTGTTCTGTGTATTTTATTTTAAAATATATATGGAAATACTATGTTGAGTTGACTATGTTATTCCTGGCAGCAAGATAAGTGAATGTTCTTGTGTGTAATCAGACCTTGAGATTGCCCGTATTAAACCTCTAACGAATGTATACTCAACACCATTGAATAAAGTCAGTGAACTGTGTATACATAGCCTCCCCTAAATATTTTATATATACACACAGCGGGGTACCACCACTGGTGCAATTATAGGGACCCACAGCCTCAGAGAAGGGAACACAGAGCATTCAGAGAAAAACTTGCCATTTAACTCTGAATACGTATGAGGTTCGCTTCTCCTCTACCACCCCCCTTTTTTATGGTGTTCACTTTATTATGCAAGGTTATACAATTACATCACGTATATATATATACACACACACAC
>WNGS01003388.1:7390602-7404834 GCA_020271785.1 Procambarus virginalis
CCCGGAATATTGCTGCCCCGAGGATGCTGACCAAAAGAAGGCTTGGAGGGTTCCAGCTGTTGAGTAGGTTAGTCTAATTATCTTGAAACTAATTAGAGCATTGATTTCGATAATACGATCACTTACACATGGGATATTTAGTTCCTTCCTCTTGCTTAGTAATTTAGTTGCACGTGAGTATTCGAGGATAATCCTCATAGCTTCGTTTTGCATCTTTTCCAGCTCTCCAAGCATTCTTTCAGGCATTAAAGTGAGCAGGGGCGCAGGGTAATTGATCAGAGATATAATATACGAAAGGTACATAATTTTGACAATTTTCACATTTGTGGCTTAGCTTGTGTGATAACATGCCACACCCTTGAGAGCACGGATCTACAACAGATATTTCGGATTTGTCATATTACTCTGTTAGCAGATATTTAGATATCTTCGTATTTGCTCACCTCTGTAGTGTTGTATCTAACAGTATCAGGAAATGTGATAGAGATTCATTAAATTATCACATTTACTGTTAAATTTTGTCTGTGACGATGTCAACGTCATCTGTTGAGCGCACCTGACTCCAATTCGTGTTTCCCGGTGGAAGGCTGTGATCTTATCGACCCCCTGTGTATTTTCCTTCTTACTAATCATATTTACTCTTCAGAAGTGATCTGGGTGGCATCTTGGTCGACAGGAATCAGTTTACCCAGGGCAGTTCTACACTCACGACTTGTTCCAGTGGTATCAAGTGGCCGAGTTGGTGTAGGCTGTGATTTGTCTATGATAGTTAGTGAAGTATTGATGATTAAACCGACGTATCCGGGATGGCCAAGTTGAGTTACGAGATGGAATCAATGTCCGTTTGTTAAGGCTTGTTATAAGCCTGTGTGGAAGCCTGCCAGTGTTGCTGGAGACCTCTATGTTGCTGGAGACCTCTGCCAGTGTGTTGTTGGAGACCTCTGTGTTGCTGGAGACCCCTGCCAGTGTGTTGCTGGAGACCCCTGCCAGTGTGTTGCTGGAGACCCCTGCCAGTGTGTTGCTGGAGACCCCTGCCAGTGTGTTGCTGGAGACCCCTGCCAGTGTGTTGCTGGAGACCCCTGCCAGTGTGTTGCTGGAGACCCCTGCCAGTGTGTTGCTGGAGACCCCTGCCAGTGTGTTGCTGGAGACCCCTGCCAGTGTGTTGCTGGAGACCTCTGCCAGTGTGTTGCTGGAGACCTCTGCCAGTGTGTTGCTGGAGAGTAAAAGTGGTGTTTTGGGCACCGTGACGATACTGTATAGGACTGGCCCATGATTTACTGAGAAAGGATAATTTCCTGGCGTGAGGACCATAGAAGACAGATTCAGGAAGGGAACCGTGAGTGGTGTATGAGAGAAGACAGAAGAGGACTCGCCGGGAAAGAAGACTACAGAGGTTTTATAGTATCCTGTACGAAAGTAACACCTGCAGTGTTATGGCATGTACATATGTGTATATATAGTTAAGAAGTACACTTGGTGATGGTTCCATTTAGTGTTGTTTTACCTCCTTTTCCTTTAGATTGACTATCACTGCCAGTTCTTAATAACTTGCCAATGACTCTGGGTGGGATCGAGTAAGAAGAGGCACTAAGGCAGACGAGGAGTCACAATAACGTGGCTGAAATATGATCAATCGACTTGAGGATGGTCCAGGACGGACCGAAACGTCGTCGTCTCTTCACTTTCTAGTGTGTGGTTTGGTCAACACTAAGGCACTATACAGTTTGATAAGTAAAGAACCCGGTTAATGATTAAGTGAGACTGTAACACTGTCATTCAAAGGCACACTTTTGAGAGATTATAAAATCACTCAAAGTATATAATTCAATGCTCCTCCTTCATTTCTTTGGTAAAATAAAACTGTCTTATTAAAAATCCTTCAATCAAAGGCCGTCATCTCAATACGATGGGCAATTACCTCGGGTTTCCCAAAGTCTTCAGGAGGAAGCTGTTGGGTTTCCCAGACGCCAGCGTGACCATTCAATCCTCGAGACCAGTCATGATCTTTTGTCGCGTAGGTAGGTGAGGGAAGAGGGCCTCTGCCTACATTATTATTATTATTATTATTATTAATTATTATTATAATATAGATTATAATTAACACTTTCCAAACTAGTGACTGATGTATTATTTACATTCTTGGTATTGTAGTTATGGCACTTCCTGGGCACGGTTTGTTACAGTGACGATGCGTCTGGTTGTACTGTAATATTTCCTGGGCATGTGGTAATATGTGGCATTTCCCTGAGTATGGTGGTGTAGTACTACAGACTTGGGGTGTTGTACCCCAGAAGTGTGGTTGTAACACACCCGGAACATCTGGTTGTAGTACTTTCCAGACGTATGGAAAGTACACCGAGGCCCAGTCTCTAACCAGACCTCCTTCTCGTGGGAGTTTTGTAATCCTTTCCAGGTGTGTTGTGGGCTGATAATTCCGAGGATGTGGTTCTAGGGACTCTTTAATGTGTGATTATGATTGTAGTAATTTGCTGGCTCGTGGCAACGATTGTGTAATTCCCTGGGTTGTGGTTGCAGCAGTTCCCAAGCTGGCAAATGTGGTTGTAGTTCCGTCCGCCATGATGAAATCAGACTTACCCGCTACACGCAAAGAAGATTAGCTAACCGCTAATAAACAGTTTCGCGGATGGATGTGGTGCTTGCAGTGACGTAGCACTAAACGATAGCGTCGTGCCTTAACAGGCTGTTCCTTGTACTACGTGTGTCTTAGGCACGGAGGAAGCAGGATGGGTAGCCGGACCTGGAGGGGCGACTGCCATATCGTACACAGGCGTTCCGCGTATACCTCATGTCCAACACGAAACTGGAAACACACACACTCAAATATATATATAATATAAATATATATATATATATATATATATATATAATATATATATATATATATATATATATATATTATATATATATATAGCGAACAGCCTGAATGGTACCCAGGACTATATGCAACTGAAAACTCACACCCAGAAGTGATCGAACCCATACTGTCAGGAGCACTTGCTAGTGTACAGGATACCTTGCCCGCTCGACCAACATGACCGGACAAAAGAGGATGGTAGCCGAGGCTTATTTCATCCCCCACGCCGGCACTCGGTTGGTAATCTTGGCATGGTATTTTATCAAATCACCTCATTCTTTGGGGCACAAAGGAATGCCAGCGGGGGATGGAAATAGCTCGGCTACCATTCCTCTTTTGTCCGGTCATGTTGGTCGAGCGGTTAAGGTATCCTTACGCTAGAAGAGGTGCTCATGGCCAGTAAAATTTATTGGGGGGTTCGGAGTCACTCTGTGGTATGAGTTTTCAGTTGATATAGTCCGGTTACCATTCAGGCTTGTTCGCATATATATATATATATATATATATATATATATATATATATATATATATATATATATATATATATAAAAGTTTGTGAGGGTACCACCTCTGGTGCCAATGTGGGGACCCATAGCCTCGGAGAAGAAAATAAAACGTATTCAGAGGAGACCTTGTGGTTTCTCACTGAACACTAATATTTTCTTCTCCTACCACCCCCATTCTTTTGTATGTACACATATATATTGCTTTATTTGAACTGTGTTACAAAAAAGGAGTTACATATAGGTTACAAAGATGGTTATCATAGGTTGTCGAGTTCCTCCAGCTCCTCAGATGGCGGGCAGGAACCCTGGATGCAGTGCGCATTTCCCCTCTGTATCGCCACGCTGAGGCGCTGGAAAAGAAAGCTGGCAGCTCTAGGGTCCCTTGTTGTTTCAATGAGCCTAGAACCCAGTTCCTTCAAAAAACTGGTAGCACTTTTACCCCAGGCGCCGAGTGTCTCAGAAGCAATGGGGACAAAATTGTAGTGGTGATCAAGTTCTCTATACTTACGGGATTTGGCTGCTTCCCTGTGGGTGGCAGCGCCACCTGGTTGTGCAACACTGAGGTCAATGTAGGTGTTAGCCAGGGTTGATACGCACGTGTAGTCCCATACCAACTGCTTGCCATTCTTCCAGGGGTTCACTGTGATACCATCCGGGCGACCAATAAGAGCATCAGAGTTACGGGGCGTTAGGTAACGAGGCTCTCTCTCGGCTGGGCATCCAGCTGTGGTGAGGCTCCTCTTGATGATGTCGTTAACTTCACTGTGCCTCGAGTGCCATCCTCCCGTGCTTTGGCAGAGTAGGCCATGGTGGCCGTACCTGTCAGCCACCACCTCGCCGCAAATACACCTATATCTGGTGTGGATTGGGGCAGCAAGGCGGAGGGCCACAGCAATTCGGAGGGCGTGTGGTGTGAGACGCGTGCCAGTTGCCGACATTGGGGTTGCTAACAGGAAATCCCCTGCATGAGGGGCTGCTACTGCTGTGAGGCGAGCAATGTCGTGCTGTGTTGATGCAGCACCCAGGCACTCTGCAGCAACTTTGTCTACAATGGGGCCATCCAAGCTGGATTGCCTGTGGGCTTTTGGGGATGGTGGTTGAGGTGATGGGCCTGCACGAGAGGCCCACTCTGTGGCACAGCGTGTAAAATTGGGATCATGTACACCTGCCAGCTGATGTAAGTGGGCAGGTAGAATTTCCTTCACAAGGTCGTCGGATGCTGATAAGGAGGACAGGAAGGCTGGAACAGCGATTTGCGTTGCTGTTCGAACTCCGAGGCCCCCAAGTCTTACGGGAAGAGAGGCTTGTTTCCACTGCAGGTCATCAAAAGAGAGGTTAAGGGCTTTTTCTAGCATTGATTTCAGTAACCGGTCATACTCACTTAGTTTTGGCTACTGTAAGATGGTGAACACCTCAGAAAGTAGGTTAACCTGGGGAGGGACAGACATCTGGTGATGAGGTAGAGTGCATCATGAGCATCAATATCCTCAATCCTCCCATCCATCCTCTTAAGGTCGGCGATTTTCTTATCAAGGACCTCATCGATGGCTTTCAACCCCAGGGGAGCTCCTAGGAGTGTGCTGTCTTCAGGTTTAGTTTTATGGATGTTTGGCAGAAGACCCTCTATTCTCTCTACGATGCCCTGGTTGGAACATATTATTTCACATTTAGAAGGGTTCAGGGTGAGGCCTAAAACTGCACCTTGCTCCTGGATTTTTCTGATGTCCTCCAGGAGGGAGTCTTGGGAACCAGCTAGGGTACCATCATCCAAGAACCAGATGTTAAGCTCGCTGGACAGGACCTCTGTGACTTGTTTGATGACTAAGCAGAAAAGGAGAGGAGCAAGGGGGTCACCCTGTTGGACGCCTTCCCGCGAGTCAATTTCATGTTCGCCAAAAAGTAGCTTAAGATCCATACTGTAGCATGAATGTACGAAAGGGTAGAGGGAAGGGAAATGACTATGAACCGCACGGAGTACAGCATCCCTCCGCACCAAATTGAAGGCATTTTTGAAATCTAGCTTGATAAGGGCCTTTTCGTCTGTGATATTGGCGATGAAGGCTCGAGCTGCATGGGCTGCCGCCTCACACCCTTGTGGAATGCCAAACCCAAGCTGTTTTGGCTTCAGCATGTTGGCCGCTGCATCACTAACTGTTCTTGCGGCTGCCTTTGCGACGAGACGCCGGAGAGAATTGCCCACAGCTATTGGCCTGATCCCTCCATCCTTTTTCTTTAGAGCACAGAGGGATGCTCCAAAAAAAATATATATATATATATATTATATATATATATATATAATATATATATATAATATTATATATATAGATAGATAGGTAGATAATATGCGAACAAGCTTGAATGGTCCCAAGCCAATATGCAACTGAAAACTACACACCGCAGAAAGATTCGAACCCACACAGCCAGCAGCACTATGCACTATGGCGTACCTGGTTCCTAAACTACTCGTGTACAGTCACGGTTGGTCGAGTGGTTAAGGAACCAGATACGTCATGGTGCATAGTGCTTTCATACATTACGTGCCCTAGGGTCGTTGGGGTATCCGGCACCTGAGCAAGCCTAATACAGCTGAGGGATATATTTAACAATTGCAATAATATTTCATTAATATTTGATTTTTTTGTAATATATGACTAGTAAAAGGTTTTTGTTGTATAATTACACTTCACACATTTTCTTAGTAAAATCATACATCCCAAAATACACATACAGGAAACATAAGATTCATACACAATGAAATCACAGGAAGGTGACATATTTTGTGAGACGCAGGTTTGATCTCATCGTACAACTACATTATTTTTCTCATATGATGCATGTGTCTTGTCTCAGCCTGTGATATATAGGCTTGACCTTGGTAGCTGATAATGTGATAGCTGCAACAGGTGTAGTGTAATGGATGAAGCAGGTCGTGTAATGGATGAAGCAGGTCGTGTAATGGATGAAGCAGGTCGTGTAATGGATGAAGCAGGTCATGTAATGGATGTAACAGGTTGTGTAATGGATGTAACAGGTCGTGTAATGGATGTAGCAGGTAGTGTAATGGATGTAACAGGTCGTGTAATGGATGTAACAGGTCGTGTAATGGATGTAACAGGTAGTGTAAGGGATGCAACAGGTAGTGTAATGGATGTAACAAGTCGTGCAATGGATATAACAGGTAGTGTAATGGATGTAACGTGTAGCCTAATGGCACCACACTCGCCCCGCGAGCGGTTTCGTCTGGATTCCAGCAGTGGCCAGGGAGGGTTGACTTGGTACCTGACCATAACTTTTCACCCAGCAGCAACTTTTTTTTCTTTTTTTAGTATTGTTATTATAGCTTACTTTTTTTTAGGATACCTGTCTGTAAACCGATTGTCGGGTTGTGTTCCAAGAAAAATTATTTGGGTAAGGTTTACCATAAGCTACGGGAAGGGAAAGTTCTAGGCCTGCTAACATCATTCAGAAGTAGTCTACTTCCGTACCCACTGAGTAAAAAAAAGGGCTTTATCCATCTTTCATTGTGGAAGAAGAGTTTGATCTATCTTTCACTGAGTAAGAAGGGTCTTATCCACCTTTCAGTGTAGAAGAAGAGCTTCATTAACTTTTCACAGTGTAAGAACTGCATTATTCACTTTTCACTGTAGAAGAAACGCTCTAACCACTTTCCACACTGCAAGAACGGTTTTATCCACTGTTCACTATGGAAGTAAGGCTTTATCCACGTTACTCTGTGTAAGAAAGGGTTTATTCACCTTTTCTCGTTAAAAAAGCTTTATCCACCTTTTTATTGCAATCCGGCTTCATCAGCCTCTTTGACTGAAAAGACTTTCAATCTCTCTCTCTCTCATTAGCCATATATTTTCCGTTGTAGTAACAGTAGACTTGTAACAGCAGTAACAGTAAACAGCGAGAAATATATGGAAAAGCACCGAATATATTTAAGGTCTTTGGATCTGCTCGGTCTTTACTAGACTAGGCGTTTGGTGGCATCACACCAAACTGTTTTGTCTTGGTATCATTGGTGTTAAGTTCTCAGGTTCGTGTAACCTCTGCTGAAGGATGCTCAGCAGAATTATATCCGCCTCTCACTTACACAAAATTCTTGAGATTTTATAAGCAGCAGCAGCATCAAGTTTTGATTTACCTCGACAAAATAATTAGTTACCAAAAGAAGGCGCTAAACGAGGAAGACTATGTAGCATTATTTACCTCGAGGTATTCTGCAAAAAATCGATAATATGGTCATTGTAATTCCTCAAAAGTTAAAAGTGGGAGTGACAGATTATGAAGAATATAGAGTTTTAAATGTTACTTTTAGTGATAGAAATATTTATATCCGAAGGAACATCAAGATTATAGATCTAAACATTTTTTTTAAATTCTTCTTAACTTCTATACGCCAGATCTGTAGCTAACACATATCCAGGAATTCTTGAGCTTCATAGAGCGTTATTTTTTTTTATTTTAATGACAAACACTTGGCCAAAATTCCTCACGCCTATGTTCGGTAGGATTTAAATATAACCACTGAAAGACTTACATATAACCTCGAATCACATTTTCTTCATATGTATTAATGGAAACTGCCTTGATGACCTTTAAGAGAATCAACGGGAGCTCTGAGAGCCCACAAGCCTCGGCCAGAAAATAGCGGCAGTAGATAACCTCTAAATTTACCCCTCCATGCCACGAGCAGCACCTGTTTGTGTTTCGAACAATACCTGTTAGAATTTCGTACAATACCAGTAAACTGTAAAAGATTAATAACAGGAAATATACAGTAGGGAACTCTAGAAAGTTAGAGGCTAGCAAAGTCAATAGTTGTGAAGAGTTCGAACAGTGGTAAGCTTTAGTCTCTTCGCTGACCTCAACATGTGTTTATGGGAACTGGAATTATTACACCTCATCGCCATGCTTTTTCTGATTGAATCACTTTGTTATCTTGGAAATACAGGAAAAATATATAGATAAGTAAACATATATGTGAGATGTTTTTAAGTTCTGAGATTTCTGTTCACAAAGTATTTACAAATAAGTTCCTAGATATAATAGAACCCCTTCTAGGATTTGCCAAGGTTATTGACATGCAGGTGCTGAGAGGAACGAGAGGGCGCCTCAACAACGCTAACACTACCGATGCACTCTTGTGCCCATAGTAACAAGTTCAGCATAGCAACCACTGGTGGTTGCTTTAATATCAAAATAAAAGCACGTTGAAGCCTACATTACTCAACACCCCCAAATAATAACGATGCATTATATTCATCAACCAACACAAAGGCCACCTGCATTACGTTGTACAGATGTAGAGCTACACAGCCAGGTAATGTAGGAGGGTGTGGCACTGCACTAGCCAGGCTGGTGGCAACTCAGGGATTGGGATTTGACCCCTCAATGTCGAGAGACGTTAGCTTGTCTCCGTGGCCACCTACGCCCCAGATACCTCAAACAATGGTAACTTCAACCCACTCTATAAATTCTCAACCATAGCAATCCTACAGCATTACAATAAATAAAAGTTATCCAGTCATTTGCTTGACTACAACAAATCCTGCTTGTATATAAACCTTTATATCGAAGGTATTCAAGCAGCTGTTATGAAAAATCGGTGCAAAAAAAGCTCGAGAATTCTGGCCCACCCAAGGAGCTTAATTAATTGCCTCCTTGAGGGCAAACTTGGAGAATTTCTGTCGATGTATTTCTGGATTACGTAGTTCCTCGAACTCTGTTGCTGAGCTGTTATCATCTTCTGCGGTATGTGGTCTTGACAAGTAGAAAGATCAAAACCAGGTCTGAGTATGGTGTAAAGATTGCTTGGCTGCAGTTACTGACTTTGTAAAAGTTTCAGCTAGCTTGTTATCTGTCTCTCCTCTCTCTTTCTCTCCCATGACGGAGTAATAACGGGCATTGAGTGGGAGGGGGGGGGATAGAAATTGCCTAAGTTACTCTATCCCTTTGAGATGTACTTTTTTCTTGTCTCAATAAACATACTTGAACTTGAACATTGAGTAGGTCTTTGAAAACATTAGTTAATAAATTTCTGTTTCATTTTGACCTCTAATATTATTAACTGACCTAAAAGAACCTTAATGAGAGACGATGGCTTCTCATTTATCATCATATTTATGCAGTTGTAGTAATTGTTTAAAGTCTTTTTTTGGCATCGCAACAGTTGGGTCATAATTACCATATTTATACAGTTGGAGGTATAAAAGAAGGTTGAGGTGCTACCGTAAACAAAATTATAATTTGGGTTATCTGCTGAAGGCGTTTTCAACACATTTTAATTACAACCAAATCAATACTCCTCAATCTCACGGCCAGTCTTTTTACCTTTGAATCACCTAATCCTCCCTCATATACTGTTTCTACCTGTGCTTTGGGTTTTGCTTTCCCCGACTTTCATTGATTAAGCTTGTTCTAAGCCATAATCTGTTTTGCTTATACCCTTTAATTATACCTTAGGATTTCAGTAAATTGTGTATGTACAGTTATAAATACAACTCATTATGTATATATCCTGCCAACCGCATGTAGGCAACGCCTACATGTTACCATATCCATAATTATCTTGTGCCTTGAGCAGGTGTAGCGCCCACTCTTCCAGAGGAAGGTTTGGGCGCTGATGTCACCTTCTGAGCACCCAGTAGCGGGCTTGGAAACATGTTTAGAACGCCCTGGGCATATTATGGCTGCTCTATGGTTCAAGCTTGCTGTTGCTATGTAGTCATACTGGCTTAACGCTTTCTGTTCATAACTATTTTTTCTAACTAGCTGATATCGATCTGATAATGCTCGCCGGCCGTTAAGACAGATAATTGTTACTGGTATCATTATTTGTGGAGGCAGGTAAGAGGTGAATTGAGAGTGTGACAGGTGAGAGTTGAACAAGTCGGGAAGGAGTGTGTCACTTGTAAAAGTATAAATATTAATGTCAATAAAAGTAATACTGAAAGTTCATAATTTCTCCTGACGAGGTCTTTTCATTACATATTTATCACCTTCGCCCATAATTAATTCATGCCGTATTTCAAATCGGCATATTCAGTGCTTCTCCATATTTGGGGCATAAACGTAGAATCTACTTTGTATCTGAAAATCATTGCTACTCTGTTGCCAATGGCGTGATATTAGCCTTCCTTCGTTCCTGTCCATACAAAATACAATTCACAGTGGTGTGAATGTATCAATGAAATTAAGGATCATTGTTGTAAACCGAAATAAAGGTCATATTAGTACACGATGTGCGCTACCATCACGCCACTTCCGCCCATTACAGAGTGCGGGAAGTAATTTGACTAGTACCAAGATATTAACTTTTTACCTAAAACACACGTTGCTACTAAATAAACATTACCAAATCACCAGGAAACGATTAACGCGTACGCACTTCAGGAAATATGACCTCAGTCGCTGTCTTCAGTGTTGACTAATGATGTAGAGTTGAGGGGGGAATATACAATGCCTCTTGATGTAGCCTACATATATTAAGGTAACTGAATATTATTTTTGTAATTCATAGATTAATCAAATTACTGTAAGTTCACGTTGAAAATGGTTATAAATATAAATACTTGTTCACTTATGAATAAATATATAAACATAATTTTCAATTTGAATATTTCCGTTGCCCTGTAAATGACTTTGAGGCGTCTGTCCTTGAAACAAAAAGGAACGTGGCTGGAGCTGCCATTTTTGTGTGAATAAATAATGTGAAAGTTAGTTACACTGTATCAAATATATAATGGCATAACAGACAATTTAAAGTAAAAACGTTTATTAGTCGTTGTGAAGGTTGGGACATTAGTAACAACGTAGCGATAATAATTAAACTTCCTTAGGAACATGAGGCACGCGAGTCCTTATAAATGCGAGGGTAAGTCGGTCTGTCCTGGCGCGCGTCTGACCTTGGCTCCAGCAGCAGTCTGGGGCGGCGCGTGTCTGCCGCCAACCACGCCTCCTCACAAGCTACTGCCTCTAACAGGTCATCGTAGTCACATGGTTGTTTGCCATATAGTTATTTAGCAATAATGTAGTTATCGAACTATGTATGTATTTGGCAATGTTTGTCTTTGTATTGGTATAGTGTTTGACTACACACTTATTTTCTTTGCTTTGCTCTTTTGATATTTTAGTGGCTAGACTGAAGCCACCTTGGATGTTAATGGACATGTGGGGCACAGTGCTGATATTTACTTGTGGTACCATGAGTTTAATGCCACATGTTGGTTTAGGCTGTTTGGTATGTTGATGTTACCTGGTAATCTAATAGGCTAAGACCACTTGTTTCTTTTAGATTAAATCCATGTGGTTGTCTGCTAAGTTAAAATCACATGGTTGCCTGGTAGGTTAAAACTACATGGTTGTTTGCTAAGTTAACACCACGTGGTTATCTGCTAGGTTAGTCACGTGGTTGTCTGCTAGGTTAAAGTCACGTGGTTGTCTGCCAGGTTAAAGTCACGTGGTTGTCTGCTAGGCCAAAGTCACGGATTGTCTAAACTGTCGTAGTTGTCTGCTTGGTTAAAGTCACGTGGTTGTCTGCTAGGTTAGTCATGTGGATGTCTGGTAGGGAGGGGAAGGGAACTATCAGCAGAAAGAACCAAGCCTTCACGAGCACTTGAAAGGGATCAGGATAAGGATTTGGGATTGGACAGGGGGGCAAGGAATGGTGTCCAACCACTTGGACTGTCAGGGATTGAACGCCGACCAGCATGACGCGAAACCGTCGCTCTACCGTCCAGCCCAAATTGTTGGGTGGATGTTTGATAGGTTAAAGTCACGTGGATGTCTGATTGGTTAAAGTCACGTGGTTGTCTGCTAGGATGAAGCCTCGTGGTTCATGTACTGTTGCACACAATAAAGTTCACATTTTGTTTATTAATTTTGTAGACGGCCGAGAAAGAATGCAACAACCAATCGTACCTTTTCCTAGGCTAAGTATAGTACTTATATGTACTAAATTAGGCTCAAGATTGTATTTGATAGGTCTAGAATTGCTTATTTAAACCTAAGAAAGTAACTTTCACTTTTTTGTTATGCCCTTTATGATTTCAATAGTATAACAAATAATATTTTTTTTATGCAACATTCCATATTTTGCACATTACATTCATAATAGCTATTGGTTCTAAAATGTTTGAACGACGGATTGAAATTTGTATATGGTTATGTAATTGCATGATCATTTAATACACTATATTTAAAAGGCAGATAATACATTATTTATATAGAAATGATTTTACGTGAAACGTCAGTTTCTAATTATGATTGCATAAAATTTTATTGAAAGACCCTGTATTTTTACAGGTTCATAAATCAATATTATTATAGTTTTTAATGCAACAGAAAACCACATGCTATCAAAGACTAGTAAAGTAATTACCTTTAAATACTACTTGTCCTCAGGCTAGGCTTGTCCAGGTTCCACCCGAACCCAAAGACGCATTCATAAATTTTAAGGTACTGATCAACCAGATTGTGACGTATTTAATATTTATATTTTCACAAATATAAAGTAATATTATTTCATGTTAGAATGTGCTGAATAGTTGGGTCTAACTAACTTTAGGATCTGTTGGTCATTATTTCTCACTGCTCGAGAGAAATACTTACGTCATCACTTCTGAGTTGTGTGTAAAGTGTTCATAATTCATAAACAGGGTGGTTGCTGGCTGGATTAACGAGCATTTGGCGTTTGTTGATGAGGACGGGTAAGTGTTAGTGAGCACTGAAACTGAAGCATGAGACGCCAGCAAGGCTGCCTGACGAGTTAACTTTTTATATCTTCAATGCTGTTATGGTTGACAAATTGCAAATCAGATATAATGTAATTTATTATAATCATCATAACATAAATAATGTTAATTTTATGCTTTTGACGTGTAAGCTTTTGTTCATATATTATTACATGAACACAACTCCGATTTTAAAGCGTCCATTCTTTATACCAAAAAAAATATATAATAAAATATTCGTAGCTGAGAACAATTGGATAAAATAAATGTGAGTAAAACGATAACATATTTTATACATGATATTTTATAAATAACAAAAATATTTATGAAAGATTTAGAATCACGGAAGCAGATGCATTTTCCCGCCCAAAAGTGTGGTCAGCGCCCGAGGCGTCCGTCATCAATCAGTCGTGTTGTTGAGTGCCGGGCGGAGGGTCGCTGGCGTCAACTCTTGCGCAATAACCGTTGAAACCCGAGAAAATAGTGTGGAGTTATCATAATAATAATAATAAAAGAAGTAAGAAATAATACAGAAGCCGTTTAAGTATTAATTATTTGCTGAGTGTAGCGTGTTACAAACGAGTAATTAGTGTCTAGTCGTGCTTCGCTTTTCTTCAGCGAAGCTTTGGGGGTGTATAATACTTCTTTGGAAAGACGGAAGTGTGTGAGCATTATTTTAATACATTAATTAAGTATTATGGAAATGCAAACATACGTTGTTTTAAATTACGATAAATAGCGGTGTTGCGTTGCTTCAGCAGCACTGTAATAAAGATGGTTCCCCCTCGGCAGCCTTATTGCTACTTATGTGGTAAGGTAAGTCACTCCTATTATGTCTTCCGTAACGGGTCATTACTAAGATTCCGAGTGCATAATCAAATCATAATAATTGTCAGGGAATGTATACTGTATTATATAAGACGTCTATATATCCAAGTGATTCCGGTATCCTGACAACGCTATATACATATATATTATATATATATATATATTATATATATATATATATATATATATATATATATATATATATATATATCATATATGTGTCGTACCTAGTAGCCAGAACGCACTTCTCGGCCCTACTATGCAAGGCCTGACTTGCCTAATAAGC
>WNGS01003388.1:7461094-7472197 GCA_020271785.1 Procambarus virginalis
ATGACATATGTGGAGAGCTATGTGTCAAAATTTATATTGTTTGTCCTGCACACCTGCAAAAGTTGAGTGCCATCGAGAATGATAGTAATTTATAATGACTGTTATGTTCAAGTTTATTGAGACTATAAAGTTCATCTCAAAAGGATAGAGAAGCTTCGGCAATTTTTACCCTCCATTACTGAGTCAGCTTTTAATAGATTATACTAGACTGAGTGCGGAAGTATCATCGAAGAATTGGTCCTTAAGAGTGGAGGTTCACGCTATTATCTCAGCCTCCCCAGTCTAAGGGTGAGGTTATACTCACGCTGTCAGTGCTGTGTGTGAACCCATCAGTGTAGATACGTTTGAGAGATGACGAGTATCAATGAATCTGGCTTTTAAGGCATTATGCGCGGTTCTTCCCTTCGTAAGAATGGTTTTTATTCATCCTCAAGTGCGGAAAGGGAGGGATAGGTAATTTGGAAATGGTATCAATAGTCCCATGATAGATGAAGTGCTGTTCATATCTCTCTGGTAGAGATAACGAACCTAAAACATCCTGAGTTCAGCTGCCGTTTTTGTCATTGATTTTGAGGAAGGCTGACCATTCAATTGAAGGATGAGAGGCAGAACCACAACAGCTATATTCGAAGTTCTACCCATAATTAGGTAAGTATAGTTACTTGAGTACTTGCTCTTTGAAACCATCCTTGCCAATAACTAGCAGTATCTTTTTTTATCTTAATCCCAGTGCCTGATAACCACCAATTTCACTCAAAAAAATCCTTACCCACTTGCCTTCAACTACCCAATCCGTTATCCTCCCTACCTTACCCATCTACGCCGTTCACATATGCTCCCTCCCGCCCATCCCCCCCCCTTCCTATCACCCACACACATTTTCACCCCCAACCAACTCCTCCCCCTACCCAAACTCTTTTCCACCCCTCCCGACTAACTCACCCCTATCCACTGCCCCCCCCCCATCCTCTCCCCATCATCTCCCTTCTCCCGCCCTGCCATTGATGGGGTGTGGCTGAGGATATTAATGGTTGCAGGACCCGGCTATGACCGGTCCGACGGGCGGGAGTAAACACGACCCCCCCCCTCCCCACCCCGTCCTCATTACTCATCGCGTCAACCCGGCCACCACCGGACACCACCGGCCACCACCGGACACCACCGGACACCACAGCCACCACAGTGGCCTCACAGCGGGATCTGGATCACCAGATCTCACAGCGGCCAACACCTGATATCTATAGCTCATGCTGGGAAACCATGTTGATATCTCCAAGAAGGTGTTCGGTGCGACCAACTTATTATTTCAATATATAGCTTTCCAAACAAATGTTATTGGAAAACAAGATTAATAAAACACGTTCTTAATAGCACCAAATACAAAATCTAAGAGCTTTTTCACCAGTCTTCTGGATGGCAAGACTAAGACACGGAAATCAGGGAAATGGGAATAGTTGTCATGGCGTTTGAAGAACGGTTCTTAATGAGGGGGGATATCATCAGAAAGGCAGGATGATGGAAGCATTTAGATCTCTGTACACCGCCTATGTGGATCATTTCTAAAATATGCCCGTCCATTCTGAAGCCCCCATCTAAACAATTAGAAAAACTAGAAAAGGTTCAGAAAGGTCTACAAATAAGGCTCGTCCCAAAATTATAAACGATGAGATATGAAGAACGACTGAAAAACCTAGACCTGATATCACTAAAACGAAGAGATACGGAGATATAATAATGATAAATAAATTCTTGCAGGGTGGGAATCTCGGGGATAAAATGATGGAAAATACACACATGACATAGTCAATAGAACAGTTGGGCGGATGCGATGATAGCTTTGAAACAGACGCAGCCCTGAGCGGATGTTAGGAATGGTACGTGTTAGAGGTACTGGAAATTTGACTTAATAGCAAAGTTGTAAGTAGAATTGTAATTTGTATTCAAAAGAAGATAACAAGCATTGCATTACACAACCACGCTTAGATAGTTCGGGGTCAAGAGCTAAAGCCGATCCTGAGCTAAATGACAACACACCAACACACAACAACACACACACACACAAAATTATTCAGTTTCCTTGCATAAAATTTATTATCCAGGTTTTGTGATCATCGTCATCGCTCCCCACACCTGTGACGCCCGGGGCCCGACCATCAACACGGTTCCCTGGGCCCACCCACCTCACACTGTGTCCAGGGGCCCCAACTGGTGCCCCGGGGCCACCACCTGTGAATAATTTTTCGTTGTCCTAAAAAATTTTAAAAAAATCTCGCAGAGTGAGAAACTGAAGACGGACCCAAGAATGTGTTCTCTAAGCTTCCTGCTCTGTGTTGTTGTGTTTGTATGCTTGTTTAGTGATAATGTTAATAAATACTATGTCATACGCCGTCGGCGATGATCTTAATGTATTGGCTGGACACGATGTAACTTTATAACGGAAATCCAAATCATTGTTTCCCCTCATCAAAGCGCTCAGTGGGACGTGAGCAATCGTATGTTTGATTGCTATCCTGACCCACTAACTACAGTAATATGAGCCACCAGGGTGTAGCTCCGCATTCGTGCGGTCGCATCCCAATGAAAGTGCTCCTAGAATGCACGTCAAGTTCACAGAAATTCTGAACCTCATTATACTAGTGTTTAGACAGTTATTCACTGAAACCTTTAGTAGTTACTCTTGATGGTGTTAGGTCAATTGGCTGCAGTGGAAGTATTAACAAATCTCGCTCGAATTATGCGGAGAGAAATTATCAGGGGAAAGCGCCAAGCCTTCATTGTATAACACTTGGAAGGGATCAGGATAGGATGTTGGGATGTACGGAGGTGGGGGAAGGAAGTGGTGCCCAATCACTTGGACGGTGGGGATTGAACTCCGACCTGCAGAAGCGAGACCGAGCTCACGAGCCATAAGGTTAAGGGCCTTGTTGAGGTTATCTTGAGAAGTGATTTCTGGGCTTTAGTGTCCCCGCGGCTCCGGTCCTCGACCAGGCCTCAACCCCACGAAGCACGACCCGTGATAGCTGACCACACACCCAGGTACCTATTTTAGACTGCTAGGTACAGGGCATATGGTGAAAGGAAAACTCTGACCATTGTTGTCTCGCCGGCGCCGGGGATCGAACCCATGACCACATGTCACAAGTACAGCGTGCTGTCCGCTCGGCACGACCGGCTCCCTTAAATTCCTTACAGACATTAAACTTCAATAATTAATAATAATAATTTTCTACAACGAGTAATTGTAACCTCATGGAAGTAAGATGACAAGAGATTCGGAGATATGCAGAAGTCATGGTTACCTGGCAACAGGGATGCAAACGTGGAGATGTATCGTTAAACATACAAGGAGCTGGAGTAAGTTCTGAAATTTCTGACAGACAAGCATCGGCGCGAGATAAGCAGGCTTACTATGACATACTAAAAGACCCAAGCCTCTCATCAACGGAAAACGAGATACTGCCGAGACATTATCACTATATACAAATTGACACAGGGATAAAAGGGCAGGACAGTTTCAGCCCCGCTCCTTGCCAGGTAGTCATTAGGGTTCCCATAGCCCGTGCTACTTGGACACTTTTATGTTCCAGTAGTCTGAATCTTACAACACACAACAACGTGCCAGAAAAAAGGCTCGGTTGGAAATTAAGTTCCCGAGCGAGGCACGAGAGATATATAAATTATAGTTTCAGTTCCAAGAAGATATGGATTTAAGCACCTCCAAAGGATACCTGATCAACCAGCGCTGTGGACTCATACGTCAGGCTTGCAGCAGCGCGCCCTCAATCAGCCTGGTTGATCAGTCCACACCAGGAGGGCCTGGTCGTGACGGCCGCGGGGAGCTAAGCCCGAAGCACCTCAAGTAAACTCGGAAGAGTGTAACCAGTACTATGGTGAACTGGATGAGGGAGACTTCCTGCAGAGTTTCAAATGTATTGACAAGACACGATAGGTTCGAGAATCTGTTCACCAGTCTACTGAAGTCAAAGATGTTGGAACCAAAGAACTAACCTCACAACCGCAATACAACTAGGTGAGTACGCATCCATCTGTTCCTCAGCCCTCCCAACCTTTCTCACTATCACCCTCACACAATGCTACAGTTCGTCATTGCGTCTCAAAGCCGTCCGAAGTTAACGATGCTAACAAGGCGCTCACTCGTTAAAGCGGTACGAGCATGTTAAAAAATTACCAACACTGTGTTGCTCTTCAACTGTCGGTTGATGAAGAAGTCTTCTTTTTCTGTCACAGGAAGGGAGATCAGAGATAAATGATTACATGGATATTCTTCAGGCACTTGGGCATGGGAGGTGCGTGCTGTATGTAGGAATGGTCCTCCTCTCTCAATCTCTCTCGTCCATCTCACTCATCCTCTGCTCTCCCTCCTGCTCTCTCTCTCTCTCTCATCCTCTCTCAAACCATTTAACTGGCGGTAAAGCGACGGGTCTCGCCTTTATGCAGGTCGCAGCGTTTCAATCCCCCCCGTACCGCAAGTAGTGTTGGGCACCATTCGTTCCTCTTCCCCCCCCCCCCCGAAACCATCCCAAGTCCTTATCTTGATCCCTTTCCAATTGATATATAATCGTAATAGTTTGATGCTTTCTCCTGATAATTCCTCGCTCTGTCTCTCTCCCTCTCTCTCCTCAAATCTCTCACCATCGATTACTCTCTCCTCCTCAATCTCCATCTATTCCTCAATTGCTCAACTCTCGATTTTTCATGTAACAAAAGAATTTATAATTCGCTGAATTATTGCCAATAAATGTAACTACACTGACAGCAAGAGAATCATTAAATTTATTAACAGCATCGATAATTACTCACGTCTTTTGGTAAGTACAGAATCTACATTCACTTATCTTTGGCTAATATTCGAGGTATTTTCCAATTCAGTAAATTGGGGGAACTAATAATTCTCGCCTGTTGTATCACCCTGTATCACATATTATAAAAAAAATTATGAATATTCACTTAATATTGACTGGTTACTGCACTGAGCTGCTTGCAGTATATATAAAAAAATAAAAAATTCTTAAGCATGTTTAAAAACTTTAACATAATGTATTTGCTGTGAGAGACATGATTGGAAAATGAAAAGTATCTGTACAGTGATAAACAGACAATAAATATATTCATAAATATGTGAAAAACATTTAGTCGAAGAAAAACAGTTATTCCGACAAATGGGAAAGTGTACTAGGTAACCGGGAATAATGAAATAGCGTGATTGATCATTGAGGTTGATGAAAGCTCTTTCATAATTGGACGAAGATGATAAATGGCCGATGATTGTATTTCAACGATTGAATAGACAGTATAACGTGTGTGTGTGTGTGTGTGTGTGTGTGTGTGTGTGTGTGTGTGTGTGTGTGTGTGTGTGTGTGTGTGTGTGTGTGTGTGTGTGTGTAGAAAAGGGAGATGGAAGAGGAGTGATGGGACGGAGAGAATAGGGGGGACATGGGAACGAGAGTGGAGGGAGAATAGGTGTTAAAAAAAACGGGAATGGGAGAACAGGTAGATGAAACATCCTGGAGAAACGGAGACGGTTGGGCACGAAATTGAAAAAAGCAAACAAGATAACTGAGTGGAAGAATGGGAAGGGAAACTAGGGGATGATAGGGACAGGGAATGGTGAGAGATTACAGCAACATTCTGGATGATGAGGTCTCACCATCCAGAATAATGCTGTAATCTCCTCTTGTTCATGTTCATGTTCAGAGAACTCTGAAGTTCACTCTGTTCAACTGAGAACACGTACACTGAGGTTCTAATGCTAATATATGACCTTATTCATCCTGTAGAGATCGATAACTTCAATTTTGAGTTGCTGATTAAACAATTGGGCAGAGTTTCTTTCACCCTGATTCACCTGTTCACCTAGCAGTAAATAGGTATACCTGGGAGTTACACAGCTGCTACGAGCTGTTTCCTATGGATGCATGTGGGTGTGTTAAGCGAGAAATATATGTAGGAGAGATAATAAAAGAAAAATAGATTGATTAGAAAGGCGGGGTCCAAGAGCTAATAGCTTGATTCTGCAGATATAAATAGTAAATACACATACACGCAACATGTCGTCCTCATGGCGCAGTGGATAGCGCGCTGGACTTCTAATCCAGAGGTCGCGGGTTCGAATCCCGCTGGGGATAGTTATTTAGTTGAACAGCGCTTTCACTCTGTAAAAATTCGAATGTTTGTTCTTAATAGGAAGGGAATTAATTCCCTTCCTATTAAGTGACCTGTGTGAGTGACCTGAGTGACCTGATCTGTGATCTGAGTGCATCTAGTGAGCGCTTATGAAACGTGTAAAGTTACGTGTCTTAATCAATTCAATTTCTGCTATTGGGCGGAAGCGCTTAGGCAGCAACTCTCGGGAGTCGTAGCCCTAAGGTCCTGGGTTTCGATTTGCGGCCGAAGCGGAAACAAATGGGCCAAGTTTCTTTTACCCTGATGCATCTGTTCATCTAGCAGCATATAGGTACCTGGGAGTTAGACAGCTGCTTTCTGGGAAAGTGCGCGTGTGTTAAAGAGTCAAAAATATAGTATTTATAATAGTGGCAAAATAGATTAGTTAGAAAGGTGGAGTCCAAGAGCTAATAGCTCGATTCCACAGACGCAAATAGTAAATACACACACATTCATACCTATATTCATGAAAATGAAGGGTGTCTGACAGCTGAGTGGACAGCGCTTCAGATTCGTAGTTCTGAGGCTCCGGGTTCGATCCCCGATGGAGGCGAAGACAAATGAGCAAAATTTTTCTTTCACCCTGATGCCCCTGTTACCATTAAATAGGTACCTGGGAGTTAGACAGCTGCTACGGGCTGCTTCCTGGGGGGGGGGGTAACAAAAAGAAGGCCTGGTCGAGGACTGGGCCGCGGGGACGCTAAGCCCCGAA
Organism: Procambarus virginalis; assembly: GCA_020271785.1. Lineage (NCBI taxonomy): Eukaryota > Metazoa > Arthropoda > Malacostraca > Decapoda > Cambaridae > Procambarus > Procambarus virginalis. The sequence continues at coordinate 7,467,990 of WNGS01003388.1, forward strand.
ATCATCTCAAGATAGACCTACATTCATCAATATATGCATGCATGTATTTATACAATCAAGAAAATGGCACACCCGCTGCAAAATACAACATCAGCAGCAGACCATAAAACAGAGTACAATGCAACGAAATATTGTGCGTGGTTTCCAGGACTGGCGAGAAATTGTTTATGAAATAATCTAAGATGAGGTCTGATAAAGACCTTTTGTGCCCTCTGTAATGCTTTTTGCGCTACCGCTTACAGGATGAGTATGGGGTGCACAATAAACTAGCCGCCTTCGGCGGCAACAATAAAAAAAAAGCAGGCACGAGTGATTAGAATAACATACACCTATTCAAAACTGAACATGTAACAGCAAAAAGCCACTAACTATCCTTTGGGCAAACAAAAAAGGCAGCTCAGATGATATAAGTAGCATTACAAACAGGCAAAGTCACTGTGAAGCGTGACAGAAGAAACACCTATGCATTATTGCAGTCACAGAAACATAACTGATAAGAGTTATATAAAAAACAATGTGATCATCTCAAGATAATGTCAAGGAATAGGGAACGGTATGGTGAAGGAGAGTGGTGGTGGCGGTGTAGCTCAACCCCTACGACTGCACTAGAGCTTTGTGAAATCCTTTGAGAAAAGATTTAAGGAAATTAAATTATCAGAGAACCCCATAAACATAAGTCTAAAACCAGCATCAGCTGGGAACATGAAGACAGTGGTAGAGGGGATTTACAATCCCTTCGAAAGTATATAAGAAATACATCGCCACTTGCCTGAAGGTCATGAAAAAGGCCGCCATCCATACGCATGAAAAAACATTATATACGACATAAGTTACACATTTCACGGAGTAAATATGTTAGAAAATTCTCCCACCTACGATAGAAACACAACGAGAAGACATTGAGATAGTGAGAGTAAACCGCATACTGCCTGTTCGGTTTCAAGGCTTGAACACTTGAATACAGACGGAAGGGCAGTGAACAACTACTGTTACACAACACACTCCAAGGTGTCTATGGAGGAATGATTTACAGGCTTTGTCTGGGCACTCCTATGCAATAGAATGTAGTATTTACATATTCGTACATTGAAAAGTGTATACAGTCTAATGTAGTTGATTGTAACTTGAGATATATATATGTGCTTCAGCCTACAGTTTAGACCTATTGTCTTGTGTATGATCCTCTGTCCTGTGACAATAAATACCAGCATTATCCTCACTCTAATAAGACGTAATTGAATTCCTCAAATTAGGCAAAATTTTAATTAATTTTTGTCAATAAAGATGTTAATAAGCCTATACAAGGTTTAATCGTTTTTATATACAATTTAAAACGTTTAGTGATTCAGGAGTGTATTTGTTCACACACTTTACATATCGTAAGTATGAGGTATCCACAAAATGTTGAACTGCCTCAAATACTTGTTTAAACAAGCAAAATTAGAAGATGTTTCCTGGAGACCCACCATGATGGGTGTCGTCTTATCTAACACACCTGACCTGGCTGATGAATGCTTGCAAATCTTAAGCAAAAATTATTGCTTACATATGTCAGATTTAAGTGCAAACAGCTGGAGTGGCGTCTGGGGGGAGGGGGGATATTGATGTATAATGAATAACGGGTAACTGTGGGACAAAATGATGAAGCATTGGCCATTAGACATCACTAGAGAGGGGCAAAATTTATTGAGTGTGTCTGAAGGCTCATTGATGTGTGAAGCTGGATGAAGGTGAGGTAGAGAAGTGGGAGAGGATAACATGTGCAGTACGTGGAAAACTAACTTGAGAATACTGATATTTGGAAGACAGGTGAATGATTAACTCACTCTAATGACTTACACATCCAATCACCCTCCTTCTCTCTCTCTCTCTCACACACGCGGATCGAAACTCGGCCCCATTCTCTTTATATTCAGAAATGACCTATAAGTTGAACACAAAAATCGATTTAAAAAATATAAATTTAACTCAGTGATCATAATGCGAGTTCCAGTGTTGATAAATCACAATAACAGAGTTCAAAATCAATACAAAATAATGTCAAAATCACTTCTCAAGGCAGAAGTGATTTACGAGAAGTCGTGAGAGCTACGTGAACGGAGGTCATAGAATATTACCCAATCAGCTTCCCCTACGTCACGGTTGTTAACCTGTTACCAAGTAACCCAGTGGGCACAATATATTCTGCAGCAATGCTAATTCAACGCCGATTCAGGGCCGAGTCAACGCCAATTTTGAATACTGTGCCCACTGGAATTGTTACGCTTACTCCCAAAATTCTTATAAAATATATGTAAAAAATATAAAAATTGAATGGGAATCCCAAATTCTTCCTTGACGCACTCAAGAAACGGTTTCCTTCTAATCGTTCACGAATCCACAATGTTACTCTTTCAATTTATACAACGACGGAAACAAGAAAATAACGCTAATAGATAGATAGTACACATCACAAATAATAAGCATATTACCGAACATTCTGAGTGAGAAACATATACATTTCTTGTGCAGGCGATGAGTCACAATAACGTAGCTAAAGTATGTTGACCAGACCACACACTAGAAGGTGAAGGGACGACGACGTTTCGGTCCGTCCTGGACCATTCTCAATCGACTTGAGAATGGTCCAGGACGGACCGAAACGTCGTCGTCCTTTCACCTTCTAGTCTACCCAGGGCAGCCAATATCTCTCTATCTCATTCTTGCTTTACGGAAGAAGTAAGCCGCCGCCGGAGAAGAACTGTGTTCAACTCTCTGCCCGTGAAGTGGCAGTGACAAAATCGGCGTATCCCGGGACTGGCTAGCGAAAGAAGACTGACAGTAAGGTGCTACGGAGGAACTGTGACTAGCGACTTACAAGAAGCTCCTGCCAAGGGTTAGCTACCCTTGTATTTGTTCGTGAACGAGGCCCAGCAGCGCGAGGCTGATTGTTCTCTGCAGCACCAGGCTGGACGGGGGGTTGTGGGCGTTCACAAGGAGCACCGAGTGAGACTGTGTATAGGCCTGGCTAGGGTAGACTCGTTGGCTGTTTCCACAGTTGAGGCGGATGTGTGTTGAGGAAAACGAAAGCTGACAAGACTGCATCAATTGAGCATCGAGGAGCGCTTAATGTCCCATTAGTAAGACGCTTGTGTACTATATTAAGGTAGATATTCCTTTAGGATTATATAAGGTGACGGGAAAGTGATTATATGGGAATATATTGATAATTGATGAAGTGTCGTATTCAATGCAACTCTCCCTTTGTGTTTTACTTGCATTACCGAGCTCACTCCTTGAAAGCCACTACTAATTTGGGGCCGGATACCAGAACTTTAGTTCCACCAGCAAAGAACCCGGTTGCGACCCATTGTGGCCGTAACATATAGAGTCTAAGTTCAGGCCGAATTTTCTTTAGCCACCCCTATTCATGACTCGGCGATTGCAATACTGTTTAAATTTCTTGCTTTCCGTGACATATATTTCTATATATAATATTATATATATATATATATGGTTTAGTCATCTATTGTATTATATAGTTTGACATGTTTAACAGTCTTTGTGTTTAGTTTGATGCTAAGTTTATTTTTATTTTAAATAAACTTCTTGTAGTGTTTGTTTTCTAATTATTCATTTTAGTATATAGTTGTATCGGGTAGATTCAAGATTGGTAAACGCTCGCCAGGAAAACGGAGCCCAGCTGTGTTAGTTTATCAGCTGATAGTTTTATTTAACAAGTGAACATACAAGTGTGTGAACATGCAAGTGACGTGAACATACAAGTGTGTGAACATGCAAGTGACGTGAACAAACAAGCGAAGTAATCATACATGCAAAGTGAACACATAGGTGAAGTGAACAATAAATTTACTGAACAAATGTGAAATAAACACAAATAAAAAATAGTAGCTATAAACATAAGTGTAGTGAACATACGTAAACATAAATGAACATACGTCAAGTGAACTGTATTACGGATTAAAGGTTACCCAGTGGCTAACGACCGTCTGGTGATTGACAGGACTCCCCCCCCCCTTCCTCTCTCCAGCACCCACCACCGTCCCAGCTGTTGACGAACTATCGCTCGCGGACCATTTGACGTGAGTTAAATAGCCCACGAGCTTATATGAGCTTTCTTGAGTTTTGTTGTGATTATTGCCTATCTCCTTCATTACCTCTCGTCGTGTTGTGTCAAGGAAGAAATGCATATGTTGACCAGATCACAC
>WNGS01003388.1:7514079-7528999 GCA_020271785.1 Procambarus virginalis
ATCAAACTATATCTTCATGTAGATATACATGTGTATGTAGCAATCTGTTAATGTGAGTGCTTCGCTTATTCATCCTAAAAAAAGGTGGATAGAACCAGGTTGCTCATGTATGCTCATGTAATGTATCCCAAAATCAAATTTGCCTAGTGTGAAGTATTTTAATTCATATAGTTTTTGTATGATTAAGCACGAAACAATGATTAAAACACCATCTGGTAATACATATCAGTCAACTGGAACTAGATTGCAAATAGAAAACACGACCATATTTAACATATACTTTATATTGCATATTTTAAGCAGCACAGCTTAATCACCGTGCCTCAAACAACACAATGCAGGGTACCTGCAAGCACAAACAAACATGTTCTCGGTTTACATAAGGCCTGTAAACTCACTCAGCAATCAGCTGATGTTTGTTTACGCTGTGTGTGAAAAGCATGGACGTAACAGATGCGTATGCCCGAACGGAAACAGGTGCTGTAAACAGATATATATATATATATATATATATATATATATATATATATATATATATAATATATAAATATATATATATATAGAAAATATATATGTATATATATATATATGAACGTGCATCTTTGTCTAGTTCTATGCACTGAATAGAAGACTATACAGGCGTATACATATGCAGCACACACACACACACACACACACACACACACACACCACACACACACACACACACACACACACACACACACACACACACACACAAGGGGGACACAGGTGGAGACTGAGTACCCAAATGAGCCACAGGGACATTAGAAAGAACTTTTTCAGTGTCAGAGTAGTTAAAAAATGGAATGCATTAGACAGTGATGTGGTGGAGGCTGACTCCATACACAGTTTCAAATGTAGATATGACAGAGCCCAGTAGGCTCAGGAATCTGTACATTAGTTGACTAACGGTTGAGAGGCGGGACCAAAGAGCCAGTGCTCAACCCCCGCAAGCACAACTAGGTGAGGACAACTAGAACAGAAGCTGAGCAAAAAAAAAATAAAATAACAATATAACAACCTTCCCAGAGTGAGTTAAGACAGGAAAAATAACCTAATTATTCCGAACTATGCCAAGTTTATACATAACGAGCGCCTTGATTATGATTAATGATCACAATGGATAAGAAGAAGACGCAGAGCAGAACACGAAGAAGGATAGAAGGGGCGTGTGGAGAGAAGGAGCCCACGAGCACACGATATGGTCTGGGTTCGAATCCTGGCCGGGGGAGGATTGTCTAAGAGCCCATGCTTGATTGTTCACCTTTGTTCACCAAGCAGTAATTGGGTACCTGGTGGTAAACATATCGTCGAGTCGTGTTGCAAGTAAAACTAGTGGGTAAGTCTTCCCATGATCAACGGAAGGTAAATAAATGATAAATGATAAAAGGAAGCTCTGGCCGAAAACAGGAAACCTGCAGCTTTCATTTTTATTTTTTCATTTGCATAATGTCGTTCACCTTCGCATTATTCAGTGTATAAAAATAATCTCCGCATTTTATGTGTTACAATACATGTCTCATTCCTTCTACCATTCGACAACAAGACACGCGACACAGACCGGCTAAGAGACACAGACCAACGACGCGACACAGACCAGCTACGAGACACAGACGAGCTAAGAAGATCAACACGACGTTTTACAGAGACTTCACAACACGGAAAAACATCCCGACACACTACAAAGACTGTGTACAACACCAGGTAGGAACCAGTTACACGACACGTTGATTGTTTATCCATCAGCACCGCCAGCAGCAGCAGCAGCAGCAGCAGCAGGAAAGAGCAGCAAGAGAAAGTGGGAACAAAACGTGTCAATTTAGAGGTGGACCCGCGAGGCTCCATCATCTTGATTGATGGCGGAAGAAAAGCTCGTGTTGAGACCCCCTGACAGTTCCTCATTAATGCGTCGTGATGAGGTGAAGAGGAATGAGGTAGGTGGAAGAGGAAAAGGAGGAGCTAAAAGAGGAATTGTGGAGATAGAAGGGAAAACGAAGATGGTAGAAAAGGCATGGAAAAAGTTGAAGAGGAATGGTGGGAGTTTGAGAAGGGAATGGAAGGGAGTGACATTATATGGGCAATACATGGGGAGAGGTGAGACAGACTAGAGAGGGATAGGCATGCGGGCCTACCTTCGGCCATGCAGGTCTACCCTCAAGGCAAATCTTCATTCTGTCGGGCATACCCACACATTCTACCATATGCTGCATACCTTCGTGCATGCCTGCCTTCCTCAAGCATATATATACCTACCTTCTCTCGAACACACTATCTAGCATTGGCCGTACAGCTTATCCTCGGAAATGCTGCATGCCTTAAAGCAAGAGATATCAACCGTTCTCTGCTTGGAGGCTCGTTTAATGGTAAATATTCACTCGTAATTCATCGAACTTCATTACAATTTTAAATTATTTATACGAGTATCTCGAGAGAGAGAGAGAGAGAGAGAGAGAGAGAGAGAGAGAGAGAGAGAGAGAGAGAGAGATATTGCTGTTGGCAGTAATGAAACCTTCCATTAATAAAGTGACACCAACTGTCCGGCTCTTCACAGGTTCTAAATGACCTCACAAATAAACTACGCTACATACCTGCCAGGCCACGGTCTGGGGGTGAAGGGTTTACTGAGTGAAGGGTTTACTGAGTGAAGGGTTTACTGAGTGAAGGGTTTACTGAGTGAAAGGTTTACTGAGTGAAGGGTTTCCTGAGTGAAAGGTTTCTGAGTGAAGGTTTCCTGAGTGAAGTGAAGGTTTACTGAGTGAAGGGTTTACTGAGTGAAGGGTTTACTGAGTGAAGGGTTTACTGAGTGAAGGGTTTACTGGGTGAAGGGTTTACTGAGTGAAGGGTTTACTGAGTGAAGGGTTTATTGAGTGAAGGGTTTACTGAGTGAAGGGTTTACTGAGTAAAGGGTTTACTGAGTGAAGGGTTTCCTGAGTGAAGGGTTTACTGAGTGAAGGGTTTACCTGAGTGAAGGGTTTCCTGAGTGAAGGTTTCTGAGTGAAGGTTTACCTGAGTGAAGCGTTTAGTGAGTGAAGGTTTACCTGAGTGAAGGTTTACCTGAGGGAAGGTTTACCTCGTGTGAGAGGCCAGGATCACATATATTCTCTTGCTCTCAGACATGCCCACATTCTCTTCCATATGCTGCCTACCTTTGTTATCTAAAGTCGGTATGCATACTGGTATGCCAGTATGGCCAAGATTACGTAATTCGGCGGCATTTGTTCAATCTTCCTCCTGTGCACTCCTGTGCACTCCTGTGCACTCCTGTGCAACAATATCGTGACGCACTAAGAAAAACAGTTGTCACGAACAGACAAGCGTCAACTATGAAGTGGTTTTGGCCTACCCAGAAGCGTCCAAAATTAGGCAACCTACCAGGCCTATCGAGGTTGATTGATGCCTATTAGAGGTGACAACAATATTAGAGTGATTTTAATTATTCACACCGAAACATCGAACATGTTCCACAGTGATCAATATGGTCAAAATTATGCTGCTTATTGCTAGAACAAGTTGGAGCAAATATCTAATAAGGATAATGTTGAGTGTAATGAACGTAAAACTTAAGGATTAATGAGCCTTGTCAGACTTATTAACCGCTTGACCGCTGGGATATTCCTCCCCAGAAGCACCCTACAGTAGGTAACAACCATTTCTACCCAAATATTCAACCAATCGTGGGGTATAGGGCGGGCTAGAACACCCCTCTCCGGATGGGGCTTTACCATGGCTCGTACTGCTGCAAGACGCTCTCGACGACCGGTTAAACCGATGACCGGTTAAACCGACGACCGGTTAAACCGGCGTCCGGTTAATAAGGCGCCAGGCATATCACGTTCGCCATTACTCGTCCTGGTGGTGTGTCTTCGACGCGTGTTTATTTTAATGGCACGTATGAAATCGGTAATGTCTGCTTGGCGGCGTGGAGCGATGCCTATCCGGCCAGGGATGTGGTCGGGCTACGGTGGGACGACGTGGTCGAGAGGACGGCTGCGACAGGTCGAAGCCATATCACAGCACCAAATCTTCCATAAACACCACAAAAGAGATTTTTCTCAAGCTGCTTTATACAAAATCGATTCCGATTTACATACCAGACAACCAATCCTTCTATCAACTCGCCAAGTAAACCCCACTTTCTGGCTCCACTCAGTAAAAAAAAAAGTGCTTCTACCAACACCATTAAAACGGTTCTTTTAACCGAGCTCGACGAAGGGAAGAGACGCTCGCTTCGCCCAGAATACGTGACTTCATCAAAGGCCTTCAAGATGCACGACCTTAATGTGACCACCGGACATTCACTGCGATATTTATACGTCAATAAATCGCTGGAGACGCAAGGCGCAACAGGGCGTAGCTTACTGCACGTGATACCAAGTCTCTCCCAGGGCTGGGTTCAGCAATATGTGCTTCTCCATCTCTATTCTTTGAGGGGGAAAAAATCTTTATTAAGACAAATGATTTAAAGACAATAACGGCTGATGGTTAATAGTTGTAAAGACAAAATAGACAGAGTTAATAATAAGAGAATAACGGATGATAATTAAGAGGACAAATTCATTATTTTCGGTATTTTTTGGCAGAATAAAAACAAAAATTGCTTGGTAATCACACACGATTGCTCTAATTGCCCATTAGTTTTGGTTGAGAATTTTCTAATGTGATACTACAGTAATCTTCCAAGGTTAAGAACGTAATTCAAATGCTGTTGCCTGATCTTCCAAGGTTGAAAATTTTGTTCAAATGTTTCAGACTGATGTTCCAAGCTTCAGAATGCTCTTTTGAAGCTCCCAACTGACTTTATTGAGTACAAAATGTGCTTCTAATTTTCCAAACTGATCTTCCATAACTAAGACTTCCATTCTACAACTCCAGGCTGACGTAAACAGTAGCTATGATCCATAGATAATAACAGCGAAACACACTCTAGCAATTCAGCATGCAGAAATGATTCTGTTTTCAAACCATATGATTCTAACGAACGTTTGAAAATTCTCAAAACTATTAATTAACCAGGTTGAAGTGAAAGAGCCGTGATCTGAAGGCCTTGTATAAGACTCAGTCATCTTAACAGATAGATTGGTTCCTAATGTCAGCTAATTTCATGTCCAATCTGAAATTTTACAATATAACGCAACTCTAAATTGTTATTTATTTTAAAGTTTAGCCCTGATGAATGAATTTAGTGGTCAGTGTCACTCATCGTGCGAGTGAGCATACTATCACAACAGTCTAAAACTCACAATTCATGTTTATTAACGCAATGACAAGTAATTAAATTCCAGCTTTAAATTAAATCACAGTTCGAATATAGTACATTTCTGCTGCTTGATGTTGAGAAGTATAGATCACAGTGGAGGATCACGAGGACATCCAGCACCACTAGAAGCACCTTCCAGCACACTAGAAGCACCTTCTAGGACCCTAGAAGCACCTTCCAGAACCTTAGAAGCACCCTCCAGCACCCTAGAAGCACCTTCCAGGACCCTAGAAGCACCTTCCAGCGCCCTAGAAGCACCTTCCAGCACCTAGAAGCACCTTCCAGCGCCCTAGACGTCCCCTTCTTGCTCTCTGATTCCGGCCTTTGTTAGCTGTCTTTTCAGAGTCCTCCTTCATCCTGGAAAACCCTTCGGATTCTGTGCCTCTACTCCACCTCCCACCGGACTTTCAGGTTCTTTCCATCACCGCAAGAACAGCCCTCCTGGGTTCCATGGTTGCTCTATCTTCTCAATGCTTTCTTTCATCCTGAGAGCACCCCTCCCATCTTCTCTAAACTTTCCATCACGCTGGGAACGCCTCTTAGTCGAAGAAGGCTGCCCTCTCACAGCAAAATGGCAAAACTGCTGACCAGCTCAGTGTATAATTATAATGAATTACTCGATTATCTGTGGTCGGGAGAAATTATGTGCAACTCTGGATGCTGGAGTTTGAAGGGCGGGTCTTGATGCTGTTGTTGGCGAGGTAATTGGTATTTATTAATATTGTTGGGGGTGTTGGCGTTTATGGTAGTTTGAGTGTTGTTAATGCTGTTTGTTTTGGTGTCTTGGTAGAGTGAAGTTTTCCTGTTAGTGTGAGTGGTGGTGTGTGTGTTCCTTTAGGTGTTGGCGTGAGTGTGTTTTGGGCATTGGTGCGAGCGTTGGTGCTTGCGGGGGTTGAGCTTTGGCTCTTTTATCCCACTGTCAATGAACTGGTGTACATTTGAAACTGTGTATGGAGTCACTGCCTAATGCATTCTATCTGTTAACTACTCTGACACTGAAAATGTTCTTTCTAACGTCCCTGTGGCTCATTGTGTGTGTGTGTGTGTGTGTGTGTGTGTGTGTGTGTGTGTGTGTGTGTGTGTGTGTGTGTGTGTGTGTGTGCGTGTGTGTGTGTCCTAAACACGCCTCCTTTTCTCAACTGCAATCACCAACAATCCCTAACCCTTGCTCCAACCATCATCCTCCCCCCCCATTCTCAACTCTTCCCAACCGACACCAACATCCTCAACAATATAATCCCTCCTCCCCCATCAACTTCTACCCCCCCCCCTCCTCCATCCATACCAATCTCTGCCCTCCCCCCAATCCTCTCACAATTCCCCAGGGTGTCATAATACACATAATAGGGCAAGATATTATTTTTTTCCGTCTCAACCCCTGATTAATTGCCATGGGAGTTATACTAGGGGGCGTCTCATCCTTTCCATCCTTCTCCACCTTCCTTACCTCCCCCCTGTCCCGATTTATTCAGGGGTCTTAAGCTAGTCTTCTTGGCTTGGTGCCTTCTTTTGATAATGGCTTACTTTAGGGGTCTTAAACCATCACATATCTTGGCAATGGGACTACCTGTCCTCTCTCTCCAACTTGTTCACTAATATGAACCAGTATTTTTGCTCCTGAGGCATGAAACATACCTGCTAAACTCCCATCCTAAATCTATGCTCGCTCAGGCTACACTGTTCCTCATAAGTGTAGTATAGATCGTTACAGTGATGAATAGAATGTACGTTATATTACGTATAATGATTCTGTTGGTAATGTATTTGTATATATTAATAATAATAAATTAGGTATTATGGTTCTGTTGGAAAGTGGATATTAGTAAAATAATATTTTCCTGAGGAGAAGGAGCTGGGATAGGAAGGAGGAAATGAATGGGTTTGCCTGATAGTCAAAGCGGTTGGGTACCATTCCTAGAGGCAGGCAAAGATGGACGCGACATGAGACAAGTGAGAATGCTGGTTCACTCAATCAAGACAGATTGGGAGTAATGGGTTGCTGTGGTGACGGATCAACCAGGCAGGATAATGAGAAACGAAAAGTGGAAATTTAATGTGTAGAACTGTAAGAGAAATTGTGGTGTGTGAAGAAAAACTCGAGTGAGAGAAGGGAGAGCAAAAGCTGCAGCAGTTAGAAAGATTAAGGGGGGAAGATGAGCGCATGGAGACGAGCTGAGCGGGGAAAAAACAGACAATGAGGGGAGTGGAAGTGAGAAAAGTGGAAGCATACGACAGGAAAAAGAGAGAAGAACTGGAGGAAGGAATATGTGGAATGAGGTTGGCAGAGCAATTCACACATGATTGTATGAACCTAGAAGGCAGAGAAAAAGGAAAGAGAGAGAGAGAGAGAGAGAGAGAGAGAGAGAGAGAGAGAGAGAGAGAGAGAGAGAGAGAAATTAAGCATCTCTTGAGGGAAAAAAATAATAACTATAATGAGCAAAAAAGAGGGTCCAGATAATGAACAAAATATAATTATAAAGCAAACGAACCGATAAATAAGCAGTCAGATAATTATTCAATCAGAAAGATGACAGCACAAATGTCTGAAGCGAGATCAGCAATCGGATGGATGGCTGGGTGGCTGGCTGGCTCAACCCATCGCCACTGGAGGAAGGTAATTGAATTAGATTGCTGAAGGATGAGGTGAAAAAATTAATTGCCGGTCCTAATGAGAGCTCTCGTGTAGTTGAAGGCCGTTTGATGGAATTGATGAGTGGAGAGGCAGTTCTTGTTCAACCTGTGCAACTGCGCGTCAGGTTGATGAGAGAACGGAGTTTTTTTTGTATCTAAATTAAGATGGGGAGTTGCTCTTATCGTCTACAAAAACAACTGGGCTCATTTGCATAGGATTGACTAGGGAGGAGTGCTTTATAGGGAGATGAAGGGGAGGTGAAGGAGGCTTGCGTGAGAGGTGGAAGAGTGATGGAGGATTCTTTAAAGAAGTGGAGTAAAATTGATATGGAGGAAGATGGAGCCATTGGAAAGGATTGGATTAAGGTGCTAAGCATTATAGATATTAACGACAGAGATGGATTGGCTAATGTTAACGAGATGGAATGAAAGTGTTGGTGAATTGTTAATAAAAGAATGGCAGGAGATGAATATAAGTGGAAAAGGTATAATTGAGTGAATGGAGAAAGGGTATTTAAAAAAGGGATATAAACATGGATAAGAACATAAGAATCATGGAAATTGCAGAAGGCCAATAGGCCCATACTTGCCAGCTCCTATTTCTATCCACCCAAACTCATTCATAATACATCATTCATATACGGGATCATTCACATATACGGGATCATTCATATATACGGGATCATTCATATATACGCTGAGTCAGTAATAAACACTTTGATCACAACGTTGAAAAAAAGCATGAACAATCTAGTTTAGAGAGTTCAGGGAAAGTGAGAGGAAGAACGAGAGAGAGGAGTTAAGCCATAGCCCTTCAGGAGACCCTTGACCACATACTTATCACAAACAATTTTCTTCTCCTTTCCTCTTATAGCTCCATCTTGCCAGACCCTACACGGGGTCCTGGAGCTTAACTGCTCCCTCTCTCTCGCTCACTCATGTTGAAATCTAACAGTTGTTTTCTTAACTCACAAGAAAACTGGGATCTATTTTGGGCGAATGAGCTTTCCCGAGAGAAACGTATTCACGTGTTTTTAATTACGTATTAAATTGATCTTAGAGGCGAAATACTTTAATACTAAATGTCAGGATGAAGCTGAAGGAGACCCAGACTCTATTTGCTTGGCTGGTGTGGATTATCTGTTTCGTACACACACACACACACACACACACACACACACACACACACACACACCACACACACACACACACACACACACACACACACACACACCTGGACACCAGAAGCCACATACATGGCACAGGTTGCACAGCCTGACGACCCCAGAAATACACATACGTCCACTAGCTAACATACAAGACAGTTTGTAAGAGCCATCCACCTGTGTAACTCTCGATCATGTTAGTGAGTTTCATCACAAATCTGCCTAATGGGACGCGAACGATGACCATCAGCAATCACAATCATATATATATATATATATATATATATATATATATATATATATATATATATATATATATATATATATATATATGCTGACTACCACATTCGAAAAATGAGTGAAAAGATCTAAGCGTTTTCGTCAATGTTATGTGAGTGTTATTTATGGAATAAAATTGATTATTCTATACATTCGAATATAAATATACACTGCAATGAATAAAACACCAAAAATGAATGGAATGTTCAACGTTGCATTCTCGCATGTACGGGATCCAGACAGTAGCAGATTTATCCAAGAGATTTATGTTTTCAAGGAGAGTAAGATACTTTATTCTTCTGGAGGATGTGTTGAAGGAGGTCTCTGTGCTGGAGGAGAGATGACAGGTCCCTGGAGTGTGTGTCTGGCATACCAGGGTAATGGTGGAGTAGCGGCGAGGTCTGTGGTAGTGGAGCTTCAAAGGTCTTCTACATCCTGTAGTAGGAGGGGTGTAATCTGTGTCCTCCTGGTGGCTGTGTGCCTTGTATGTGCCTATCCTTTCCACTGCAACATACAATTACCCGGTACACTGCGTCTCTCGACCTTTGCTCATTTCCACGTTTTGTTTTTAATTCTGTAATCTCGCTCTCTATTACATTTATTCGGATTTTCATTCACCCTTCTGTTTCATTCCATTCCTTTTCCTTGAAAACTCTCTCTTCCATTTCCCTGCTGTTTCCCTTCCTTCCTCCCGTCCGCTGTCAGTCTACCAGAAAATCCTTTGCAGTTGCGTTTTCGACTTAATATGAAGTGCTAAGACGCCCCTTGATGCCTGGTAACTTGTGTGTAGTGTCTGCGGACGGGGCCATCAGTCACGGCTGCTTTACGACTGGTTTCCATATGGCCCGACGAAGGCACTGTCGCCCTCGGTGTCGCCGGAGATGAGCTCGAGATCTCCTTCGTCGCTGCTGTTCATATCTCTCTTCCTCATTTCTCTTGCCTCACCTCGCTGCCTCCTTCCACCTGTCCACAGTGACTTGGCCCTCCCTTTGATGGCATTCTTGTATGTCTCTTCCTGGCATTTTTACGGGTCTTTATATCCTTTCCCACCTCTTGCATCTTCTCTACCCATTCATCTCCCTCACCCCCTCTTCTTCCTCATTTTCCCACACCAACCCACGCCCTCTACCCACTTCCACACCAACACATGACGGCTAATATACAGCTGCTGGCCTCACCCAAGTGCTATATCATCATAGCTTTACGGGATTAGTTATGCTTTATCTCTGTAATGTTTTTACGAGTGGAGATGACGTGTCCCCCTAGGACCAGCAGTGTGCCACAACTCTCAACTGACTCTGCATACTCCCTCACAGAGCCTCTCGGGGCAGCGTGAAGTCCCAGGGAAAAGAGTGATGCCACTAGCGTGTTGAGCCAGAGCATCTAAGACCATTTCTAACATTGTCTTACGGTGTCGTAAGCTTAAAGCGTAAGCTGTTGGTAATTGCCAGCTGGTTTGGGCTTTCCAACGCTCACCTACTACACCGCTCCACGCTTCCTTCACACGAGGCTAACAAGGCAATTTGTCCCTCGTGAATAGACGATCTCAAGCCAGAAAGCATTAGCATAAAATGCTTATGATTTCTTCAGAACTGGTGCCCATATGTACATATAGCACTGTGTCGTCCTTCCAACACATGTGATAAACGAATTGCCAGAAACATGCTATGATGTCGTTACTTAAACAAATACAAACAGATGTGGGTAACAAATACAAACAGCTGCAAGTGACAAATACAGATCGCTGCAAATAACATATACTCCAATTCTATATATCATATTTGAAAACTCAGAAGTTTAAGAAAAGCTATGTATTTCAAAAACTGGTTAATGATCGACCGATTATAAGATAATTAAGATGCCACGGAATGAGATTATGTAGACCTCTCTATCAGCTAAGTCCTGTGTCGGGTGTTTGATGCTCTCGTAGCTCATCTGAGGAGTGTTAATGCATGCTAGTGCACTCCACATACCATGCTGGAAACCTTGAAGTTTCATGCCAGCATACTTAGCATTCCAACTTAATATCCTTCACATACTATACTAATATACTTCAATTGTCTGCGTATAGCCCAGATCCCTCAGCAGACCCAGGTGGATCCTATTGCTCAGCAGCGCCCTAAGGAATCAACATTCAGCAGCACCCTTTGGCCCAAAACATTCAACAGAACACGGTGGCTCTCGATATTTACACATTCCCGGTGTCCCTCAGCAGAGATTTTTAGCTCTCAGAAGAGAAAAAGCTTCTTAAACCCTGCTTTTTTATCGTATTTAAATACATCTGCATTAATAATGGTCCCCTTGACTATGTGAAGGGTTACTTTGTATGTCAAGACGTAGTCACGTGATGCTAAACATTCCTCACCACATGTGATGGTTAGTCACACAGGGGCCATGTGTTCAGTGCTCTGAACTGGCTAACTTTGAGTGCGTTGTGTTTATTTTCAAGAACACAAGCTCCAGGTTTCTCATATCGGCTGGTCTGAGGGGGTCTAATGATTGGGCATTCAATATTGTAATGTATGAGGCAATGACTCAGTTCCTGCACGCAGAGTTTGCACCTGGAGTGCTCAGGATTGGGAGATTCGCCGACACCTGCCACAGATAACGGTAACCCAACCTGATCCCGGCAACCACTAACTACGTCGCACTGTCCTAGGTTGTCACAGTCCACATATAACTTTATATATATATGGACTGCTTGTGCTGCCCATATACATAAGTTTCGAATGTAAACAAATCATAGTTTTTATTACTGCTGCTTTCAGGCGATTGAGAGTCAGTAATTTCTTGCCTATTAGACCTGAGTGTTTGGTACAATATACTCTCGACCACATAGGTGAGGACACCTAGGTCTAGATCGACTTCAACCTTGTTACATGCTAAATTGGCTACAATGTCTGTGTCATTATGAGGGGGTTATACTCATGTGAGATGGAATCCAAATAAAAGATATTCTAAACCTTTTATTCTGTGCAGCGAGCAGGTTATTTATAATTGCTATTACGAGATTCTTCCTGTCGATCTTGCAGAAGTTTTCAAGTGCTTGAGGGGCAGTTATTGATTGAAAGACAATTATTCCTCCTGTGGTTTTTAGTGTACCGGTAGCTTGTTGTAGAGCAGCTAGTTCTGACTGTAAAGAGTACAACCAAACGTAACATTGGCACCCAGCACTCAGTAACCCCGAAACTCTTAGTATTGGTATCCCCAGTTGGCACTCTTTCTCTGATCTCCCCAGTTGGCACTCTGTCTCTCACCAGCAGCACACATACTATTCCTCACAGCTGTCCACTACCCCAACAACACCCCTTCCCCGGTGGACGGTGGCTGAGCGGACAGAACACTGGACGCGTGATCCTGCGGTCCCGAGTTCGATCCCGCGCGCCGGCGAGAAACAATGGGCAGAGTTTCTTTCACCCTGATGTTCCTGTTACCTAGCAGTAAATAGGTACCTGGGAGCTAGTCAGCTGTCACGGGCTGCTTCCTGGGGGTGGAGGTGGAGGATTACGGGACACTAAAAAGCCCCGAAATCTTCTCAAGATAACCTCAAGATAACCTCAAGATAACCTCCCCCAACAACACCACACCACACTCCCCTACCAGAACAAACCCCCAACTTCACTTGGCAACCACACCAACTCCCCATCCCACACTCCCATAGCAGAGTTCCCAGCGGTGTGGGGTGACGGAGATGCAGTCATTAGACGACCTCCATCAGACTCCTGCCGCAGTTGTGACAGGCCGCGGCCCATCACTCATTCATGCTTAATTTGGCTCCTGATGTGGGTACCGGGCTTTAATTGCACTTTTCCCGCAGCTTATCGGTCGCTGTCTCCGTTATCCGCCTCGGTTTCATTCCTCCATGAAGCTTCTGCATCCCAATAACCTTCTTATGTGATTCTTTTCTTACTTCGAATGGTAGTACATCTTTTGCAAAAGTTAAATTCGTGTAAATTTAATAAATTACGAAACGAGGGCTGGTACGATGATAAGAGATAATTACACGCCTCCGAATATCATTTAGGAAACGAGTGAAACATTCTGGGATGATCAGCTGGGACCTCTGGTGGGGTCCATGACGCTCGCCAGACGGGGGACGCCATATTGGATATTTTCGCGCCACTTGCCGCCCTTTTGGCGCGTAACGGATTTGAGTCCCGCTCGGGTCTGTCGCCTCCTACGCGGCGAAAATGACTGGAATTAATGCTATAAATTAACCTTTCCTCCACTGGTGGGTATAATTAAAGCAAAATTGTTTCTCGAAAAGGAAAAAAAAAGCAAGATACAAACTGGAAAAATGACCAACAATTTTGCAACATTGGCTGCGAAACGAAACTAGTTTGTTTAGATGAAGTTTTGAACAACTCATCTCAATTTTGAGGACTTCTGCTGATTGAATGACTCAGCTCATCCACACTATGGGAACCTAACTAACAAAACTTGTCTAATTTCAACATTTTTCACTTACAAATCAAATAAAACCTTTATTTCTAAATGATTGCGAATTTTCAATGAAGTTATAAACAATTTCAGAACATTATTTACTTGAGTCATAGGGGCAGTATTTTTTTATATACTTTTATTTATCTGCATATATTTTTATTTTATCCTTATATACATTTTATATCAAGTGCAAAGTAACCCAACCATAATTAACATTTCGTTTTATATTTTTTAATGAATTCGCAGGTCATTAATAGATTTTTTTTGTTCACAAAAAAAATTAAAATATCTTAGTGGAACAAATCAACAATTTATTATACTACATATATGAAAAGATAATGCACGCTTAGTGGCTTTATATAAAATATATAGATACCGACTAAGAAAAAAGCTAATAATTTGTACTCGGCAATATATTATTATTTTTTGCAGGCGATGGGTCACAATAACGTGGCTAAAGTATGTTGACCAGACCACACACTAGAAGTGAAGGGACGACGACGTTTCGGTCCGTCCTGGACCATTCTCAAGTCGATTAATAATAATAATAATATTTATTATTATTATTAGTATTATTATTATTATTTCTGGAGCTTATTGTTTTTTTTTTCACTTCGTTCTCAAAAGGTTTCTGCTGAATTTAGAGCAAGTGTGAGACTGAGAGAGCTAAACATATATTGTTTGAGTTAAGCTTGAAGACTCTCAGCTCATCAACCAGGAAGTATACTTCAGTCCTGAATATAGTTCACGACAACAGTAACTCATTAATTTATTCTCTGAAGAACGGTTTCGTTCCACAAATAACGTCAGTAACAACGGGTCAGTAACAGTATAATCCGAAACAACTGTGGATATCTTCAAGAGAAAACTAAATTGTTTTCTAAAAGGAGTGCCGGACCAGCCGGGCTGTGGTGGGTATGTGGTCTGCGGGCCGCTCCAAGCAACAGTCAGTTGTACCAAGCTCTCACAAGTCAAGCCTGGCCCCGGGCCGGCTTGGGGAATAGATGAACTCTCAGAACCCCATCAAGCAGGTAAGCAGTTCTTATGGTGGCCTTACCCACTCATTTGAAGGTCATTCCCCACATCAACCCCTCTACTAGAAAAAAATGCAATAAAAATACAA